>OX371223.1:118603473-119203473 GCA_947310385.1 Nephrotoma appendiculata
ATAATTACGGAACTCGGATTTAAATTGGTTCAAATTGAGATTTATATTGAATTATATTTAAATCAGTGTATACATTTTGTTTTTGTCAAACATTGTTGTTGTTGTCAAAATAAACATGGCCGATAATAACACATTAATACCTTGGAGGACTAGATGTTTATATATATTTACTGAACTCGGATTTAAATTGGTTCAAATTGGGATTTATATTGATTTATATTTAAATCAGTGTATACATTTTGTTGTTGTCAAACATTGTTGTTGTTGTCAAAATAAACATGGCCGATAATAACACAATAAACACTTTGGAGGACTAGATGTTTATATATAATTACTGAGCTCGAATTGAAATTGATTCAAATTGGGAATTATATTGAATTATTTTTAAATCTGTGTATACATTTTGTTGTTGTCAAGCATTGTTTTTGTTGTCAAAATGAACATGGCCGATAATAACACAAAAAACACTTTGGAGGACTAGATGTTTATATATAATTACTGAGCTCGGAATTAAATTGTTTCAAATTGGGATTTATATTGAATTATATCTAAATCAGTGTATACATTTTGTTTTTGTCAAACATTGTTGTTGTTGTCAAAATAAACATGGCCGATTATAACACATTAAATACTTTGGAGGACTAGATGTTTATATATAATTACTGAACTCGGAATTAAATTGTTTCAAATTGGGATTTATATTGAATTATATCTAAATCAGTGTATACATTATGTTGTTGTCAAACATTGTTGTTGTAGTCAAAATGAACATGGCCGATAATAACACAATAAACACTTTGGAGGACTAGATTTTTATATATAATTACTGAACTCGGATTTAAATTGGTTCAAATGGAGATTTCTATTGAATTATATTTAAATCAGTGTATACATTTTGTTTTTGTCAAACATTGTTGTTGTTGTCAAAATAAACATGACCGATAATAACACATTAAATACTTATGAGGATTAGATTTTTATATATAATTACTGAACTCGGAATTAAATTGGTTCAAATGGAGATTTATATTGAATTATATTTAAATCAGTGTATACATTTTGTTTTTGTCAAACATTGTTGTTGTTGTCAAAATAAACAGGGTCGATTATAACACATTAAAACTTTGGAGGACTAGATGTTTATATATAATTACTGAACTCGGATTTAAATTGGTTCAAATTGGGATTTATATTGAATTATATCTAAATCAGTGTATACATTTTGTTGTTGTCAAGCATTGTTGTTGTTGTCAAAATGAACATGGCCGATAATAACACAATAATACCTTGGAGGACTAGATGTTTATATATAATTACTGACCTCGAATTAAAATTGGTTCAAATTGGGATTAATATTGAATTATATTTAAATCAGTGTATACATTTTGTTTTTGCTAAACATTGTTGTTGTTGTCAAAATAAACATGGCCGATAATAACACATTAAATACTTATTTTAGCTGAAGGAATGAAATATTTAATTCATTGTTGTTTAATTCAAAAGTTACAAATGAACGCGTACAATCCAAGTATATTTGAAACGATTGTGTTAAATTTAAGTGTGCTTTTAGATATTGTTTTCGTGTGTTTGCACGATAATAATGGCATCAACAGCAAAACTTGTTTATGATCTTGTATTTCATTTTATTTTATCGATGAATAGCTTAAGAATACAATAAAACTTATTTAGGCGCCATATCGTTGTTATATTGCTACTGCTGATGACTAATAGACAAATCAAATCAAAACGTCAAAATGTTCGTCATATCTGACTTTGTACTTCATGTCATGCATTTACAATACAAAAACACATTATTACCAAACGATTAAAACAATTATTACATTCACTTTTTTTCATCAATTGAAATAGCCTGATAGCAATCAAGTACATAAGTCAAAGTTGTCATTACAATAAAAGTAGTAATAATGAAAATAAAGTAAGCAACAAAAACAATTGATGTAAAATTTTCTAATTGAATTAATTAAAAACGTTTATAAACTGATTTAAAGAAACACACAACTATTTATTGTTTATTCATGTCATTTTCATTCAAATCAATTTAAGAAATCTAATTTTTGTTGTTGTACTATGTCGTCTAATGTACAAATTTGTTATGTACAAAATATAGTAACACACAAAATAGAAATTATCCCCCAACAAATTTCATACCACTATGTGTACTTGTACCAGTATTTACTTAATGCCTCTTTGACTATAATCAATAACAATAATAATAATAACTAGGCAAAAAAAAAAACTTTATTTATTTGTTTTAAACAATAGTTTAACCGTTACAAATTAACCGTAAATAAAATAAAACAAATAAGCTGAGTAAAACACAGACACACAACATATTATACAAAATACAATTTACTTTGCCTTTAATTCATCTGCAAATCTTTTAATTTGATCAAAAGTCACGAAAAGTACTGGAAATAAATTTTATTTTTTTAAATGAATATTTAAATAAAATTAAAATAAGAAATAAATAAATATTGTAATCTTTAAATAAATACTTATTCAGATTTGATTTTTGTAAGTCAAAAAAAGCAACAACACAACAATATTTTGAACAAATTGATTGGAAAGTCTGTATTGTATTTTTGTTTATTCTGCACGCGTTATGTGATAAAATCATTATTTTGCTCAAATTTTTAACTAATATGTTAGTGATTTAGAATACTGGTACGAATAGTGTTGGTTTAGTTTAGTCAAACCTTCAAAATAACTGTTTGTTTATTTGGTTCAGAGATAAAAGTTTGCTTAGCTAAGGTGCGGCATTTTGGTTTAAGAATGTAAAGTACAATCGTCCAGCTTCCGAGAGTTCACAAAACTTTCTTAGCTGACTGTTTTCTGTCTACATTTGAGAAAAATATTTAAGAAATCATAAAACAGCAAAGGTTAATGTTTCATCTGCTAGTTAGATATTAGTTAGTTAAAAAGTTAGTGGTGGTGGTGGTTAATTCCGGTAAAACAAAACATAGATTGTGACTTTTACATTATTAGTGGAAAAACAATATTATGAACATGAGTTGGTGGTGGCTGTTTCAGAGCCACCTGGAAATTTGTATTTGGTTCCAGGGGCGGTCCGGTAGTGTTTCAGCGCCTGGTGCACTTTTACCTTTTATTTCGCCCTTTGTATATTTATTTTGGTCAATGCTTTTTCTTTTATTTATTGGTTTTTTATTGTACTTGATTTTATTATAACCACTCGATTCTTACGATTTTCTATTCCACATCACTCAAGTGCCATTACATTGAGAGTTCTGTCTATTGTTTTGTATTTAAGGTATAGTTTAAACTCAAAGTTAATATAAATCTTAGATTTACAAGTTTTAAATTAAGAAATATAAAAATTTGCTTGTTTATTTAGAATTTAAAAATATAAGTTAATTAGGTAATTTTAAACTGTCAAAACTCCTTTTCATTAACAATTAAAAATCATGGATTATGAAAATTATTTTGGAAATACAAAATTATATTTTGACAAAAACTATTTATGGGATTACGCTAAACGAAGTCAGTTTAAAGTCTGGGTGTATAAATAGCATAAAGAGGCTAGAAAATGATGTGTTTTTTTATGAAGTATCTCCAGTAGACCCATTATTCCTCTCTTACAGATAACATAAATTCAGTATTGTAGATAACAAATGATTAAATAAAATAAATTATAATAAAACAATCCAATCAATAAAATAAAAAGAATACATTAAACAATTTCACTTCTACTGTAAAAAATTAATGTTTCTTGCTTTTATTTTAGCAAACTTTTCAATTAAACAATTTTAGTCAATTTTTTGATCGACATAATAGCTAAGTCATAAAGCCTTTCTTGTGACATAGTACTCCTCTGCCTCTCATAATTTTAAATTATTTTTAATTTGGAAAAACTTCTTTCTCCAGATGCTACAGAAATCGGTATTGTTAACAATATTTTGATGGATATGACTGTATTTGGAAATGCAAATTCTAAATTGTTGGTAAAAAAATTAATTTAGCACATCAATAGGAACAGTACGCGGATCCATCAAAGTTGATATCATTTTAAGCTCATTTAATAAGTCTTGATCGTCAATGTCCGGGGAAATACCATTAGTAAAAACTTTTTTAAATTGAAACATTTTGTTTTTAAATAACAAAGTGGATTTTTGTTGAATGTCATATAAAGAATTAAAATTGTTTGTATGTTCAGATAATTGTTGGAATCTTTCGTTAATAGAAGAAATTGCCTCTTCTTTCGACAAGAACGTAATGCATTGGTTCCTGAAAAAACAACGGGGAACCTCAAGCTGGCATTGTGTTCACTTCTTGTAAAAATTGTTCAAATTATTCATCTGATCTCAACTTTTGAAGAAATTTTAAAGAAGATTCGAGTTGTTTTTCAGCAGACATAATATTCATTTTGGGGTTCTGAAGATATTATTTTCTATATTAATAGTATCTTAAAGTTTATACAAAATAACCAATGTACATATAAACTTATATTCCAATATTTTTCCCCAAAGATTCAGCAATATAGTTAGCAAAATTTCAATAAGAACTTCATGAATATCGCCCAACTGTTCTTTTAGAGTTTTTAATCCGCCAATTCCGCTTTCCAATCTTGTAGTACTGATTGGTTTTAAAGTAAAAGAACTAATATGCTTTTTTAATACCGACCGAAAAAAAACAGAGCTCGAAAAAAAACGTAAATACAACATTGAGAACATTGAGCGACATCATTTATTACTAAATTTAGTGTGTGAGACATACATGGTACGAAAAAAGCTTGGGGTTTTGTGGTTTTTAAAAGATTTTGCATACCTATTTGTTCACCTTTCATATTTGAGCCACTATCATAACCCTGACTTCTGCAATTTTCAATAAGAAGATCCATTTCATTTAATTCACTAAGAACCGTTTTTGTGAGACCAAAACCTTTGGTATCGTTGGCTTCTACAAATGAAATGAAATGTTCCCTTATTTTAAAATTATTATTTACCGTATAATAAACGTTAACTCTTCCTCATGAATTCAATCTGGAGTACAATCAACTATGATAAAAACGTATTTTGCTTCCAGGAGACAACAATCAACTATGATAAAAACGTATTTTGCTTCCAAGACTGTGAGATTACTTGAATCAATTCATTTTGGATGTTTTTGCTTAAATACTTGTTTTGCGTTTCTATATTATTTATTCGTCTAAGATGTTCTGAAAGCACTGGATCAAATTTACTTACAAATTCTACTAGTTTTAAAAAGTTCCCATTATTTGAGTCATATAATAGTTCAGATTTCCCCTAAATACAAGTAATTGTGTTCCTAAAAATTCAACAAATATTTAACCTTCTAAGCACTTCTTGCCAATGCCGAACTTCTGCATCCATAACTCGCTGAAGATCAGAATCTATTGTTGAACTAGATTTTCATCTGTTTTCTAATTCTTTCCAGGATTTAAAATATTTTTTAAGCTATTTTCGTGAGACTGAACTAATCTGGTCAAATGGTGCTAGTCTTAAAATATTAGATCGATAAGTGTTGTATTTATACAATTAGATCCAAATAATTTACAACAAAAACAAAATACCACATCCATCGGAATAAGTGAGCCAATTTCGTTTAATAGTCTCTCCATTTGCCATCACTCTTTCTTAAATCTTTGGATTGAATTTTCTGTTATTTTTAAAGGGAAATTTAATGTTTCCTACTTGCATAGGACCATTTTCAACAATAAGTTGAATAATTTTTTTACTTAGTTTAGGCCATTTTGCCGGATCACTAAAATCAAATAAATTTGATTTATTTATGATGCCGTGTTCGTGTTGAGAACAATTAGCATTATCATCTGTAGTTAGATGATTGTTCTAAATTTTCGATACCTACGACAACAGATCTCGTTAAAAAATGTGGGTCTAGATTCACAATATTTTCATATAAAGGAACATTAGCCGAACTTTATTGCACTACTACTAGAGGAATAATAAGTAGAGAACTTTAATTGTGATTGAAAATAAGTTTGAATGAATTATTTAAACTTTATGCATCGATTTTAAAAATTCCACCCTTTCATTTATACGCCTGGTTGCAGTGCACCATGTGCACCTATGACTGGACCGCCCCTGTTTGGTTCACTTATTGAATGATATAACTCAACCAAACCGAACATTGTATCAAAAATTTGATAGACATAGTGAGAAGACACAACAAATAATATGTAAAATATGTAACGCGATAAATAAAACATAGTTTTAAAGAAACCTCTAATGTGTAGAGAAAAAATCGACAAGCAGCTGTATCAAACGGTACAGAATATTTGGCAAACAAAATGATGATGTAGGCGAGACAGAGCAGAAGATCGATCATTCAAAAAACGATGAAGAGCAGATGTTGAAAATGATTGTTATAATACGGTGCTACCGGATGACGAAGGTCATGGTAGTGGGTCCCATTGGTCGGAAAAGGTCATTGGGCTTAGAGAAATCGAGTGGTAGCGACGAGATATCAGAAACGAGGAATACGAGATTTTACTACTATTCAAGAAGAAAGAAACGAATTGCTCAAGATTTTGCATCAACTGGATGAAAAATCGATGTCTCATATTCAATTATTATTCAGCAAGAACAAGGAAAGTTGGAGGTCCATACCTAATAGTCTAAATTGATCTGGTTTAGAACTAATATTGTTTAATAAATTGAATCAGACCAAAGTTAAATTTTTTTTTAAAATATGTCCTTTATATCATTTTAATATCGTCTTTTCAACTTGAATCCGCTACTCTAGACTAGTACAGTTGACAAATTTTAAACAAAATAAATTTCCAAAACAGAATGTCTTGATTTTATAGGAACCTGATATTTATACAATAATAAAATTGCTTTGAACATTAATTTTTAAATGTCTTTCCTTAAATAGTGGGGGATACACCAAAACTTAAACCTATTTTAAAAAAATGTTAAAATAAATCAATGTCGTGGTCATCGATGGTCGAGTAAGCGAAAACATTTGACTGTCAAAAAATAAAGCGGTATGTAACAAAAAATATATTTGGTAAAGAATTATTTTATTTAAGTAAATAACCCACGTTTTCCAAATTTTTTGTCCATTTTTGAAGAGAAATATTGCTGTATAAATTCACCATAAAAAACAAATTGAGATGAAATAATGAAATATAAAAATTTATTAGCAAATTCTTAAAAAGTTATTGAGTGATAATCTAATTTAAATTTGTACCTTCTTGGTGGTAGGTTCATTTTTAAAATATTAAATCGTAGCCTCGATTTATTATTAGAAATTCTACTTTTAAGTAAAAAAAAATATGTGACTATTACAAAAATATTGACATTTATTTACTATAGATGGCACTGCAATCGCAGAAATGTATAGATTACATTAGAAAAATTAAAAAATCATTTTAGTTGCAGTAGATTGTGAATATTTTTCGAGGTAAAAAATTCGTGATATTAAAAATTCAACATATGGGAGCGGAAGTCATGTTTTAATTTTGTGATTTTTATATTTTGAATGTGTTGTAGAACTCGATTTTTGTTGTTGTTGTTATTGTTGCATAAGATCTAGAAAAAGTATTTATCCTAAAAATATAAAATATGGCCATTTTAGAGGTAAAAAATAAGGATTCAGAAAATATTACAGAAATAGTATAATCTTTAAATTTTTAATTTTCAAAATGACCGCCAAAGTGGTTGTTTCAATTTTCTGAAAAGCTTATTTTTTTTATTCTATAAAACATACCAAAAAAAAGTTGGGTTATATTTTTCGTTTTCTTGAAAAACACGTTTTAATATCATGATTACTCTATTTCTCCATATAAAATTATCGGTATTTTTATTCCGTTCTTAATTTATACCTAAAATAATATTTTATTTTTAACTGTTGCTTCAACTTTTCAAAAGAAAGTTAAAAACTACTACTAATGAATAATAAAACTAAGTATTTTAGCCTCGTATATTTACTACACAAAATGTGTTGGTCCTTCTTTTAAAAGGATTTTTTAAGGTTCATTTTCAGGTATACATTTCTAGTGTTAAATTTTTGGTATAAATAAGAGGCAAAATCAATAGTAGTGTTGCTTTCGCAAATCCGCTTAGCTTAGCTAAGAAATGTGAAAGCAACAACTTTTGGATTTAATTTTTTAATGCGTTTTAATTTTTCTGTTGTAACTAAAAAACTAAAATAAATATTAAGAAAATGAACCAATCATTTTCTTAATATTTATTTTAGTTTTTTTTATTTTAAGAAATAGAACAAATTAAATTCGGTATTTTGCTATCAAATAACAAATGTTAAGTTATTATTCAATATAATTTTTTTTAGAAAAATAGAAAAAATAACGCCTTGCGGTAAACACCATAACCATAAAATGATTTTATTTCCCCTAATCCTAAAATTTTTTTCTTAACATTCTAAAACAATCGGCTTGAATACAATGCAATTGTTGTTGTAATCTTTTGAAAGCAACACAGCTAATATTTAGGTAGTTTAAATTTTAAAGTGTAAAAGTAAGTAACATTGACTTAAACTAAATTCAAATTTTAGTTTATCTTATAGTGAATTTGTATTACTTGAATTAAATAATCAGTGAAATTAAAAAGTTTTGTAAGCCGTTTGTTGGTTCGAAGTGGTCTAACAATTTATTAAAAATGTATAAACATATTATGGGTTTTTTCCCGCCTTCAATTGAAAGAAATGAAAATTTATTCATTTGTACAACTTGTTATGTGAACATTTCTTTTAAACATCGAAAAATTGAAACAGATACATCACGTTCTACACCATCAAGTTCCGCAGTTACACCGAAATTGTCATCAACTGCAGTAGAATCTGAAAAATATCCAATTATCCATTTGGAGTGATAGTGAAGAACGCCAAATAGAAAAACGGAGCGTTCTTAAAAAATCAATGGGATTTAACCAGATATTGGAATGTTATCCATATATGCCATTAAACTAGAAGCTAGGCAACAGCTTCAACAACAAAAATTAACCAATTTAGCTGCAAAAGTACCATCAACATCATTATCTTTGATTCCTAGAATCGAGCCCATAGTGAATCAATCAATGTACAACGCAATGAAGGTTAATTTATATGACGAATTTATGGATCAACTGAAAAGTGCGTTCAAATAATTGGACAACAATTGTGATAAGTTACAGCTGCTCACTACACTGCACTAACCATACAACAAATTCAACAGGAGTTCGCAACACAACATAATAATTGGTGCATAAAGCTAAATATATTCAGAAAACGAACGGCCCATTTAGTCTTCCTGTACCTAAACTGGGAATCAAATAAGCAAACAACTAAAGCAATCAGTGATAGATTATTATAACGATGGTGAAGTCAGTCGGATTATGCCTGGAAAAAACGATTGCTTAATTATTGAAAAAATTAAAGTTCAGAAATTTCTAATGATGAGTACATTAAAATGGTTCAGAAAGCAAGATTCAGAATCCATCAGAACGGCGCGTAAAAGAAAATCGGATTTTCCAAATTTTACTTTATTTGCCCTAAAAACTGTGTGCAACCAGGAAGCAGTAGAACGCATACAGTGTGTGTTTGTACAGTACTTCAAAATGTAAAATTGATTATTTATGGATCCAAAATAGAAACTATTACAAATGGTAAGATATGAAAATACCAAGGTTGCATTTCATTTATTTTATGTCCAGATCCTAAGCCCACATATTTTTATGTTTTAAAGTGCAAGAATTGTCCAAGATTAAGTTTATTTCGAGAATATTTAAAAAATGCTTTTCATTCAAAGGACTACGAGGATGCTGATTTATCATTTAGTTAGTGGATTTCAACTGTCAGATGCAATTTGGAAAAGTACTCAAACCCGTTAGAAGAATTTTTTAATTATTTCATTAAGGATTTTGAATTATTATAACTTCATTTCACTTCAACAATCTAGCTTCGCAAAAAATAAAAAACTTACTCTGGATCCTACAGAAGCACTTGTTTCATGTGATTTTGCAGCAAATTGTTCATTTATGATGCAGAATGCAGCGCAGTGTTTTCATTGGAATAATAAGCCAGCGACTATTCATCCATTTGTAATTTACATAATTGTAATAGGAAATTACAGCACAACAGCTTCATTGTTTTATCGGATTGTCTTAGTCATGTCACTGCGACAGTACATCTGTTCATCGAAAAAATTATCCAGTTCTTGAAAACTAAAATGACGAGTTTAGTCAAAATTTATTATATTACTGATGGTGCGAAAAAAGATTTCGGAGTCGATTGTGAATGGTATTTTCATACCACTACACATTGAAAAGGACTATGCGATGGAGTAGGAGGTACTATCAACTGAATGGCGTCCAGATGAATTTGACGGTCTCACTGATGAATTTGACGGTATCATTACGAATGCAACAGAATTATTCAAATGAGCTAAAACTTTAAAGACTGATATGGTTTTTGAGTTTTGTTCTAACATTGAATATAACTTGAAAAAATTTCAACTTGCCAGTAGGTTCAAAAAATTGACCTTCTCCTGAAGGATAACGTTACTTTAACTTTAAGAAATATTCAAATAGTAAAGATTATAATAGATTTAAAATGCAATTAATTATTAAATACATTTTTAATAAAAAAAAAAATACCAATAAATTTTGTTTTAAATTTAAATTTATCTATATATAAAGAGTTGGTGGTAGTTGTATTTTGCAAGAAAATGGTATGTTGGGGTGAATATAAAATAAAATTTATTAAAGTTGATGATATTAAAATTCTTTTTATTTTGGTATGTTTTACCAAAAGAGAGAGAATTAAATTGCAAACAAAAAAAATAAAATAAAATAAGTTTTTTAGAAAATGGAGAAAAATCAGTTTGGTGACCATTTTGAAAATGAAAAACTTAAAGATGATACTATTTTTGTTATATTTTTTTAATCCTTATTCTTTTACCTTTAAAATGAGCCCTATATTATATTTTTCGGATAAATGCTTTTTTTATATTTGTATAAATGCATCACCATTTTCAACAAATTATTAAATTTTTGACCGACTGTATCTTATGCAAAAACAACAACAACAAAAAGTCGAGGTCTACAATATGTTTTTTTTACTCAGTACTACACATTAAAAACATAAAAATCACAAAATTAAAACTTAACTTTCAAAAATTTTTGATTTCACGAATTTTTCATCCTGTCTTCAGAGACAGCAGGCTGTTATTTATAACTCTACGGAAACGACCACACATTAGCAAATAATTGTCAATTGCACCTATTACCTATTGATTTCCAATAGTGATTTTCTCTTCTAGTATTTTTGTATTAGTTCAAGTGGATGTAGTTTTGTTCCATTTTAACACGTATCTTAATATGTTGATGAAAATTTCCTTTTGCATCCTGCTCCTATCGGAAATCGAACCCGAAATCGAAACGCCAAAGCTTTAACCACTGTGCCATTTAGTTGGTACACATTTCGTTGTTTTGTTATGATTTGTCACATTTTTTATATTTTTTTAAAGATATAGTTAGGAGTAATTATATTTGTTATTGATTGTTTATATTTTAATTTATTTTAATTTTTATTTTAATTTATATTTTAATTTATTTAAAGCTTTAAAATTATTTTATACTTTTCAAATTATTTTAATACAATATATTGTTACCACATATTTCTGTTAATTTATAACGTTACTACTTTTTAATCGTTTTTATTTTTGGAAATTTTAAAATATTTTTTATATGCATTTTATATATTTTAAATGTAATTTACTTTTCATATTTTTTGAATATTATTGTTTATATTACTATATAATGTTTACTTTTTATATTTTGAAATTTTCATTTCTTTGTATTTTTTTAAACGTTAATTTATTTTAATTTTATATATTGTGTTTCACTTCAGTTTATTGTAGTTTTAAAGATTTGTTTCAAGATCATTTTAAAATTTTGTTTTAAATCGTAATTTTGACAATTTTATATTTAAAATTGTTTTTATTTTTGTACACACATTTATATTTTTTAAAGCTTTTTATACTCGTATTTTATCTGTTTGTTTATTGTTATTTTTTAATATTTTTATTTATTTTATTTCGATTTTTTCTATAAAAAGTAAAGCAATTTAACATTGTTTATATTTATTTTAATTAATAATCATTATTAATAATCAATCTAATATAATAATATTTATACAGGGTTATCCAATTCGAGGTTATTAAAGTAGAAATCTGTATACCGACATCTGTCAAAGATAAACGTCAAGTACGCTGTCATTTATTTAGTTGACATTCTGCCATTTAAGAATATGGAGCATTTAAGAATATGGAGCATGGTGTTGGAAAAACAGGCCGTCGATGCTGATTTTTCGAACAAAATTTTCTTCAGTGATGAAGCTCATTTTTCGCTTAGTGGATACGTTAATAAGCAAAACTGTAGAATTTGGGGCTCAGAAAATCCACAATTGATTGTAGAGAAGCCATTACACCCGGAAAAAGTCACTGTTTGGTGCGCATTGTGGTCTGGTGGTGTGATTGGGCCGTATTTTTTTGAGAACAACCATGGACGAACCGTTACCGTCAATTCTGAGTGCTATGGCCGCATGTTAACCGAATATTTTTTTACGAAAATCGAAGATTATGATCTTGACGATATGTGGTTCCAGCAGGATGGAGCAACCAGTCACGTAACACGAGCAAATCGAGATCTTTTGCAAGAGAAATTTCCTGGACGTTTGATTTCGCGATTGGCTGATGTCAATTGGCCTCCAAGATCCTGTGATTTAACGCCTTTGGATTTCTTTTTGTGGGGCCACGCGAAAGATCGTGTTTACGCAAACAATCCTCAAACTCTTGACGAATTGAAAACTAATATTCGTAAGGTAATGGCCGAGATACCGCCCGAAATGTGCCGAAAAGTCATTGAAAATTACCTCAAAAGAATCAAGGCCTGTAAGAAGTCCCGTGGAGGACATTTGAATGATATCTTGTTTAACTAAAAATGGCAAGGATCAATCTGTAAAATGAAATAAAAATTACAATACATTCCGAATATTTTGTGTGTTTTTTTTAAGTTTACTTTATCAAGCTTGAATTGGATAACCCTTTATTATAAAATTAAGAAATTTATTTTTATTGATTTTTAATATTATTTTTGTAATTTTTTTTTTATTTTTCTGATTTTTAAGATTTTTAACCATTCTATAAAATTTCGTTAAACATTTAAATTTCAATGTTTGTCTTTTACATTATATTTGTTTTGTTTTCAATATTAATTTTTATATATAATCTTTTTAATATTTAAAAATTTTTTTTTTTAACTTTATCAAGATAAAACATTTTCGTTACTTTAATGTTTTGAATTATTTATTATGTTTTGGAATTAACTATTTTTATATGTTTTATAATAATTTTTATTTTTTTGTGGTACGTACGTATATAAAATATTTTTCTAATTTAAATTTACTGGCACATTTTTTCAATTTTTATATTATTTGTTTAAACTTTAATGTTTAATTTTTTCGTTTTTTTATTTTTATTTTACATATATTTGAAAAAAACTGTAATGTTTAATTCTAACCATTTTTCAATTATTTATTATTGTAGAATTTTGTACATCTAAGAAAATTAAAATTAATTTTTTAAATCTGTTTTTATATGTTTTTTTTTAATTTTCTCTGGGATATTTTGTTATTCTAGTGATTTTTGCTATTAAGAATTTATCAATTTTTTAAATTGAATATAAAACTTAGTTTCACTTATACTTAATACATTTTCAACATTAGTTGCATATGCGCTTTTTTTATTTAGTCTTAATCTTAGTTTTGTATTTTTATATTTTTTGAACTTTAATACTTATGTTACTTTGTGATAATTTGTTAACTGAAAATTTTTATTTATATTTTAATCCATTAATTATTTTATTTCTAAACTAATTATAAATTTATTATTTTATTTGCTTTTCATATATTTTTTATGTTTTTTTTTAAATTTTTATATCGTTTTTTATGTTTTTATCGTTTTATATGATTTTCATTTTGAAATTAGTCGTGATATTTTTTATATAATTATATATTTCTGTATATTTTATTAATTTGGTAATATTATAATTAACAAAATTTACTAATATTTTTTGCTTTTTTATATTTGTTAATATTTTTTTTCAAATGTAATTTTTTTTATTTTTTAAAAATTACTCCTTGTTTCGTAAATTTAAAACCAAAACTTATATCATTTTTTATTTTTTACTTTGTTAATATTTTGCAAATTTTTTTATTATACATGTATTATTTTTTTGTAAACTATCTACTTGTTTGTTTTCTAATTCATATTTAATTTTTTAATCACTTTTTTTATTATTTATTTTAATTTCTTTTACATCTATCTGCCTGTGTTTTTCTAATTTTGAATGGTTATTTTTTCATATTTTTTTATTTTTATTTTTTTTTACTTTTCTAGCTTGTTATATGCTTATATACTTTTTAAATTTTTCACCTCTGTTGATGTGTTTTTTATTTTTTGTTTATTTTTTAGTATATTTTCTCATTTTTTAAAATACTTTTTAGATATATAATATTTTTGAAATAATTGTATTTTTTTTTTTCAAATTATTTAAACAGATTAATTTTCAACATTTTAATTTTAAAATTTTATTATATTCATTTAATTTAATCATATTTTTAAAAATGTCGAAATATTTTGCTTTTTTACACTATTTTTAATTTTTGTATTGAATATTTTTTTATTTATTTTATTGATTTGTTTTATTTTTTAATTAGGTGTTGTATAGTTTGTTTTATATATTTTACATGTTTTATAAAATACCATTTTTCTAATTTGGTTAAAAATATAGTATATAGTTTGCTTATTCCGTCATAGTATGCCAAATATTTTCTTATTATATATTTCGTAATATTTTTGATATATTGTTTTATTTAGTTAGTTTAGTATAGTTAACATTTTCTGTATATAATTTTTATATTTAATTTTGTTATTTAGTAATTTTGCATTTAATATTATTGTTTTTTTTTACACATATTTTGTAATATTTTTTTTTTCATTTCTAGAGTTTTGTGGTTGTGTTTTTCGTATTTATGGTATTTTGATTTAAGTCTTTTTGTATTATTTTTTAAATGTTTATGACCAGGTAATATTTAAAAAAAAATTCTGTTAGTTATAGACTCTTTTTTAAAACATTTATATTTTTCGTGATATTTTACAATTAATATTTTTTTATACTATTTATGGTTCATTTTTAATTTCCCACCGCTTTGACCTATATATACAATTTGCTCAAATAGTGGAATATTGCGCCTCTCCTATTCACAAATTCTTTTTTCTGCAATATATGGGTTATAATAACTTATGCGGTTTTAAGGTAATAATTTAAAATTAAGCAATCGTCTATTTTGTGTTTTAGCATAAACCGTTCATCTTCTTAGAGCCTTAGGTTTACTAGAAAAAAAATTGTTTTATCCTGGATATTTTTCGTCAACTGCAACAAAAAATGTCGCTTGCAATATTCATCTTCTTAAAAATTTAATTACCGAAGAGAAGGTTTCGAGCCTCAAATTTGTTTTGTTTCTATATATTTGATATCATAGTTTTAAGATATTGCAATATTTACAATTTTAATTTTAAAGGAAAAAAATTGATTTTATCTCACAAAAAAACCAAAAGTTGTATATCTAACATTACTTTTTCAATTTAAAGCTCGTTCATTTATGATCAGACTAAGACATTTTAAATTAAGTAAACGATTATCTAAATATTTCTTAAAATTAAAAAAAATCATAACAGAAATTTGTTAAACTGAACGGCTTGATTCCTTATGTTGAAGTTCATTTCAAAGCGGGACGTTGGGTTCAAACGTGTGAAGTTTAATTTTTTCCATACATCACATTTTATTTATTAAATATTGTACTTCTCTAATTAACCTCCACTTACAAACGCGGATACTCCAATTTATGCAGAAAGGTTTAATTCAAATTCCCTTAAACAAATACGTCAGATATTTAAACAAACGGGGGAAATTTTGAACATCCTATTTTGTATTTTATATAAAAAATTATTTTAGAAATTTTTTGTTTTTAATTATTAAAAAAGATTATTAGCTATTTGTCAGTTTTTTACTGGTAATTGAAACCTTTACAAAAATGTTTTAAATTATTCCAAACAAATTAAATTTACTAACCATTTTGAATTGGTTTCATGATTTTTAGCGCAAAAAAAGAGAAATTTTATATTTCTTATTGTAAAATATATCTAATTAACTTAAATTTCTCCGCCTTATTCATAAAATCAGATTGCTGTAATATTTTTTTTAAATCGGTGAAGCACCAGATATTTTTTGGTGCTTAGAAATCTTTAAAACACGTTTAAAAGTAATTTTGACTGAAAAAAACGTCAGAAAAATTTGGTTATGATTTAAATTTAAAGCTACTTGTCCGATCAAATAATTTTTAATTTAAATGTTTCACAACCTTAATGGTTAACTAATAAAATGCAACACGGTGTTGTCAAATGGAATCTTGTTTCAAAACCTATCAATCAAAAATAAGAAATTTAAATTTTCTTATTAGTTTAAGGAATATACAACAGTTTTAGCGGAGGTCCATGGAAAGCATGCAAACGTTGCTGTAGTTAGTACAAATTTTGGGTGACCGTAGGGAGCCTAAAATTATTTGTAAAAATAGAAGAAAACTTCTACATTCTCCCTCTTTCGGGATGCTAGTATAACTAATTCAGCAGAAATAAATCAATTCCAGCAGCCTTGCTTAGAATTTAGTTTCCCAATCAATCATTAATCGGAAAAAAATTGTTTTTGTCATAACAAATATGAGGCGACCAATTCCAACTGGGAAGAAACGTCAAACGTCTAACTATTAGTACTTGGTTTTGGTATTACTGCTAGTTAAATTAAATGTTTAAATGATTTTGTATTTAAAAGCACACCATCATCTTAAAAAAATTTAAGACATGATTTTAAACTAAAATTTGCTTGGGTAGAAAAAACCACAATAACATTGCTTAAATACTAATATGAAAAATATTATTAAACTATTTATTCGGTATTGTAAACTCGATATTTGGGCATTGATCGTCACTTTTAATTTCAAAATTACATGTTGCTTTATGCCACAAGCAGACACTTAATATAGGTGAGCAAATACCATTCTACTCTTATAACCATTTTTAATAAACGAAATGATAAAAGAAGAGAACTTGCCCAATTAAACATTGTGATAAATAACTTTTATACTGTTTTTAAATATTCTCATTATTTTATCGGAAAACTAACATTTTAATATTGTAATCGAAAAACCATTAAACTCAAGCAAAATTTGTCAGAATATAACAATTATTACATCATAAAAATTAATTAATTTAAAAAAATAATTATAGATGTAATATACATCTAAACGGTTTAACAGTTTGTATGCATACTCAGCTGGGTGTTTCGTTTAACGCTGTATGCAATATATCCATCGAATATAATTAAACGCAATTATTTTTGCTATGAACACGTCTTGAATGAAAACCAAATTTCAGCACAAAAAAAAAAATCTTAACTGTTTTCTTATTTTTATTTCTGAGATTCTCGCACATTTCGCTTCGAGTATATAATTTACCTGTCCACAGTTAATATTTTGCCAGTGTTAACAAATTGCAAAAAAAAAATAATAAAAAATGTGTTAATGAGCTTTTGGATGCTGTTCGCGTAAAATCATAAAAAATGCGTGTATATTTCACGTGCCATGTTAGAGTGTTAAAAGCATATAACTCATATAAATCAATTACAAGTGTTTTTCTACATAATTGAGAGATGTACAATCGTAATGCTGAAAAACTAACATAAAAATCAATTTTACCGAGTCATCAATATTTAAAATTATTTATTTCTTTTAATAATAAGCAAAAAAAAACCTTCATTCAAATTTAACTTGTTATTATCTGTAATTTTCAGTCATAAAAATTAATATCGGGCACAAAATCGTGATTAATTTATTTCAATTATACAATAAAAATAATAATAATATAATTATTTGAGAACCAAATCTAGCTATATGCGCGCATATTTATATTTTTAAACATGGCTCGTGGCTAATTTGAATTAATCTAACAAAAAAAAAATAAGAAATCAAAAATTGGATCAAAACAGCAGCAGCAGCATATCGTATCCAGGACATATAACATTAAACATTTTGGAAGATGTTCGAACGACATATGGGAATTTTAATTGTTTGCTTTAGAATAAATGAATAATGATTTTTAAATTTTTGTTTTTTTGTGTTATTTTCGTTAAGGCTATATGGACGGACCTCCCGAGTTGATTAATTATATTACAGTTGATTGATTTCTTTTTTATTGGGTTTTATGTCCTATACGCGTAAGACGTAAAAATAAAACGTCATAATGCGATATTTATATACGTATTGGAATAAAAAGTGTTTCGAATGAATTTAATTTTTATGTAACTCCTTGTGTACGATACACATCGAGCATATAGAAGCACACAATTCGAGACTAAGAAAAGTTAATATTTTTATTGTTCTCAGGATGGGAATGATAATGCAATTTCCGACACCGTACAGTAAAGATGCGAAGAATAACAAAAAATCTTTGATAAATTTTATGTCTGTCTATATCTTAAACTATATTATTTATATTCATCATGAACTATCTCTTTGCACGATAGAATCTATGTAAACATATACAGTAGGTTAAAACGTATGCAATATTAAATAAATCATCTATTCAAGATATATAATAAAAAGTGTTTTATTCGCTATATGAACAGCATATATGTGTACAGTCAAGAATAGTTCCGACTGTAAAAATAGCGCTCACAAACAGAACACTCAAAATATAAAACTGACTCATCATTATTTTATCTGATTTGTTAAATTTTCAAAACATATTGTTATTCTTAAACCACAACCGTCTATAGTTTTATTCGGATTATTAAGGAGATTAGAAAAGAAATTTGATTGAAAAATTGGATAACAATAAAGTTTTCACTCTACACACATTTCATTCATATGGTTAATGTAACGTATAATTGAGGTAATCTGTGATATACAATGTATGAAAATGCCAAGTCATAATAGTATACGGAATAATGATGCCATTTATATGGAGTTTACGATTAGTGCTTAGGATGAGTATATGGGAATATCAACAAATTTGTTTGTAATTGGATTGTGTAGGAACATTTAAAAATATTAATTAATTTAATGCTGCACTTCCAAAGTTTTGTATGGATTTCAAATTATTTCTGTGGACTACACAGGTATTTTTTTAACAACTTTATTGATATGGCTACTACAATCTTAAACATTGTTAATTCATTAGTAAGGTTGACATTAGTACTTAGACTAATAAGCATAAACTGGTGTGGGTCTGCTGGACCAGTGTTCAGTTCCCTTGGTTTAACATTTTCATACGGTTAGCTCATGTGGTTTGATTTGTTTGAGCCACCTTACTTCCTTTTTTTCTGTCCAGTAGTTATACGGCCTCAAGATTGGTGTGGGTAAGAAGTCTCTGTTCATGTTTTATGGCACATTCTTAACTCATTTTACAATATCGATACAAGAATGAAAAGGGCATAACTGAAAAATATTTTTATTTTAGAATAATTATCTGAAATTTTAATATACCAAATGGAAATAATTCAAAATATTTTTAGTTTTTTCATTTGGACGAGATTTGATAAAACGGCGTAAGTCATTTTAAGACTTTTTAATCCATCGTTAAATTATTGATAGTATAAAATAAGAAATTATAAGCCTTTTTAATAATTCAGTGAATCACCTTTTTGTAATAATAAATGCGTTTTTAATTGATACGCCCTTTTAAAACTTAGCCGTTAAAATAACAAACAATTACAAGTAAAGTTATTGCTTTTTATTCAGTGCAGTTGATTGTTGATTGTTAGAGGTAAGTCCTTTTTGTTTGAAAATAATTTGTTTTTATTATTATTAGTTTTAATTAGTTAATGATTATAATTTGTTCGTAGGAATAACCAAGATGTCACTTCGTTCAAAAAAAATGTTGGAAATGGCGAAAAGAGGTCTAATTTATAATAACCAAGTCAGTGGATCGGTCAATGAAGAAGTTGATTTGCAACGTCAACCTTTGATGATTCAGAATCAAAATGGTGAGAACATTGCACAAGTACAAGGTATTTATTATTTCAACAATACAGATTGATTTTACCTAAAATACAAGCTTGTATTTATTATGAATAATCCTTTTATAGAACAAATTTTTATCGAAAGTGTAAGTCCAGCTAGACCGGAACTCACAAATATCGAGGAAGCTGATTTAGAAAATGAATCCTTGATTCAGAATTTTCATGAAAATGATACGGTACAAACACAAGGTAGATATTTATTATTTCAGATAATTCATAATTGTTTTTAATTTATTTTAAATTATTCTTTATAGAAAAATTTTAGCCGACGAAGAGCCACAATACGCATCAGGTCCGATTATCCCAATTTTGGAACCGATAGGCAATATACCTAGTTGTAGTGGGCAGTCCCAATCCCAAGAATTTCTATGTCATGAATCAAATCGGATGGAATTAAATACCGGTAGCGTTGACGAATATTTTGATGACAGTGATATTGATCCGACATACGAAGTCGAAAAGGAAAATCAGCAATCATCATCCGGATCAGATGATTTTGATTATTCTCTTAATGATATGGCATCACAAATTGAACAAAATTTATCAGCTTCAGAATCCGATACATCAACAATCGAAAAGGAAACCCAAAAATCTAGAAAGTTAAAGCGAAACTCTGGAAAAGCTTACGCCACAGCTAAAGGTATCAAGAAAGCTGGCAGAATTTGCGAACCGTTGCGAAAATGCCGTAAAAAATGTAATTTAAAAATTGATTACGAAAATCAAAAGAAGCTATTTCATGAATATTGGGGATTGAAAGAATATAACCTCCGTGCTAGTTATGTTGCAGGTTTAATAGATATCGTTGACAAAAAACAGTCAAAAACGGATGCTCAGAAATTTCGACGCTTTTCCTGTAAATATTATTTGAAAAATGCTGGGAACAGATTTGAAGTTTGTCAGAAATGTTTTACGCTAACATTTGGTGAATCCCAAAAGTTTCTTCGATGCATAACACAAAAACTTTTCGTTTTGCCAAGAACATTTATAAAAGATTTACGAGGAAATCATTCGGGTGAGCATAGAAAACTTCCTGAAACAACTATTGAAGCGGTAAAAGCACACATCAATAGCTTTCCAGCATACGAATCTCACTATACGAGATGTAAATCAGACAAAAGAAATTTGCATGCGGATTTGAACATTTCACTTATGTACAAATTATACTGTGAGGACCGTGAGAAACCTGTGTCTATTTGGAAGTACACACAAATATTTAATGGGATGAATATAAAGTTCAAAAAACCAAAAACCGACACATGCCACACGTGTGATATCCTGAAAAAGAAAATAGAACTATGCAGTGGATCCGAGAAAGATCAGTTTATCTCCGATCAAAGCAAACATCATGCAGCGGCAGATAATGCATTTAAATTGAAGGACGCGGACAAATTATTAGCCAAATCAAATAATTCCGTTCGTGTGTATACATTTGATCTTCAAAAATGCCTGCCAACACCAAATTTGGAAAAATCTGTGTCATTCTACAAAAGATTGTTGTGGACATATAACCTGACAATACACGATGCTGCCACGAACCAACCGTTTAACTATATGTGGCACGAAGCAATGGCTAAGAGAGGTGGTAATGAAATTGCTTCTTGCGTTTATAAACATCTTATAACTTTACCACCCACCATCAACCACGTTATACTTTATAGCGACTCTTGTGTAGGTCAAAATAAAAATTCGTTCATGGCTGCCATGTTTATGACCTTTTTGCAAAGCACTGCACGCAACATTCAGTACATTTACCACAAGTTTTTGGAAGTTGGGCACACTCACATGGAGTGTGACACAGTTCACGCGACCATCGAAAAGCTTCTTTCAACATTGAAGTACCAAGAGATTGGTTTCAATTTGTTAGATCTATCAGATCTGTAAAACAATTTTTGGTCATTGAAATGACTCAACACGACATATATGATTTTAGTCTAATAGCTAAAACCAAACTGCAGTGGAGAAATGTCGATAACAAGAAAAACAAATTTTCCTGGCATTCAGTTATGTGGCTAAGATTCACCAAAACTTTAGGAAAAGTTCAATATAAAAATTCTCTTGAAGCAAATGAACGGTGATAATTTAAAATTATTAATTTTTCACGGCGGGGTATTTCTTCCATCACAGAAACCCATTTAAAACGATGCTATAACACCCCTATTAACACAAACAAGAAAAATGATTTAATTTGTCTGCTGCCATTAATTTCGCCAGAATTTTATGATTTTTATCACAATCTACACACTGAAGATGGCCGTGAGCGGTTCATCCGGATCTTACAGAAGGTGCTGAAGGCGATTCTTGCGAAGACTAAAAATCGATGATGTAATGAAGTGAATTTTATTTTTACTAATAATTGAATTTGTAATCTTTTATTTTTTAATGAAATAAAAATTAATAATTTCAAACATAAATGTTATGAGTATGTTATAGTTCCCTACCGTTACCCAAAATTTGTATTAACTGTAGTAATTGTTGCTTAACGCTTGGATGATATAATTTTCGTATTTTTTGTTTGGGCTTGAAAATTTGTTTCCTTCGGTTATCCTCACAGTTAAAAGGAAATAACTTGACTTAAAATATGTTGACATCAAGTATCATCATTTTTAAAAAGGCTTAAGTGATTTAAACCCAAACTTCCAAAAAATTAAATAGAATAAAAACGACATAACTCTTAAACTTGCCAAAAACTGACAAATTAGAAACTTCTCAACCTCCAGAATATACCAATACCTTAATTAATATATTGTTTATTAAATAAAAATAATTAACCAGCAAATTATAAATTTGGTGATTTTCCAATACAATTCTAAGTTTATTTTCGTTGTATTGAAAAATTGTAATTTATGACCTAAGCCCTTTTAATTATAGAGTCTAGATATATGAAATGTGTTATTTTTATGTCGGAGCGTAAATGTTACATAGGTTGATTTGAGCTCATTCAGTGCGATTTTCCAGTCAATTGTCCATTTAGTAACGTTGTCCATTGCTCGTTGAAGATTTTCCACTGCTCTTGGTTGAGATTCGTCTACTGACATAATTACAGTGTCGTCAGCGAACGAGCCGATGAATGTTTTATTCGTTGTAGGTATGTCCGCAGTATAAAGTAAGTAGAGGAGGGGACCCAATACGCTTCCCTGCGGAACTCCCGCAATCGCTGGATAAAAGTCCGAACATGTTTCTTCATGAATGACTCTGAATTGGCGATCAGAGTGGTATGATTCAATCAGCTGGCAATAGTTTTGTAGTAGCATTTTGCTCATCTTGAATGTCAATCCCTCATGCCAAACCTTATCAAAGGCCTGGGATACATCCAGAAATACGGCGGGGCAATATTTCTTTTCTTCTAATGCTTGCTTTATTACCGCAGTTATTCGATGGACTTGATCTATTGTGGAGTGGTTATTCCTGAATCCAAATTGAAAATCAGGAACGTTTACCATTGGCTTTAGACGTTTTAGTAGTAATTTCTCGAACAGCTTTGATAAGGTCGGAAGCAGTGAGATTGGTCTGTATGATGTTACTTCTTCATCTGGTGTACCTGGTTTCTTTAGCATAATTATTTGGGCCATTTTAAAGCATTTGGGTACATACTTCAATCTCATACAGGCATTAAATAAATATGTGATCAAGATGATTGCTTTACGTGGAAGTTCCTTGAATAGGCCGGTGATATTTTATCAATTCCTGGTGCTTATTTATGATTAAGATTTTTGTCGATTTCTTCAGCAATTTCCATTGGCGTGACCCTCTTAAAGTTCTGATTTGATTGATAAATAGGTGTTACATTAATGTTGGATTGAATGTCATGGGGTTGGAATACTGCTGCTAGGTGTTGAGCAAAGAGTTCCGCTTTTTCTTTGTCTTGTCGAACCCAACTGCCTTGAGCATTCCTTAAAGGTGATACTCGAACTACAGGTCGCTTAAATCTTCTGGTTTTTTTCCATAACGCGAGTAGTCCTTATCTATTTCTGGACCTAGCCTGCTTAAGTAGTTATCGAGGCAATTCTGTTTGAAATTTTTGATTAGCCTATTGACTTTGTTACTTATTCGATTAAAAGTTGTCTTGTCAGCGGGGTTTCTGGTGAGATACCATATTCTTGTCGCCTTTTTTCTTGCCTTGATTTGTTCTTTAATTTCAGCCAGGTATTAGACTTCAATCTCCGCTTTGTCCTTTTATTCAGGAGTAGCTAGTCTGGCAGCCATTCGAGTGTATTTAATGAAATTGTTTGTTTGTTGTTCCAATTCTTCATTGTTTTTAATACTAACTTTTAATTCAACTAGCTCTTCCAATTTTTCTTTGGAGCTTTCCCAATCCGTGAATAGTAAGGTTTTTGCTTTTTCTGTTTCTTTATTACTATAGCGCTTACTGACAACAGTACAGAAATGTGGTTAGATGTTAGGTCGTTAATTCCTTTGATTCATAGTGTAACTTTGAGGAATACCTTTTATGATGAAGAAATCCAGTACATCTGGTATTTTTCCTGCATCCGTTGGCCAATACGTTGTCCCCCCTGAGGACAGATATTCACATTTGTTTTCATAATTGGCATTGAACAAGGTGTTTCCTTTCCCAGGAGAAATAAGCCTGGAACACCAAGCTGTATGTTTAATATTGTAGTGCCCTCCAATAATAAATCTTGGACCGGGCTTATTGAAGACGTTATTAAATTGTTACTTCGTTGGTGTATGCCGTGGAGATCTGCGCCATTATATTGGATTGAGATAACAGTTGCTTGCAAATAGTTTTCACGGATATCCTCTTGTTGATTATGTTTGATATTATTTTTAATTAGTACAGCTGAACCACCTCTGGCTCTTTCACTAGGATGGGTTGTCCAGTAGGAATTAAAACCCCTTATTCTGATAAAGCTTTTGTTGAAGAAGTGCGTCTCTGAAATCAGCGCAATATCAATGTTGTTTGTATGGAGAAATATTTCCAGTTCTTGGGCTCGTAATCATTTGTGAGTATGTTGACTTTTCGCTTGGTGGATAGATATAGATTTCCAGTTTTGCCACTCTCTCTGCTAAATGACCAAATGTCTGTTGAATTTGGCTAATTATTTTAATAATTTCAATGTTATGAGACTCTTTGGTGATTTGTGCATAGGATAATCCAAGTGTGGATGGTGTGATTGTTGTTTGTGGTTTAGCAACTTTGGTTTGTAATCGCTGCACTGCGCTTGTTCTATTATTCTGTTGATTTTTAATTTTGTTCTGATATACACGGCATCCTTTATAATTTGCAGTATGCCCTTGTTGTTGACAAAGAGCACAAGAAGGCGCGATATCTGGTGTTTTCTTGCATTTTGTCGTGTGGTGATTTTCCGCGCATTTAAAGCATTTGGTTTGACGATAGCAAAAGCTCTTGGTATGTCCAAGTTGTTGACAACTCGTACATTGTGGAATTCCCCTTGTCTTGTTAGGTGGCTCAATTTTAACTACACAGTAAGCAAGTTTCTTGATATTGTATACTTCTTTATGGTTGTCTTTTTGTTTTAAGTCGATGTCAAACAATGGAAAGTGTTTTCTGACTTTTACGCCATCAATTGTGACCATTTTGTATATGTTGGTAATACCTGCGACTTCATGTCCCATTTTTTCTAAGTCTGCTTTAATTTCATCGTGACAATTAGAAGAAGGTAAGCCTCTGATAACCACTCTATAGGCCTTTTCACTCTTCAGCTGGTAGGTGTGATATTGATTTTTTTTTTCTAGTTGGTTGCTAGATTAATTTTTAAATTCTTCCAGTAATTTTTTGACAGTTCTATAATCATTTTCATTTTGAAACGTAATTCTTATGTCACTATTTGAGAGCGCCTTAAAATTAGTTGATTTACTAGTGGTTTTTATTATTTTTTTGTCGAAAAAGTTCGAAATTGTTGATATTGCTCACATTAATGGGTGGAGGCAATGGTATTTTTGGGTTTTTCTGTTCAATGTTACTATTCACACTTTGTGTTTTTTTTTTGGGGAGTTTTCGTTTTTGTACGCCTACGTTTCTTAGGATTTCTGTTATTAGCTTTGGAAACTTATTCTTCCAGTTCTTCCTCATTTGTGAAATAATCCTCTATACGCAGAGCATAAATCTATTATTCTTTCTGTTGAGAGACTGGAAATTGCTGCAGCAACCAGTTGAAATTATTTGATAACCCAGGTATGACGTAAGTTTTTTTTAAGTTTTAAATTTTAATTTTTGTTTTGTTTTATTGTTTATTTAAATCAATAGAGTAAGAAAATAAATAGAAAAACAGTTTGGTTTCACAGAGAATAGATTTAAAACGCACCAAAGGACATTTAGAAACAATTATTTAATTTTTATGTAATGATACGTAATCATCATAAATAAAAATTGAATTATTCCCGCATAATTTAAATGTGCTTCAATTTGGTCTCTTTATGGTGATTTAAAAGCCTTTGAAAGAAAAAAACAACTGGAAAAACTCAATTTGGGTGCATCCCGCTTTTTGTGGCTGTACAAAAATGCCGCTGAATGAAGTTTATATCTTCATCGCCACCACTGTGGGACATTTACAACGTAAACAACTTTTTTACAAGTATATAACGAAAGTATGTATAAAAAGTGAAAACTCTGAAAAATAACTTAAAATATTTTATATAGTTGATTCAAATATTTGTTTGTAAGGTATACATTATAAATATTAATCAAGCAGTTCGTTTTAATGGTCAATCATAATTATTTTTAATTATTAGTTATATAAAGTCACAAGGAAAAACGACATCAATTCTGTTTTCGTCTTGAACAAACTCTAATGCTGTGTGCTTGGGAAGACTTTCCAAACTAAACTTTTCAAATTTTGAAGCTTCCACTACTGTCTCATAGGCAATAATTAAAAAGTCAACTCGTGAGGATACTTTTCACACTTTTCATTTTATTGTATGACTTGTATGTTAATTTTTATTTTCATAAAGTATGCCGTGCTAAAATAATAGTGTACATAATTTATTTTTACGTTTAGATATTATACAAATAAAAAATGGAAAAATGGCCGTACTCTATTCGATGTAAGTTTATTTGTATTATTAATTAAATTCTATATAATGTACATTATTATGTAGATATACTAATATTTTACATATCGAAAAATATTTTTTATATACGTTATACATATGTAGAGACACAAGACGAGACTGAGAGATTTATCCAAGCCAGAAGTAAATTTGAACATTTATTTAATGGCAAAATGTTTGATTTAAAAACCAGTTGGGAGTATGATATACCTATTCATGTCATTTACGAGGATTGTGTGTAAGTAATAATGTTAATTTATTTTACAGAAAAGTTGGATTAGAAGTCGATTTACAGGAAAGTAATTGGAGCAAATTAAAAAAAATGGAACAACTTAATGGATCGATATAAGGTAATTTTTGATATCTAAGTATGCCACAGTAATTGAATTTACAAAATTACCTATTTTTAGACAATAATTGAGCCGCCAACAGGCATGTGGACGGAAGATACAGGTCCCAAAGCGGGCACTTGGCCGTACTTCGAAGTGGTGCACGAGTACTGCTCGGCACGGCATAATATAAATCCGCCCCTTATGGTGGATACTGATTCCGATAACATCGCATCGGCTAGTCATATAGCACCATCAACGTCACACGGGCGTAAATGAAAACGTGACGACCGAACAGACTATGCCAAACAGTTAAAGTTACTAGAGAGAGCCCCCAAATTATACATAAAGTATAGGTCGACTTTGATTGAGGTCTCTAGTAGCGATGACAGTGATATTAACTAATAATAACTAGTATGATTTATTTAATATGAATTGTGATATGATAAATTTACCTATTTTTATAAGGCTGAAATAATTTCATTTTTCTATAAATAATACTTTTTAAAAATAATATCGTATGAAATAAAAGATTGAATTGTTAATTAAATTAATGTTGATTTATTATATAATATTCATTTTATAATATATCTACGGCAATCCCTGCAACAGGTTCCTGCGAAACTCGAGAGCACTTTCATCATTTGGTTCACTGGTAAAATCATCGCCTAACATTTCTTCGAACGGCTCCAAGTCAAATGTATCGTTGATACAAATATTGTGCATTACACAACATGCTGTTATTACTTTCACACAATTTGAAATGTTCAGTTCCATGATTCTATCACCATTGCCTATTTTTACCGATTCGGATATTTCCGTGAACTTTTCAAACCAATCACATCTGTGACTCATGTCAATCGTCGCTCCTGAATCCAAAATCCAGGCGTTCCTGTCACCACTTGCTTCCGCGTGACAAATGAAAACATCCACTGAAGTGTCTTCTTGCTTCTTGTCCAAGCTGTTTTTCTTTTCCGGGCAGTTCCGCTTCCAATCACTGCCTTTTCCGCACCTAAAGCACCTGCCTTTTGGCTTGTCGCTTTTATTCGCCGCTTTGTTGTTGTGATTCGACGAATTTCACTTGAGTGTTTTGAGACGCATTTCTTCCTCAATCAAACGTGCCTTCAGAATTGTTACTGTTCAATTGGCTGCACTCGCAGACTCCCATGCGCTATTGAAATGATTTATATTATTTATTTTCGATCTAGTTTTGCGTTGTAATTTCGGTTTTGGTCCGATTTTCCAATTGGGTTCTGCTGGCTTTAGATTAAATGACCTGAAGTCTGGTCAAAAACGGGTAGAGCACAAAATTTTCAATGGGGCATTTGAATGGCCCATAGTGAGCCTAAAACTATTTGATTATGAATAGATCTTGATCCGATTATCAATTTGGGTTCTGCTGGCTTTAGATTAAATGACCTGAAGTCTGGTTAAAAACGGGTGGAGCCCAAAAGTTTTCAATGGGCATTTGATTAGCTCATAGTGAGCCTAAAATTATTTGTATATCAATAGATCTTGTTTTGCGTTCTATTTTCGATTTTGGTTCGATTTTCGATTTGGGTTCTGCTAGCTTTGAAATGAATGATAAAGCCTTTTGCATTTTCTAGATCGAGCAGAATAAAAAAAATTTAAATAGGACATTTAACTAGCCTTAAATTAACCTTTAATTTTCCAATTGTTTTTAAAACAGTTTTTGATATATATATATATCTTCTAACTTTTTCTAATGCTAGCAGAACTCATATTTTAGTTGGAAGGGGTGGAGCCCAACATTTTTTAATGGGGCATTTAATTAGCCTATAATTATCCATACTATCTTCTAATGTCCTGCTGTATGAGTTCTGCTAGCTTAAATATTAACGGGACTTAAATATTTTTAAGAACGAATTTGAACGTCCTACTTATAAAGAATTTAATTATGAAGTGGCAGCATGACAGTTCGCATACACACCCGATCTTAAAGTCATGTGCATGTGTGAGTGTCGATTTGAACAGAATACTCAAGCAAGAGCAACGTACTAAATTCAATATTATTCCATTAAATGTTTATGAAATATCCTTGACGCGAATTTTATGTTACGACATATTTGTTTTTAATTTTTACCTTACAATATAATTAATAAATTTCTAATTAAATTTTGCACGTAATAACAGTCAAATTACTAATTTTATTAGTTGACTAGTATTCAGAGTTTTATATTAACTATAAAACATTTAAATAGTTTTAGAAATTATACAAATTTCACTATTTGAGCAGTATACTTCACTATAGTGAAATTTGTCCAAATTCTAAATTTTTTTTAAGAGAGTTTAATACAAAATGAACGCAAATTTAAACATTTGACTTTAGTCGTAATCGTTGATACGTGCTTCACAAGTGAAATTACCTAATCATACGAAAAATCAGCATTGTTGTTCTACTTTAATTTAAACCCTAATTATTTGTGATTAACTAATCAATAGTAATTTCGTAAGTATCGTACAAAAAAGGTATCGAGCGTTTGATATAATAATAACATTATTTCCGGTTCCCACTGTGCAAACTAATTTATATCATACTTGCTATTACGTTTTTTACTAAGATCACCTCAAAATATCAAATTGCAAGAAATATGTGAATAAAGCAATCACGAACACTATACCAAGATCAATTTAAAGTCTTTAAACTCAAATTAAACAAAATTTAAAACTGTTTTTGACTCACATTGACCTTCAATATTGATTGGATTGATATGTCCATATATATATAAAGTAATTTCGTGATCAAATTTCTAAACAGCTCTAAGCCACATAATATTTTGCTTATTTAAATACAAAGAATACCACTAAAGTACAGTAAGTTAAACCGCAAATACAAAAATCAAATAATTTTTCATGACAGAATCATTTCGTCATGTCTATTCGCATATATTTTATATCCAGATTAAATTAATGGCAACTGGTAAATGAGTATATCCATGCAACGTGCAAAAAAACTAAATAACGAACAATATTCATATACAAATTTATTTCAAATTTAATAAGCATCTTACATACCTCCTCGTCTCGTACTCGTCGTGTATACAGAAGAAAAGAAAAATTACGCTGCTAACGCAGTCATTAATAATGTTAAGAATTTGTTTTTGTTGTTTCTTTATTGTCAAACAAAATTCTTAAAATTAATAGTAGGAGTTGGTAACAATATTATAATCTTTATTCTTTAATGCCAGTGTGTGTGTATATATACTATATGTTACAATTTTAATTTTGTTTTTGTTAAGTTTATTATTCATAAATTTAATAAACAAAATTCTAAACAAAAATATCTTAAGGCTAATTTATCAATTTCATTGGATACTATCTCGCGCATGTTACGTATATAGCAGCTATACATATATGTGGGAGACGTTTTGCTTACTTATAATCCTTACGAAGATGGCATGAAGTAGGAAGCTAGGTATTAAAATAATAATAATTTACAACAGACGTATACGCGAAAACGGGCGGAATTATTTACTAAATTACGCAATTTGATGAATTGTATGAAGAACAAAAATTGGATTCCCAGAATTTTATGGCGGTTTAGAGATTTTATGAAAATATTTTGAAATTTACATAAAAGCTTATTGAATTACATATGCCGGTTAGGCATTAAGACGGAATTAGTCATTTTAATTAATTCACGTAAAATGGGTATACATCATTATTGATTAGCTAAAAATTATTTTCCACAGTAATAATTATTATTTTGACATAACAAAATATAATATTTATTTGGTTTTATAATTCATTAAATATTCAGCCTGAGTTAATATGGAAAACTATATTTTGTGTAATGTAACCCATAAATTATAATGTAAGTTATATTGACAAATGGTCATATCAATAATATCACTCTAAATGGTGTTACTATAATAAATTAGTAATCATCACAATAATAATCATAATAAATATAATTTATATTTCTTGAAATCGATAGTTTGACATTATTTGTCATACATTTTATGGTACGGTGACGTTTGTATATTTAATAAATATTAATGTTTTAGCGGAATTTACGACAAGAGACGTTAATGGTGATTTGCCAGTTTCATGCCTTATCCGTAGTAAGGTGAGCAGATCATTCTGTTTATTTTATTGTTAAACGAGACATTTTATTAAATAATTTTTACCATAGAGCAAAATGTACATAAGGGGACTCATGTATACTATCCGAGGTTAATCTATTTTACTTTTGGCAACCTGTATATAGTGTAACTACATGATTTCTTTTATATATTTATTCCTCGATGTTTTTACTTTATTCAGAAGATAATACAATTTTTTGTGGTTTTAATTTTTATGCTAACAAAACAATTGTGTTGATTGAAAGCCAAATCCAATGATGATGAATTGCAGGCGAAAAATTCGAATAATATAAAGAATTTTAAAGCAAATTATATTCCGCATGCAGAAATTTCCACCGATTTCAAGAATACGCGTTCTGGATTAGGCGATATAAATAACTGGTGTTTTACAAATAGGATTTTGCAACAAATTTAAATAAGGAAATCTGATCTACAAATTTCTAAAGAATGATGCGCGTAGCAGGTTTTCTATAATGGTCATGTCATGATATCTTATCGAAACAAATAAATGCAACGATTCCTAGGTTTGATGATTCTAATAAAGTGAATTTTATACAAAGGGGTTATTGCAACAAACTTCAATTAAGAATTCTGTTCAACAAATTTCAGATTGTTATGTGTGTATAGGTTTTCTGGAATGCTCATGACATGGTCTCTTACCCAGATTATAAAATCGAACCATTTCTTAGGTCGACGATACAACCAGCGGATCTTTTAGAAAGGGGTTGTTGCAACAAGTTTCAATTAAGAATTCTGTTCAACAAATTTTGTTAACAAAGATTGAAAACTATGTAGGTTTTTTGAAATGGCCTTGAAATGACGTATGTGAAGTTATCCCAGGATTCCATCCCAGAAAATAATTTTTTTTTAATCAGGCAACACTGACATATCAATAACCAATTTGCTCTTGTGTGAAGTTATCCCAGCCTAGGTTTTGATTCATTTCATTCAAATATACTATATTTGTGAAGTTAGTCCAGCCCAGAAATTTTATCAATTTAAATGAAAAAACGAAAAATTATCAAGTTTATTAAATTCGATTTGTTTTTAATATAATAAAAAAAAATTATATGTAACGTATAAAAAACTGTAAAATTTTAAGTTGCATAAAACAATGGTAATATACAGGCAATGTAGGAAAAAAATTGTTCCGTGGCAAGTTCCCGAAAATCAACTCTCGGCTGAGAATTTAATTGATTTTTATATAATGTTTCGTACCGCCTGATAAATTAAAAAATATTTCGCCAAAACTAAAAATGTCTCGGATCAGGGCAATATGATTTTAAAATGTATACACCAGTAGCTAAATTTCAGCAAAATTAGAAAAAAATCGTTCCGTGGCAAGTTCCCGAAAATCAACTCTGGGCTGAGAATTTCATTGATTTTTATATAATTTTTCGTCCCGCTCGATAAATTAAAAATTATTTCGGAAAAATAAAAATGTCTCGGATCAGGGCAACATGATTTTAAAATGTATACACCAATAGCTAAATTTCAGCAAAATAAGAAAAAAATCGTTCCGTGGCAAGTTCCCGAAAATCAACTCTGGGCTGAGAATTTCATTGATTTTTATATAATTTTTCGTCCCGCTCGATAAGTTAAAAATTATTTCGGAAAAATAAAAATGTCTCGGATCAGGGCAACATGATTTTTAAATGTATACACCAATAGCTAAATTTCAGCAAAATTAGAAAAAAATCGTTCCGTGGCAAGTTCCCGAAAAATCAACTCTGGGCTTGGAATTTCCTTGATTTTTATATAATTTTTCGTCCCGCTCGATAAATTAAAAATTATTTCGGAAAAATAAAAATGTCTCGGATCAGGGCAACATGATTTTTAAATGTATACACCAATAGCTAAATTTCAGCAAAATTAGAAAAAAATCGTTCCGTGGCAAGTTCCCGAAAATCAACTCTGGGCTGGGAATTTCATTGATTTTTATATAATTTTTCGTCCCGCTCGATAAATTAAAAATTATTTCGCAAAAATAAAAATGTCTCGGATCAGGGCAACCTGATTTTAAAATGTATATACCAGTAGCTAAATTTCAGCAAAATTAGAAAAAAATCGTTCCGTGGCAAGTTCCCGAAAATCAACTCTGGGCTGGGAATTTCTTTTGATTTTTATATAATTTTTCGTCCCGCTCGATAAATTAAAAATTATTTCGGAAAAATAAAAATGTCTCGGATCAGGGCAACATGATTTTAAAATTTATACACCAATAGCTAAATTTCAGCAAAATTAGAAAAAAATCGTTCCGTGGCAAGTTCCCGAAAATCAACTCTGGGCTGGGAATTTCATTGATTTTTATATAATTTTTCGTCCCGCTCGATAAATTAAAAATTATTTCGCAAAAATAAAAATGTCTCGGATCAGGACAACATGATTTTGAAGTGTATACACCAGTAGCTAAATTTCAGCAAAATTAGAAAAAAACTGTCCCGTGGCAAGTTTCCGAAAATGAAATCTGGGCTGGGGATTTCATTGATTTTTATATAATTTTTCGTCCCGCTCGATAAATTAAAAATTATTTAGTCAAAACTAAAAATGTCTCGGAGCAGGGCAACATGATTTTAAAATGTATACACCAGTAGCTAAATTTCAGAAAAATTAGAAAAAAATCGTTCCGCAAAATTTTTAATTTATCGAGCGGGACGGAAAATTTATAAAAATCAATGAAATTCCCAGCCCAGGGTTGATTTTCGGGAACTTGCCACGGAACGATTGTTTTCTTATTTAGCTGAAATTTAGCTACTGGTGTATACATTTTAAAATCATGTTGCCCTGATCCGAGACATTTTTATTTTTCCGAAATAATTTTTAATTTATCGAGCGGGACGAAAAATTATATAAAAATCAAAAGAAATTCCCAGCCCAGAGTTGATTTTCGGGAACTTGCCACGGAACGATTTTTTTCTAATTTTGCTGAAATTTAGCTACTGGTATATACATTTTAAAATCAGGTTGCCCTGATCCGAGACATTTTTATTTTTGCGAAATAATTTTTAATTTATCGAGCGGGACGAAAAATTATATAAAAATCAATGAAATTCCCAGCCCAGAGTTGATTTTCGGGAACTTGCCACGGAACGATTTTTTTCTAATTTTGCTGAAATTTAGCTATTGGTGTATACATTTAAAAATCATGTTGCCCTGATCCGAGACATTTTTATTTTTCCGAAATAATTTTTAATTTATCGAGCGGGACGAAAAATTATATAAAAATCAATGAAATTCCCAGCCCAGGGTTGATTTTCGGGAACTTGCCACGGAACGATTGTTTTCTTATTTAGCTGAAATTTAGCTACTGGTGTATACATTTTAAAATCATGTTGCCCTGATCCGAGACATTTTTATTTTTCCGAAATAATTTTTAATTTATCGAGTGGGACGAAAAAATATATAAAAATCAAAAGAAATTCCCAGCCCAGAGTTGATTTTCGGGAACTTGCCACAGAACGATTTTTTTCTAATTTTGCTGAAATTTAGCTATTGGTGTATATATTTCAAAATCATGTTGCCCTGATCCGAGACATTTTTAGTTTTGGCGAAATAATTTTTAATTTATCGAGCGGGACGAAGAATTATATAAAAATCAAAAGAAATTCCCAGCCCAGAGTTGATTTTCGGGAACTTGCCACGGAACGATTTTTTTCTTATTTTGCTGAAATTTAGCTACTGGTGTATACATTTTAAAATCATGTTGCCCTGATCCGAGACATTTTTATTTTTCCGAAATAATTTTTAATTTATCGAGTGGGACGAAAAATTATATAAAAATCAATGAAATTCTCAGCCCAGAGTTGATATTCGGGAACTTGCCACGGAACGATTTTTTTCTAATTTTGCTGAAATTTAGCTACTGGTATATACATTTTAAAATCATGTTGCCCTTATCCGAGACATTTTTATTTTTGCGAAATAATTTTTAATTTATCGAGCGGGACGAAAAATTATATAGAAATCAATGAAATTCTCAGCCCAGAGTTGATTTTCGGGAACTTGCCACGGAACGATTTTTTTCTTATTTAGCTGAAATTTAGCTACTGGTGTATACATTTCAAAATCATGTTGCCCTGATCCGAGACATTTTTAGTTTTGGCGAAATATTTTTTAATTTATCGGGCGGTACGGAACATTATATAAAAATCAATGAAATTCTCAGCCGAGAGTTCATTTTCGGGAACTTGCCACGGAACAATTTTTTTCCTACATTGCCTGTATATTACCATTATTTTATGCAACTTAAAATTTTACAGTTTTTTATACGTTACATTTAATTTTTTTTTATTATATTAAAAACAAATCGAATTTAATAAACTTGATAATTTTTCGTTTTTTCATTTAAATTGATAAAATTTCTGGGCTGGACTAACTTCACAAATATAGTATATTTGAATGAAATGAATCAAATCCTGGGCTGGGATAACTTCACACAAGAGCAAATTGGTTATTGATATGTTAGTGTTGCCTGATTAAAAAAATTTATTTTCTGGGATAGAATCCTGGGATAACTTCACATACGTCTTGAAATGGAATTTTACAGCATTACTACTCCAATGTTACAGCATTATTTCCTTTCCTATTTCGTTTTGAATTTTGGTTCCATGGTATTTTTTTTTTTTTTAGAATCTCTGCTTTATTTATGTCAATATATAAAAATTACGCTCGGGTCAAGCGGATTAAAAAATACCCGTTATATTTACATTTCTTATGATACTTGCTCCATACCGAAGTCTCAAATCATGCACATTAGTTTATTTATATAAATCAATCTGTTGTTATCTTGTGAAATCAAAAATTTAAGTTATTTAATTTTGGTTAAAAGGAAGAAAAATACCAAAACTCTATCTAGCTGAAATGAGTCCCAGTGCGATGATAGAGTGGTTTTGGTCCTCTAGCTTCGGTGTCCGCTTCCTTCACCACTCGAGCTCTCGGCTCATCATTTCGTATGTGTTAATATAGATTGTTGTCTATTTCATGTTTTATGTCCATTTAATGGTTGTTTTTTCATTTAGTTAGGTTTTCAAATATTTCTGTGTCGAATGCCTTGATATTTATTCTTAGTTCTAGGTGGTAAATTTTCGGGTATCTCGTTCTTGGGTCTTCGATGTATCCAACATTATCCAAGTATACAAACGTCTCTAGTCCTGCATTTTTGTCCTTTTTACAGCTCCCCCTCTGTATGCTATCTTCGGTATAGTAGGGGGCAAATATTGATGAATTTTCGGTGTTGTCAGGTGCACAATTGTTGGTTTGGTATGTATTTTTTGTAATTTGTGTATGTTCTCCTTGACAGTATCGGTGGCATTTTCTCTCGAGAATTCGCATTTTTCCATTAAATATGAGCCAATATTCCACCATATTGGCCAGCCATATGTTAATATTGGGCGTACCAAAGATTTATAGCATATGTTTTTGATCTTCGTTGACAGCCTTTGTGCAGAGTATTCTACGTTTCTGGTAGAAAATTTTCTTCGCTTTTATTATTTGGTTTTTGTTGTGTTTATCGTAATATAGCATTCTGTCCAGATAGATTCCTAGGTATTTCACGGCTGGCTTTTGCTCACAGGTCGTACCATTTATTTTTATTTGGAATTTTTTCCAGTTATTCTGCGTGTCATGTCACGATAGAATATATGGTTTTTGTGAATATTGTATGTATTGTTCGATATATCCTTGTTGTTTGTGATTTTGAACTCTCCATTATATAATAGTGCATATGTGAGTTGTAGTATGTCTCTATCAAACTGCATATCCTCCATTTTGTATAGCAGACCGTCAAGCCATACCGTCTAGTCAAAAGCTTTCTCCATATCCATTAGGATCGTACCAGTACTATCTCTTTGATTCATATTTCTGCACACATCTGATGTGAGTTTCGTGGTAACATGGATGGTGGGTTGATTGTGTCTAAATCCAAATTGATTGTCTGGTAATATTTTTTTTTCGCTAATATCTTGGATTTTATTAAATATGATGATTTCGTAGATTTTGCCAAGGTTCGTGAGAAGGCTTATTGGTCTATAGTTTTTCGGATCTGTTGTGGATTTCCCTTTTTTGTGTATGGGTATGTTTTTGCCGTTTTCCAGGCCTGTGGGTATGTTCGGTTGTTTAAGCAGTGATTGAATAAACAGCATAATTCTTTCACTAATCCAGTCGTTGATGTTTCAGCGCCACACAGGGTGAATTGTCCAGTTCAAATGATTTTTTAGTATTTAAGCAGTTTAATATTGAATTTATTTTATTTATCGTGATGAAATAATTATTTATGTTAGTGTCTATTGCAGTATTATTGTTATTAAATTGTGTTTTATTTATATGGCTCTTATTGTTATGTGTAAAAAGTGCTTTTAATGGTCCTATCTGATTGTTAGTTGTGCGTTCGTGCTGAGGCTTACTCAGTCTGGATTTGGAATCTTTCTATGTAGTGTTCCAGTATTTCGAGGTTGTCTAGATGGTCGTAGCTGTTATATTGGTTATTGTTTGTTTCCATATTCTGCCAGTCGATGCCCAATATTTGCATATTTGTGGTCTAATTCGTATCTACGTTTAGTTGTTTAATTTCCAGATCTGCTTTCTCTGTACTTATTCTTTTAATTTGTCTGAAAATTTTTTGGGCCGGGTTTTATCTTGCCGATGTAATGTGTCCATTTTTTGTTTATTTCGATTTTTACCTTTTGTACGATTAGATCGTTTATGCGTCGTATCTCAGCTTTTATTAACAATGTTTGTTGGTGTGTCCAGGTTCCATTTCGTCTTCTTCTTTTTAACAGTGTTATCCGTTGTGATTTTTCTTTGTATAATTTTTTTCTTGTATGTTGGTGTAACATTCCATTTTATTGTAACGTGTGATTTTTGAAATAGATTCTTTTATGTTTGAGTTTATTAATTGAGTTATGGTGTTTATGTGTTCTTCTATTTCTGTGTTTGTTATGTGGTTCCATGGTAATGGAATGTGGGATGCCTTTTCTTGATGGCATTGCCATCTATTGTTGAATATACGTTAAAAGTTTGATTTTATAGAAATTAGCCATCTTATCCATACGCCGTGTCGAGTGAATCTATAATAAATTGAGAGCGAGGCCAATGTTGCCTTGTGCGTGTGTGCGTGAGATATAGATTAGTGTTTGTTGTGTGTTTCTCGTTTTAATCGCTTCACATCGTATTTTTCCCTTTTTCCGCAAAAAAATATATAAATTAGAATTTATTGTGTACATAATTATCAATATTAATTTATAAATACAATTTATTAAGATTATAAACTAAAGTTTTTGTTTGATTGATAATAAAATATTTGGTGTTACGGTGGATACTGAAATTGTTTAATATATCGGTAGTGATGTAATTCAAATTTTGTTATCTAAAAAAGAATAACTATAGAACATAGTGTGGATAAATCGTGTGGATAAGTTTACCACGAAAGAAGGTCGAAAAGTGCCACGAATAATTTACTGTTATACGGTTTTTTTCGACAAGTCAACGCACAACAATTTATTTACGGGCGGCCGACAGAGACTCGTTCGTTTTCTATTATCGACGTGGGCCGCAATTAGTTACGTGCACCATATTTTTGACACGATGCGCATTCTTTGATTTTTATAACGGGTGCCGTAATTACCAACGGTGTCACAATTATCATCGTGTACCGTTTTATCGACGTGTACCCTATTGTTGAACGGGCGCCGCAATTATATTTTACAGATTTCCGAGTCGTGGCGCTTAAATTTTGAATCTGTGGAAAGATACCGCATCGGGCGGCCTATCGGGGTATTAGGACCTGTGCCGGTTGAACCCAGCGGCGAAGCGAATACTACAACGTACAGGTGGCCAACCGTTCATTTGCAATTTTTAATATCAATCAAAGGTACCGCAACGAGCAGGTGGCCTGCCGACTATTTTTCAATGTTGAGTTTACGATCGGAAGAGAGGCAACATTATTCGGCGGCTTATCAATGCCAAATTTACGGTTTACGGCGGGAAGAAGCCCAACTTTATTTTATTGAAAGGAAGGAAGACGAACAACATTACCGGGGGTTTAACCGAAGGGCAAAAGGTACCATTTTTTATTTAAATTTTATTTTTTCTCTTGAACTCCAAAATATTTAATGTTTTATTTCAATTTTTAACGAGCATTGAATAACGTAAACGAATAACGAATAATAACGAATAACGGTTGTGGCGCGCACGACCGGAGTACACATTCTGTTCAATAATTTCTATTTTTCTTTTCTTCTTACTTTCCTTTTTTTATCTTTGTTATAAATTTTATAATAAAAATACAGCACGGCGACATATCCTGACATTCGGTTTAATTTTTTATTTTTCTTCGGCCCGGATCTATTTTCCGGTTATTATTGTTGTTGTTTTTCGTTTTTTTTTTTATTATTATGAGCAATAAAATGAAGTTCTAATTTTATGTCGGATCGGGGGAATTCTAATTTTGTGTCGGTTCCATAAAAACAGGCTGGGTCTGTCACTCTCCAACAACCCCTTGAAAGGACATCCACAGGGTCGGAGTGGCAAGTTTAGCATAAGATTAGCTGGAGATCTCTCCGAGTGTAAAAAGGCCTGGTCTGTTGAGGAGGTGTCCCTACCCTCTAATGTTGCTTCGTTGTGGCTGGGCATTGCCTTTTCGAAGTCGATGGATCATTCGGTGGGCTGGGGGTCTCTTACGCAGACTGGGTATTTATCACTCTAGGAGATCCGGTGGTCTCTGCGTGGGCACATCCGATTATTATTAATTTTATTTCGGTTCCTCAAGTTTTGGTTAGGTAGGTTTTGGTTATTTCTAGTCAACAAAATCACCGTGAGGGAGGCCTTTGCGTGCTTAGATTAAATCTGGAGGTTGGCTTCATGCCATTTTTAACAACCGGGTTAAGCGGATTGTACGATTCCTAAGGTCTGCGATAAAAATAACATGTCTTTTACAACAGGGGTGTTCTAACATATTTCTCAATTGAAACTTGTTGCAACAATCTCTTTATAAAACAAACTTTTTTATCGCAGGCACAAGATAACGTGAATATTCTGAAAAATATAAATACACGTCAAAACTTTTAAAATTGGTAGAGCAGGTTTCTTAAGTTAAATATGTTGCAAAATCCACTTCATAAAATACCTTTTATTTATATCGCCGACCTAAGGAACAGTTCGATTCGTTTATCATTCCAAAAGACCAACCTACATGTCAATCTTTGGAAATTTGTTGAACTGTTGTTTCGGTGAAAGACCATTACACGTCCATTTTAGTAAACCAACCCACTCGTCAATCTTTTGAAATTTGTTCAACATATTTCTTAATTGAAACTTGGTGCAACAACCTTTGATTGTGCAACATTTATTGCAAGGAACAAATGTGGGTTTTTTTATGAAATCTTCCATCACATACACCTAAGTTAAGGTACTACTTTTCTAACTTTACTGATCATTGTATAATTCTAGCAAAATTTTGTGAATAGTTGAATCGGGTGTGTAACGAAATCCCAGTTTTCAAAATCCCGGTTTTGTATCAAAAAAATCAAGATTTTTAAGAAATCTCGGTTTGAATTTTTAAAATTTGACATGTGGGAAAATGGGACGTTGAAATGATTTTTTAACAAAATTCAAAAATGATTTTTCTAGAAAATGGAGTTCTAGAAAATGGCTAATAGGGATGGAATTTGGCCATTTCCTAACAGATTTTGATGAAATTCAGTACGTTAAATAGTTTTTCCTGGGATCTTACAAAACCATCAAAAATTAAGAGTTCGTCTAATTCTAGAGCGGTTATCAATATATGGCACTATTGTTGTAATTTGACAAAAAAAATGGGGGTTCAATGTTTTCCGACTCCAACTCCGATAAAATAACACCGACTCCACGAAACCGATTCCCCGCCTCTAACTTTGCAGCCTTGGTTTTTTCGAGTAAATTTTTGGGCAAAATATCTTATTTTTATGTTAAAATATTATTATTAGTCCGGCCGGCGCGAATCAATAAAACAATATTTTTTTTTTCAAAATTAACACTTCTGAACTAGAAGAAACGAAAACCAAAATTTTATAACTAAGTTTTAGAAAACTGGGATTTCGAAAACCGAGATTTTAAAAACCTGGATTTTCAAACCCGGATTTTGAATAGTTGGAAGATAAATGCGGTCATCTTTAATCAATAAGATGTCAGTGACAGTTACTTGTTCGGAGATGGTTTTCCATACATTTGTAGCGATGTTAGAATGTTGACAGACCATTGCAACATCATCATTTAAAATATCCTTGAACTCATCGTTATACATATTTTTACATATGGAATTTTTATTAACCGGGATGTCATCCAAAGATGATTCTTGAATTGCGATAAATGGTCCGGCTATTAGGAAGTATCCTGGTATCAGCACTGGTGATACATAACTCGCTCTTTAAATTTTTATATTCATTCCAAGAGGAATAAGTTAATAAAATTTCGAAAGACTTAATCCTCTATTCCTATTCACTCTTTTACTTATGATTGATCTTCGTCCAACTAACAAATTTATACTCTCAATGCTCCGAGTGTTTTGATTAATTTTTTCTTGCTATTCGTGCTCTTTATTTTCTCACATGATTTATAAATTTTACTTTTTAACGTTTTATAAAAATACAGTCTCGCTCGGTCGTTAAGGTGACGGTCGGCGATCGATCGTCGAACGAGAAAGACGCGTTTTTGTCTTTCTCTGTATAGAAAATTGAAACTTAAATTTTTAAAAAAAAAAATTTTCTGTTTTAAATAAATAAATAAATAATATTTTATATATAAAAGCTATTAATTAAATTAAATATATAATATAAAGTGTTAATAAATGGGTGTTAGTAAATTGAAACGTGAATTAACGTGAAAGTATCTAGGTTGTTTTGTTATTTGTGTGACGCAACAATGGTGAACGCATCACAAGCTAAGTGTTTTTTGTATTTCATATTTTTATTTATACTTTGTTTAGTTTATATTTTGTTTAATTTTTATTTTTTTGTAAAAAATTTACAATATATAAATTTTAATTTTATTAATGTAAATATATACGCATTTGTGATATGTTGTATGGTTTACGATTGTGTGTGTGTGTGTGTATGGATATATGTACGTACATTCATGCAGTTTAGTTATAGTCAAATAAGACAAAAAGGATGAAAATAAAAATACTCTTCAGTTGCTTATCATTCATTTTCCGTTCATTTTTAAATGAATTTCTCTTCGCTCTTGAATAGTAAAATGAATTTTCAGAAATGTAAAAATGTTATGCAGTAAAAAACGAATAGTGTCTAATGAGCGAATAATGAGAAACTAAAAAGGTTGATCTTATTTTTTGTGTTAGCGAACGGGATCTACTGCTACTGCTCTTTTGGTTTTACTTTTCTATTCTAATAAGAAAGCGAAAATTCATTGCAGTACTGATTGGATAAAATGTATTGTTGCCTGTATTGAACGATCGAATAGAGAATACATGTCATTTCTTTCTTCTTTATTCTTGATAAGTGAATAGTAAAACAAAATATTTTTTGTTCCTTTACATATTTCTTGTTGATCAGTTTTACAAATAATGCATTAATTCCGTGGAAGATTTGCTGACAGCATTTTTTTACTGATAATACGCAAAAAAAAACTTTAAAATTTCATAAGAGTGACAAAGAACAGAAATATTTTTTATTTCATTTTATAGTAAAATTTTATGGTTTTACATTTTCGCATAACCTACAAATTTCTTAAAATTTTTAATTTGTACATTATTTCGTACAATTCGATTTTTGTTTTTTATATATTTTAATTTTAATATCCTATACCACAAAAAACCTCTAACGTTAACAAATTTCAACACAAAAAAAACAAATCGACATCTGAGTATAAAAATGGCGGACGACTTATTTTGTATGAGTGTGACAAAAATTTCTTATCTTTACATACATTTTTTGTACATATGTATGTGAAAAATATTGCCATAAAAAAAAAGTCCAATTTACATTTTTATGGCAGTATTATGCCAGTAAACTACCGCCATCACAACTATTCTCTCAGTAAAATTTTACTGACAACATGTTTTGTTTCGTACACAACCAGTAAAATCTATATTTTTTTTTCTCGCTTTTATTTTTACTGGCAGCAGATTTTGGCCATGGAATAGGAACATGGCACTGTTCGATCGGTGTAGAGTGAACAATACATTTTAACGAGCGACTTTTTTAAACCCTGATATAGGCGTATGCGTGGATTTGTGTGCATATGCATGTGTGTATGTTTATGCGTGTGTGTGTGTAGGTTCATATGCATTTATGCTTATGTATATGTTTAGTTATATATACGCATGTGTATATTTATATAATATGATTGATTGTTTTTAACTTTTTATAATCATTTTAATATTTTAAAATATGTATTAATATTTTAAATGTGTATGTATGTATATGTATGTGTATATATGCATGTATGTGTATATATGTAAATACTAATGAATTTTAGACTAAGTTTGATATAATTTAAATAATTATGGTTTCAGGAAATCCTATTGTAAGTCGTGGAATTGCAGGAGGATTAAATTAATAAATGTTTATATTATTTAGGAAGCCGGAAAATATTAATTTAGAATTAAATTTCAGGAAATCTACAGACGTGAAATAATATTTCTTTGAAATATTAATTGTTGATTGTGTAGATTAGAATGGTGTTGTCATTGCATTAATAACTATCGACTTTATTTAGGGGTCTGCAACTGGGTCGATTTAATCAATTAAATTTTGCATTAATTTACAATTACATTTCAGAAAATTTCCAGATGTACGTGAAATAATATAAATTTTTTCTCAGGTTGCTGATTTAGAGAAGCAATTGTTGAAGACCAATATCATCGTTATCCATTAAACCTATTAAACCTTTATCCTTCCTTAGTAGATTAGTATTGTGCTGTCTTTGTGTTACTAACTATCGGCTATACCTAGGTGTCTGTAACCGGGCCGATTCTGTCCCACTTAACTAACCTATCCAATCCTTCGGTTTTGTTATATGTAAAAAAGAGTGTACGGTGGGCCCGGCGTCACCCGGGAGCTCCTGTGTAAGAACTTGGTCGTGCATTCAGAATCAATCAATCAATCAATCAAGTCTCGCTCGGTCGTTAAGGTGAACATAATTAAATCAAATGAATTTTATTTTTAATGAAAATGAATTATAGACTAAATTAGAAAAATAAATGTTAGTTTTTCTATAGCAAAAATCGCCATCTTTAATTAGAAAAATTGTGTAATTGAGAATATCTTTAGTTTTATTTTGGAGGAGTAAGTCTTTATATAGGGAGTTGAAACTTATTCCCAAATCAACGAGTAAGTCTTATATTTATAATTTGTTGTAACTCCTTACTCACAAGTGAAAGAACGAATATATCCCTTTAGTGTTTTACTAACACAATTGTGCGGGTAGGGCAAAAGTACCATGTGAAAAATTTATTTTTGTACGTGTTTTCAACCAACTTACACATTTGTGAATTCCTTTTTAACTTATTTTCATCCGAAAAAAAACACTATATCTTTACACACAATTGTGTTGGTTTTATTTTAAATCAAGCGAAATTTTTTATCAACAACGCCATTACGTACTATGGTTTTTTACTCACACATTTGTGTGGGTTGGACTAAAATTGAGCCATTTTTTTTGTTTTCTTGGTTGAAAAAGGGATATAAAAGAAGGAAAAACAAAATTGTATAACGATTGAGAGTAAGAGTTGATAGGAAGTTTTTTTTAACTCTGGCTATTGCATTAAATGATTTTTTAGACTTTATCAAGGTTTGATTTCATTTCTTTCTGCGTGATCGTGTGTCCGAGAAAATACGTTTCTCTTATGAAGAACTTGCTTTTGTTCAATTGAATTTTATGGTTGAATTTTTTGCCAGACATTCTAAAATCTTGTAAAAGTTTTCGATGTGGTTTTTCAGACTGTAACACACAATTATGATATAGTCACAGTTTTCGCTTAATATTTTTTGTCCATCTAGATTTGGTGGAATCCTTTTTCTAAATTAATCGTTGAAAAATATAAAGTCCATCAAGAATTTCTTCAATTTTAGGGGTGAATAAATTGTTGTTCATAGTCTTTTCATTTAATTATCTTAGTCGGAGGCATCGGGCTTTTTTTACACGACCCAAACTGAAGATGAATAAGGGTTATTTGAGCTCGTTTTGATTGCACTATCTAACAATACTTGAATTTGCTCAGTCACATCCTTTTTGTCATGATGTTGGTACGTTTTCATGTAGACCGGAATTTTATTTGTTAATAACACATTACAGTTCACAGAATTTTTTTTTTTATATGTGATGTTTGGGTTATTTACCTAGTTTAAGGAATACTTTGTAATATGCTATATCAGCCGCACTCAAACACTTGAACATTAACACTAAATGTCCTTTCTTTTCTTTGGAGATCGCAGCTTTTGTAGAAATACTATCGATATCATCTTAAATTGAAATATTAGGAGTGGCAGTTTTGTTTTGAGTAATCTTGTTGCTTGCCGGCGTATATTAATATTTTGAAAGTTTTCAATTTTGTAATCCAATCAATATTCTAATTCATATTCTTTTTGGATCATTTTAAGCATTTTTAACCTAGAAAGTGGCATGTTTTTTGTAATAAAAACAAATTTTTGGTATATTTACTAAAATCTTGTGGTTGCATTTGTATTATCACAAACGGTTTATTTAGATTAACATTTTTTAACAGTCTTATCATTCTCATTCGGGGGAAAATTCATTTTTGGACAAATGCTTCTCAATTTGACTTGTGAGCATTATCAACCTCCTGTAAAGCTGAATGGTCCGGTACTGAGTATTTCATTATAATTCTCTCTAACTCTGTCTATGTTCCGCAACTGCAAACGACTCACACTTTTCGCATCTATCGCACTTAGGCCGATGAAAGTCCAAATTAAAATTTGTATTGAATACCTGTAAAAACTTTCCATTACAGGATCGGTGACATTAGCGTTGTACAAAAAATATGTTTTTGCAATATTTAAATTTTAATCTAAATATTGTTTAGATGTATTGGCTTGACCATAATGGGAGTCAACTGCCGGAAATGAAGCGATGTGATTTTTAGCTTTGGTTAATTTGCATTCGTCAATTCGTGTTTTAGATCTCATATAATTTTAATTTTTTTGCAATTCCGGTAATGAGATGCTTTTTGTTGTGTGCATTGTAAACAGGTTTTTGAGAAACGGCAAATGTTGCTAATAATTGAATAATTTTAATAATTAAAATCGATTTCCAAGTAACTCAACATAATACGAAAGCAAAACGTCCGCACAGAATCTGCATCTTTTTTCCTGCTGTTATATTTTCCAAATCGCAGTTTGCAGATGAGACAAATTTGTTAGCCCGTTATATCCGTTTACATTATTCGGTTGAATAACATTTTGCGAATGAACAATAATGAAATCTTCTAGCACTACAGACGCATCTAAATCTTCGATTTAGAATTAAAACTAGTAGTGTTTTATTCATTCATAATATATGCAGAAAGATTTATAAAACTTTAGTTAAATTTATTTACACGTAACCGAGTTTATTTGGTAAAAACCAAAAACCACTTTCTTCTTACAAACAAATTACCACTTGACTAACACTTTATACACTAAGAGCTGTCAGAAAATTAAAGAGAAAAGTTTCTATTTACACAATTAATTGAGAAAATTTATACAACAAACAAGTTCTTCTTACTTTTTATTTTACGTTCAAGGTTCTTTATTCAATATTTTTGTAATTAATTTAAAACGCAAAATCATATCTGCCAGATAGAACCTTATTATACAAACCTCAGTCGCAAAATATGGAGATAGAACTTCGTTAGTCAATTCATTATGACGTATGATAAATAATTCATTTCCGCAAAAAATGTCAGTTAGAACCTTGTTGTTCTAAGCTTTCGATATAAATATATGTTATATATATATATATATATATATATATATATATATATATATATATATATATATATATATATATACCATTCTCATGTTATACGTTAAAAGAATTTAGGACTGACGTCATCCGGAAATCCAGTCCAGTGCTTGGTCTTACATTCCAAATAATTACCGGATCAATTTTATAAAAGTATCATACCCAAGTTTTAAATATAAGCATCTAACCATATCTTATGTAGGTTTTACCTAAAAGTTTATATCTACCTATATAAACAACGAACGTGCTTATGGCATGGATGATGATGATGTGATATATAAAAAAACCACAACAGTTACCTGTTATTACATATTTTATATAAACTCTTTTCATGTGTGAATAACCTTTTTTGTCTATCATTCTCGAAAATGTATTTGAATAGGTCAAGAAGCATGAATATAAAATTTAAACCATAAACAACATTTTTATTTTGTGTTTAACCCTATACATTTTTAATAATATGATTACACCCTTAATCATGGCATCTCAACTCAATTCAATTCCTTTTTATCATTTTATCCTTATCACAATCATAAAAATGTTGCTCGTTTCTAAATTTTTAAAAATATTTTGAATATTCTGGTATACCTTTTGAATATTCTGATGTAATATTTTTTATATGGAATGAACATTATTCCAAAAAATAACCAACCAACTTTTGGAGCTGAAAATGAAAATTTTATTTTATCCTTTTTTGTTTTATTATTTTGTTGCGCTCGTATTGTTGTTGCTGATGTTGCTTCCTTATACCAAATTTGCTTTATTTATTTAAAAATAATTTAAAAACAATCTGTATTTGCAAAAAGTTTATTTTTTGTGTGCTTTGTGGTTTTTATCGCTACATTTTATTTCTTGAGTTTACCTCATTCCATATATAATGTCTAGTTGTAGAGTAGTGTGTACTAGGGTTTTCCTGGCTTATTTCCCCATATTTTCATTGTTGGTATTTTTCACTCTGCACTATTTCGTTTTGTTGTTGATGTCTCTGTAAATTTTACATGATAAGTAATTTAAAAATTAAACCACAAAAAATAAAATAATGATGATAATAATAATAAAATAAAACTAAAAACCATAAAATTAAAAATTTTTTGTTGGTTTTGTATCGTATAATTCTTTTATGTTAGGGTAAATTACTATTTTTTACTACATACTCGTACATATAAGTTTGGTAACTTGTATTTGTATACATATGAGTTTTTGTATGTCGGGGATGCACCCGGCCAAACTGAGGTTTGCAATCAAACATATCACAGCAACTCTAAACAATTTACATTTATTTATGCACCTCGGTTTATTTCTTTCCACAAATTTTATTGTTTTTTATACACCATAAAGCTCTTGAATGAGCTTTTGCAAAAAAACCAATTTAATATTTATTTTCGTACAGATTGTTGGTGAGATGATTTATTTGTCATGTCAACCTGCATTTTTTGAAACATACAACACCACACCAATGTACACATAGTTTACTAAACTATAAAATTTCATTACATTCTGGTTGGTATACCTATACCTCTTTTTCCGCACACATAAGACAAAATTCAAAAAAAAAAAATTAATTAAATTTTAAATAATTTATTGCACAATGTGAATAAAAAATACTGAAAATTTATTTAAATTGAAATAAATCAAAAATTTTAAAAATAAATGGAAATTCAATGAATTTGGAAAATTTGTTGATTTTATTAGTTTTTGTTGCTGGATTGTGTTAATGTATAATGAAAATACTGCTGCAATATTACGAATGTGTGATTTGTAAAATTGGATCTTGCAAGCTAAAACTTTTATTTGTTCACTGTTAGTTTATATTTTTGTCGTATGCAGTAGAACACACTATTCACATGATAATTGCAATAAGTATAAAACATAAATTGTAAAATATATAATTTGCAACATGACAACTATTTACGAATTATATACCTGAGGGCTAAATATTGAGGAAAGTTATCAAAATTGTCTGCTAGGAAAGAAATAGATATTATAGTGAAAATAAAGGGTGAATCAACCAAACTTTCTGGAATTCTCCCATTTGCCCTAAATTTGAAAAAAAAAAAATAAAAAACTAATTCAGAATTTAGTAATTATATATAAACATTAAATACAGATGACGTGTTATTATCGGAAATAAAATTTTGACTATGATTTAAATATAATTCACTATTAATCCCAAATTGGCCAAATTTAAATCCGAACTCGGTAATTATTATATAGACAACTGGGCCTTATCCCTTTCGAGTCCTGATATCACAAATGTGAGGTACTTAATCAAAGAAAACAAAAAAAAACTGTTGATGTAACTAAAGACCAGACCGTACAATTTTGATAATAAATAAATACCTAAGCACCAGCAGATAATTTTTTGTATAAATGTATGACGAGCAGCCCAACTATCACAAACGCGACACTCAATTTTAGAGTTACTTGAAGTCATCCTTGAAGTCATTTCTCATACACATTATCCAGGTTGTTCTTTGCTGCATAAATTCATTTTTTTTAATTATATTCAATTGCCTTCTCATGTGAGCCCAGATGAACCGAATAACTAAGTACGAAATATCAAAAAATAACAACGACAACCAACATTCACCTTAAGAATTCACGTTTTATTAAAAGTAAAATAAACTTTCTTTTATACATTTATAACATATTCAGGTATACATATCACCTGCGCACCACATTTTCATTTATCAACCATCGAACTTTCGCAAAAATAACTAAAATAGACTGGAAAGGTACGGATCGAACTCTGTAAGCATTTTTGTTGCCTATTAGAAACTAAGTGGTAATAATATCATCACCCTTTAACACCTCTATATCCACTCCCACACAAACACCCACAGAATTACCCCCCTAAACACATCATCGCACTCACTCCACCTCCCATATCACAACTCCTAACACCCCAGAACCACTCTGTAGGTGGTTCAAACTAAACCCACATCCACATGCTCTATGAAACTAAACTGGAATAGCAAATAAAATGATATTCTATCAATTATAAGGAGGGAGGGGGGGGGGGGTGAAACAAAACCCTACATATCTCCGATCACCCTAAACATAGAAATGCCCAATTTAGTAGGGCTCTATTCCATGAATTGCTTAAACTTATAGTGAAGGGAAGTAAATATCTTCATCCGTTCTCAAGTTATCGTGGACACAGTCGGACTGACTGCAAACCAAAACTATATAGCACTTTTTTAACAAAAATGCCTAAAATTGTATGGCGTGAAGTCTAAGTGGCACTTAAATGGCATTTTTAAGTACTAAACAAATACAAAACTCAAACTTTGTATCATGAACATATGCGTTAACATTTTATGAATGAATATAAATACATACAAACTGGAATTTGATTCTAATTTTGTATAACGCAAAACAATTACTTTTGATGTCTCGATTTTTTTCCTTTTGACGTGATGAAAGCTGTCACATAACCAACATTTTTACAAAGAATATTATTACACGAACGTTAGTTTTATTATGCCACCGTCCCGGTGGTAAAGTGGTCAGCATGCTTGCTTCAGCAACCGGAGCTCCCGAGTTCGATTTCCGGTGGTGACAAGAAAAAAATTTCACGGTTGGCTTAGGATCAATGAATTAATCACTCATTAATCCGAAATGAAAATATGATTACGAAACCTCATTTGAGGTGGCCTAATCCCTGGATTGGATATAGTGCCAGAGAGAGAGAGAGAGAGAGAGAGAGAGTTAGTTTTGTTAGAAATGAAAGAGCCGACTTATATGTGGAATCTAAATCAAGTCGAAGTAAATTTTTAGAAAACCCGGAAAATGCAATCTCAAATCGACCAAATCTCAAAGCTCATGATTGAGACAGCTGGACTTTAAGTCATACTAAAGTGAGTTTAGAAATATAATTAGTGGCGGTAATATTTTTTTGTCACATGCGTGACATACAGGCTTTAAGCTATACAATAAAAAAATATTTTAACGTCATATATTGAGCTCTCTGAATTAAAAAAGGCTGAAATTAAAAAGGTGATCTTAAAAGGGGTGTTTTTATATAAAAAAAATTAAACCTTTTTTAAGTCATCAACAAATTTTCTGACTGAACAAGGATGTTTCACAAAAACAAATTTAATTTAAAAATGACACATATACGGCATATTTTATGTCATTTTACAAATATATTTTTTAATTCATTTTCAAAATGACTTAAAAAGGGTATATTTTATTTCACATAATAAACATAAAATTTACATTTGTTTTTAATACATATAGAAAATGCGTTTCATTAATGAAAATATAAAACATAAATAAGTGGGTGTCATATGCCATTTAAAACACACTTCTTAAATTATTTTCAAAACGACATATGATATGTATTAATAAAGTCAGATTTTTCATTTTCATTACAAATTTAAAGATAATTTTACAATGAAATAAAAACGCACATTTTATGTCAGAAAAAACACTTTTTTTAAGTCAGCCTTTTTTATTAAGGGAGCCAAATGTTGTTACTCTCACATTTGTGACATCTGGGGGTCGATTTTTTTCAAAATTCGACGAACGACGAATGACGTTTTCGTATACGTATAAGGAGTATAATATACAATTTTATATTAGTGTGTGTAATTTTTCTGTATTTATATTTGTTTGTTTTCTGCGAACGTAAGCATCAAAAATTATGAATCGGTACAAATCGGTTCAGTTTTTTGGTGCTTATGTCCTTTCGTCGTCTCAGTTTTTTGACATCTCACCAAGTATTTGAGTGGTGAGTTAACACGTTCGTGTTAATTACTGCTATAGCGGTCATACAACTTTTTCGTTTTTTAACACGTTTTTAACACATTTTAAGGAATAACTCGACATATTTTGCAGTTTTCACAATACATTCCTTTCCGCGATGAAATATCATTGCAATTACAAAAGTTATCAAATGTGTTCATGAGTAGCACACACATTTAGAAAGTGTGCATCAATGTGTTAAGGAAAAAATATTTTAGCTACACATTTCAATTTTTTTTTCAATGTGATGTCGAATAAATGTTTTGTTTTCACAGAAATACAGAATTAGAAATTATTTAAAAAAACTAAAATTAAATAAATTTAGTTTTATTTAAAGCATATTTATTTGCATTTACAAATTTTAAATGATAATAGGAAATGATATCTAGAAATGTCATATCCAAAAAATTAAATGGCACACATTCGTACTAATGCAAATACACGTACCACTACTAATATACATACGGTTATTTCGTCAACTTGTCGAATTTTGGAAAAAATCGACCGCCTCACAGCGAGTTCATACGAAGGATAAAAATCTCGGATTTTTCTATCCCATAGTTTAAACCAATTACATCACGTAAATTATATAACAGACACGCCTCTTTTCATACAAAAAAGTTGAACAAAATTAAACAAAAATCTGGGATAGAAAAATCCGAGATTTTTATCCGTCGTATGAACCGGCAGTGAACGCAGATTTTGTTCGAAAAATTGAGAGCGAGATTTGAGAATTTCGTTTATAGTGTACAATATAAACATTTTCATAATTGTGTTTGTAATTATTTTTTGGTTGTGATTGTGTCATATTTTGTTCAATAAGCATCAAAAATAATTAAATCGGTTGAATCAGTAATTTTTTTTGTGCTTATGATCAATTCGCATCTCGCATTTTATACTTTTCTCCATCTATTTAGTAGGGGAGAAACATTTATGTTCTCAAGACAAAAAAAATATTGGTTAGATATAATCTATTTTTATTTATATTTTATTTTGTAATCGTGCTTCACAATAAAAAACATATATATATTTACAACATTTATATTTTAAAATTAGCGTCTTCATTTTTCGGTCGTAGTAAAAGTATGGTATATACTTTTGTTGTATACTGTTGTATACATTGTATATTTCTAACACCAACAATGTTTGTAATATATTCAATTGTAATTAATTGAAAAACAATTTACTTATTTTAAAAACAAATTTGACACTTTTAATGCTGCCACGAACAAAATACTTGGAAATTCCATTAAATGAAAATATATCACTAAACGTCAAAGTAATATGACATGCATGCGCATTACTAATAAACACATACATACATTTACTACTACTATGAATTTACGATTATTTTATTCTCGCTCTCGATTTTTCGAACAAAATCTGCGTTCTGGACTACATGTAGTTCAAAAATAATATATAGTCGAGGCAATGAAGCAAAAAAGTTCGAAATTTTTGAGAGAAAGACGGATCGGAATGTAGTTTTTTGCATTCGCTTCCAAAAATTATTTGAAAAAATCGCGCCAATTTTTTTTTTTTTTTTTTGTGAACAAACCGGAAATTGCATTATTGCAGTCAAAAATGCATTCAAAAAATGCATTTCCTGAGACGGCTTTTTGAAGATTAGAGAACTTTGTAAATAAAAGTCAAAACTAGCCCCACTCAGGTTCCCAGGGGTTTTTTAGGTCGCTGATCACGATTTTGATGCTCAAATTGACCCACAGCCGACCTGGAGCTCAGGAACGCTGATGAACGTCATCTCGGGGGTTTTTTGGTTCGCTGAACCCAAATATGGCATCAGATAGAAACCCCCGAACACATGGTGCGCCCGAACCTGAACGCGGACGTCATTCCCGTGAATTTTCCTGACAATATCGGCAAAAACAACCCGAAAATTATCGTGAGTGCGTTTTTTGTCGCGCTGAATTCGAATTTCCCGTCGAAAACGACCCCCGAACGGGGATTGGAAATTTTAAAATTTATATCAGTTTTATTTCTTTTTCCCCAAAAGTGTATTCTGGCGTTTGGGAAAAAAAAGATTGGGGAAAAAATTATTCCCCATAATTAAACTTTCTTGGTCACCAAAGATCTTATCGAGGGCATAGACGACTTCACGAATTGTGTATTTGCTAAAAAGTGCCAACATAAGAATTCAACAGATTCCAGGCTCAAGGCAGATTTGAAATCTTTGAAAATGATTGAGAATTTCTTTCAGCAATACGATTCATTCCCTGAATTCATAGAATGCCTCATAAACATAGCTAATAGAATGAGTGGGAGTCTGGAAAGCAATTGCCATATTGCTTTTGAAGAAGGTGTCAAGGTTATGCAAGATATTTCGGGATCAAATTTTAAGGATCTAAAACTTTCGCAATCAAGAATCGTTAAAACTATCACCTCTTGCAGCTCTAAAATAAAAGTCGGCACTAAAGTGATAGAAATTGACCCCGACGTCCTGTTTCATAGAATATGGGCATTAAAAAAAGATGAGGAAGAGATGATAGACTATACCTCAAGTGGGAGTTGTCTCCATTCCCTCAGGGTTACTACAATCGTTTTTAAATGCTAAAGAATGCAAAGTCCAATTTCTATTCATTGTTCACAAAAACTGCAACGAGTATTAATGATCCTGAGAGGACATTTTTTGTTCTGGATGGAGGATTACTGATTCAAATTGTCAAATGGACAATCGGACAAACATTCTAATATGTCAATACATTCTAATATGTCGTTTTCGACGCGAAATTTTGATTCAGCGGCCAAAAAAACGACCCAACAATGATTTTCGGGTTGTTTTTGTCGATATTGGCAGGAAAACTCTCGGAAACGACGTCCGTGTCCAGGTTCCAGCTTCCCAGGTGTTCGGGGGTTCGCGCTGATGCCATATTTGGATTCAGCGACCCAAAAAACCCCGAGCGCCGAGCTTATTTCCTTCCCGCGTGATTTTCGGAAGAGTCCCATGGAGATGACGTTCATCGGCGTTCCTGAGCTTTACGTCGGCTGTGGGTCAATTTGAACAGCATAATCGTGATCAGTGACCTCGAAAACCCCCGGGAACCCGAGTGAGGCTAGTTCTGACTCTTATTTACAAAGTTCTCTAATCTTCCAAAAGCCGTCTCAAAAAATACATTTTGTAAATGCATTTTCGGCTGCAACAACGCAATTTCCGGTTTGTTCAAAAAAAAAAAAAACGTCTTTTTCTAAAAAATTTCGGCTTTTTGGCCGTTGTAGTGCTTCATTGCCTCGACTAATAGTTTAACTCGCAAGGGTTATAATTATAATTATTAAATGTGTTATTATCGGCCATATTTATTTTGACAACGACAACAATGTTTGACCAAATTTTGTTATTAAATTATAAAAACAAAATTTTCACAACGATTTAATTATAATTAAATATTAATCCTAATTTGTACAAATTTAAATCTGAATTCGGTAATTATATTAGGCAATTTTGTCTTCATAACTATTTTTGGTGGAAACAGACGTACGGAAAAATGCTTGCGGATACGCAGGCGGATACGCGAGTCAAACAAATACGCTTTTTTTTTGACATGGCATTTTTTTGGTTGGTAGTAAACATTTTTTTTACGTATTCTCAGTTTCATATAAGCTTTTTTGTGTAAAAATTGAATTCCATTTGACTTTAATTATAAAAATGTATATATTGACAATGCATAAATTAAATATGATCGTTATAATAGATTGATTTTGATTTATTTGTATTACCTACAATTCATTTTATTTTGATTGTGCCAAGGAAGAACAAAAACCAGGCGGATACGGACCCGTGAAATATTCACGGAGAATGAACGGGAAATGCACGGATTCTTTTCTAAATTGTTTCTGAAAATTAAAGAACAAGATCCAGAGCAATTTTGTAAAGCCAGTAGGATGGAAATAATGAAGTTTGAAATTTTACATAATTTATTAAAAAATAAATTTAAAAAATATGTATACGGGCTCCAATTGATCCTGAATTTAGATTGATTTTGACACTAGTTTAACCTCATTACACCTGTTTTGAATTAATTTAATATTAATATAATACTAATTCATTTAATTGGGGTGGTAGGCTTTGAATTTCGTGTCGAACGGATTGATTTTATTTTCGCGTCTACATTTTAAATTAAAAATTTAAAATAGGAAAATATGATAATCTTTTAAATTCGTGGGGCATCCTTGCCCATAATTAACATTAAATGACAAAATAAATTGCAGAAACGATTAAATAATAATAATTCGAAATTATTTCAGGTGGCCATTGGCCAGTTTCGCAGTGGGGCCCGGGGGCCTCTCGACTGTAAATACGGTATCGAACAATTAGTGAAGTGAACATTGTGGTGGTGGTGCTTTTATGTAAATAGGGCAACCAAAATATTAACCTTATATAAGTGAAGTGTAGTGAAAATTGACATAAGTGACTACCAAAATTGAACTTAGTGAACAACTAGCTATTGTAATCGTTAAAATTCGGAGGGCATTCTTGCCCATCCGTAAAGTGTGATAGGGGTAGAAGGTGGACCAAACCTTAAGAAATAATAGTCGGGGGGTTATTTGTGTGTGTCCGTTGGCCTGTGTGATGGTGGAGCTTCTAAGTAAGGCCTTTTTTCATTGTATTTAGTCTTTTAGTAGATTAGTAGATTTAGTCTATTTAGTCTTTAGTCTTAGAATTTTAAGGTTTGAGAATACTCTCTCTCTCTCTAGCATTTACATCCCATGAAGGGATTTTGCCGCCCGCACTATGGTCCTCCATCCTTCTCGGTCCATCGCTCTCGTCCTCCAATTTCGACATCCTAATACGAGTAGGTCTTGTTCGACGTCGTCACGCCAGCGCAGTCGGGGTCTTCCTCTACGACGTACTCCGGCTGGTTGTTGATGGAACACTTTGTAAACCATTCGTTGTTGTGGAGATCTTGCAACGTGGCCTAGCCATCTCACTCGATTAGATTTGATGAAGCCAATAATATCGCTACCTCCGAGAAGCCGCTTTATTTCGTGGTTCATGCGAATCCGATATTCATTGTTCGCAACTTTAATAGGACCAAAAATTGAACGGATGACCTTCCTTTCGAAGGTAGATAATAATTTACAGTCGTTAGAGGTCATGGTCCAGCTCTCGCTTCCGAAAGTCAGCACAGGTTTGAGAATACTGGTTTGATAAAAACTCAAATATAACTTAAAAGTGAATAATGTGGTAAGTTATAATCTAACCTCGGTTAAGAATTACTACATGGGTTCCTCCATCTTTATTTCACAAAAACGTCAACTATACTCGAAAGTCAAGATTATACCGTGAAGTACGCAAAAATTAATTTTATTTACTATACATGTGTTTCATTTCATATCAAGTAATGTAACATGGACTCTCCAACTGCTATTGCTATCTAGTTATGCTAGAAAATTTCGATCAAATGGCAATTGGAGACTCGCAATAATATTTATATGCTATCTTTATGCTATGAATACATGCTATGTCGGCAAAACCTAATAGCATGTATATAGCAGGCATATTTTGTCGTTTCTTCTATTTCAATGTGGCGTCTAGTCGTCTACTGACATTTGAAATATTTATTCAAATGACTATAATAGTCTAGACTATCGACAAAAAATCATTTCAAAACAGCAGCAGTTATTAACAGCCATGTTGATTTTGACAACAACAACAATGTTTGACAAACCAAATTTTTGTAGTTTGATTTAAATATAATTCAATGTTAATCCTAATTTGTACAAATTTAAATCCGAATTCGTATATTATTCATAGACATCTAGTCTTTTTAATTATTTAATGTGTTATTATCGACCATGTTTATTTTGACAACAACAAAGCTTATCAACAAAAACAAAATTTCGACTGCATTTGTCTAGGTTTGAATTTTGGTATTCTTGAACTTGGTATATATGAATAGGTTTTACAAGGGTTGGCTCTTCCAGAATCCATTAAGTCTGCCTCGCGTGAAGTTGGATTAGCCAATTGTGCAGTCGACGTACCGCCTAGGGTAAAAAATCCGTTTTGTTGTATACTGATTGACACTTGGGCTGGCAGATAGTACAACTTTTATCTACCAACGCTCTTTACCTTCCGCTGCTAAACATAAATAGTAAAACCTTTTTCTTCAACACATTATGTACAATTTAAATTCATTACAAAACACTCGGTTATTCATAAACCGGAATCTATTCTAACAAAATTTCCTATGTCAAAGTTACTCGACTCAACAAACCACTGCATCACACTTCCTGACACAACAAATATATCAATCAATAAGATAATATAAATATCAAAAGTATAAAAATAAAATAAATCAAACTAGAAATACGTCACACACATACACAGTGTTTATACAATAAATTTCCCATCCACCAAAAGTAAACAGATCAAATTGTTTCTAATCGTTAATCTTGCGCGTATATACAAAATCCACCAAAATTAGAATATTAGAAAAAACCACAAAACTCCAATAAATAAGATATGTTATATCGACAAAAATAGATTAATCTGTAAACAATATTTAATTTTATTCTTAAATTATGTGATTAAAATGTTGTTGATTTTGAGATGTTCATCAAAGATGTGTGTGAGGCGAGTTTCGTTATGTAACAAAATTACGTAATCAACAAAACGAATTATAATCCCTTTATATACCCCATGTGTTACACATTTATGTATATAGATAGCTACACACAATTAAAGCTAAAAATCTCTCGAAATAAAATTTAATTAATTTGTTAAGAAGATAATCAAAATGCATCTGGCTTTATGTATATATTGGATAATTTTGGATCTTGGTTTGGTTGAATGAAACCTTCTAAATGTTATGATAAATAATTAATTGTTGGCTTTAATGATATTTTAAAGTGTATATAGTAAAATGGCATGTGTCGTTGTTTGGTATTATATGTAGAAATTAAAATCTTTTCGTTTTATTATTCTTTATCATAATATTATAATGAAAATGGCAATGCTTTTGACAGGTGTATCAAAATTGGTAGACTTTTTGATTTGGGTTTTATACTCGTCCGTCCGTACATATGACAGTTTTCTAATGTCATCTGTTAGATATGGCATTCAAAAATTTTGTTGTTATTTTTTTTTCATTACCATCTACATGTTCCGAATATTAAGTATAAAATAACAAAATAAATCGAAAGGGTTTTAATTTTAATGTTGTTGTGGTCTTCAATTTCATACAATCTGGAATTTTTACTATAAAATGTGTTTATAGTCTCGTGTTATGGTTTTATTACCAAAAATGTATAATATTACTGTTATTTGTGTTCACATTTTATAGTTTAGAGAGTACGAAATTTTCATTCGCATTCTATACATAAAAATTGGTCCATTAATTATATTTTATTTCGTTTATAATTTCATAAAATATTTGTTTTATTGTATAGATTTAATGAAACTTATTCTGTTATATACTCCTAGAACCTAGACGATAGGTAAATATTTGGTTTAACAGTCTGTTTTATTGTTTTTGTAGGGTGCAAATTGAATATTTACACCCTCATTTTAAGTCAAAATGTTTTACTTGTGTTATATGGGGGAAGGGGGTTTGTATTTAAAAATGTAATATAAGGGTCGTAAAAGTAATGGATCGTTTAAGTACATGTCACTTTGATTTGTGAGTTTTCTGCGCCGATAATGGATGGGTCGAATTTAGATTGACTGATGGTTAACCAGATTGGATAAAGCACAGATTTATTGATATTTAATTTATATGAAGAATTAGACTCATTTGATTCAAAATGTGGCTAATAAAAAATTAAATAATAAAAAATTAATTTTTTCTGTAGGCTGTTTCCGATACTTGCAATGACTTTTATTTCAAATGTACGCAACAGTCAGGACAAGGTTTGCATGAAAGAAAATTTTGGGAAAATCCACTCGATTTTGCACATATCCGATTCAAATGGTCTTTATTAAGAGAAAAATTGGGAAATCTAAGTGGAAAACTAGGAAACTTCCTGAAAACCCGAAGAAATTTTTTTTTTTTCCACCGCATCAGTTGATTTCCATTTAATTTGTATAGATGAACCGACGTGCAACATTTCCAAAAATCAGCAATGGCGAAAGTACTACAGACTTGTAAAATAATCATTTGGTATGAGTGTACGATGGCGCTCGATCGAACGTTGCAAGATTTGCCCAATAACCAGGACCTCTTTGGAGGTACGATGATTCTGCTGACCGGCGATTTTCGCCAAATGCTGCCAGTCATTCTTAGATCAATAGCTACTGATGAAATAAACGCTTGGTTAAAGACATCGGATTTGTGGAGATACACGAAAAATCTCAAATTAACAAGGAGCATGCGAGTTGCTTTACAAAATGATGAATCGACGTACGTGTTTTTAAAGCCATAACTAGAAATTGGCAATGGAAAAATTTAGGTTGACGCTTCGACTGGCCTCATTTCGTTACCACCTAGTTTTTGGTCAATTCACAACTTCTAAAGAAGAATTGATCACAAAAGTGTTCCCGAATATTGGTGCAAGTCACAAAAACCATGTTTGGTTGAGCGAACGAGCCATTTTAAGCCAGCAAAAATTAAGGACGTTGACGATTTAAACATAAAAATTCGAAGTCACATCGCTGGTCAATTGCATTCATTTAAGTTGATCAAATTCCATTACAGATTTAAATGAAGTCGTTAATTATCCAATTAATTCCTGAATTCATTGGATTTGCCAGGAATGCTGCCGCACAATTTCCACCTCAAGGTCGGTTCGGTGGTAAACATGTTACGCAACCTGAACCAACTAAAACTATGCAATGGAACACGATTTACTGTTAAGAGGCTGATGAACAAAGTGATTGTAGCAACGATAATCATAGGAAAGTTCAAAGGCGAGGATGTTCTGATTCCAAGAATACCATTAACTCCAACCTAATTGCCGTTTCAATTTAAGCGTGTTCAGTTTCCGGTTCGTCTTGCATTCGCAATGACGATTAATGAATCACAAGGCAAATAGTTGGAAGTGTGTGGAATAAACCTTGAATTGCTATGTTTTTCCCATTGTCAGTTGTAGGCCACGTACGGTGCCGCCAATTAATTGCAATCCCCTTTGGTAATCCTAAATCAAAATCATTTATAACAAAATTTGCAGAAAAATCTTCTATGTGTGCACGCTCGCTAAGATTTTTGCGTTTGAATAGTCAGGGCTGAACCCTGGGATCTTGGCGCTCATATAATTTCAATTTTGGTTATTTTTTTCCTGGGAATGAGTTTAGGAAAGGAATTATATGAAATTAGTGACATGTTCGAATACGAGGGATGCGTCCACTGAACCAAGGGACCTATTCTTTTGCGTTTCTGTATCATTCATCTGATTGCGATGAAACGTTGATGATGGGTTGCGTGCATCTGAGGTGGTAAATTTAGGGCTGGGACCTCGGTCTTGAGACATATAGGTAAAATGTTGTCTTAAATTTGAATTTTTGATGTTTCTGGTGATGCTTCCGATACTGAATTCTGTACTTGATGAATTCCTGTCATATACGATAGCAGCTACAGTGACGTCCAGAAATTGTTACGACTGTGTTGTCTTAACAAGACATTTTTGTGAATTTGTTTCTATTCTCCACGTTTTCTTGCGTCCGGGTTTTTGTTGTCTAAACGTGGTTTCTTGCGTCCGGGTTTTCGTTGTGTGAATGTGACTTCTTGGTGGATGGATTCCTGTGTGTTTTCTTCTGTTATGTTGGCAACGGAACGAGAGTGGAAGAGAGAGAGAGAGATCAGTGCGCATCGAGTGTGTGCAAAGTAAAACGTTTTGAAGAAAATGTTTTTTTCTTGTATGTCTCTCTTTTGTACCAACGAAAATTTGGTATAAAGGAGAGACAGAGAAGAGAGATGCATTTTCTTCTAAAACGTTTTATGAGCTGTGCGACGCTCGAATTTTTTTTGGTTTGTCATTCGAGTTGTAATTTTGATTGAGTCTGGTTTGAAATTTGAGAAAAGTTAGAGTTTTTGTTTATGAGTGTGGATGGCAAATACAGTTTTTTTGTCATTTAAATAATGTCATCCAGTTGTGTGAAAAAAAAATAATTGAAAAATAAAGTTTGATATGTTAAAGGTTGTAGTAGACATAAACTATAAAATTTTTGTTATTAAACTTTTATATGAAAACAAACGTGTTATTAAATAAGATAAAATATAAAAATATACAAATAATAAATAAAAAAAATAAAAAAAATAGAAATTTTTTTTTGCGAAAAGTGTTTGGCGTGCGATTTTTTTTTGTCCAGGGCAATATTAGTTCAGGTGCTTAAACTTTTGCCTGGAGATACATAGTGGAATAAGTTTGGTTGGTGTCAAACTAAGAGCAATTCGACGTAATAAGGTTTGGCGGTTTGGTATTGGGGCGCTTCGACGTAAAGTTTAATTGGGGGTGGGCGCCGCAAATTCCCACGTTTGCCTCGATTGCGTTTGGTGTACACCATTTTAAAGGGCTTTTTCAGTGGTATATCAAGGCCATTCCGGTCATTTACGGTTCAGCGAGACAACGCCCAACGACGGTTGGTTAACGGTGGAAAGACGTCAACACCAACATATACGATTTTTCGGCGGCCGATCAAGGCCGAGTAATTGGTATCGGGGAAAGGCCCCGCAACGTCCGACCGCACAAGGTCGCAACGTACGGGTGGCCAACTGGCCCTTCGTGTTTTGAATTTATTGTAGTATCGGGGAGAGGCCCCGCAACGACACGGGTGGCCAGCCGGCCATTTGTGTGTTTTTATTTATCGGTGGTCTGCCGCAACGGAAACGACACCAAGGCTGCATCAGTGGTGTACGGCACATAAAGCCGCAACGGTCCGGGTGGGGCAAGGTCACCTGTGGCATGACGGCCGCGCAAGGCCGCAACAATTTGGTTGTTTTGGTAAAGGTACGATTTTTGTTTCTAATTTGTTTTACATAATTTTTTTTTCTATTGTTTTTTTAATTTTCTTAAATTTTTTTTGATTTTATTTATATATATATATTTAAATTTTATTTTAAATTTCAAATTTGAATTTTGTAATCGAGCGCCGCACAGCGGGTGCACGCTCGGTGCGTATTGCTCTCTCTATCTCTCTCGTTCTCTCCTGGTGCGGGTGGAAAGGGAAGCTGTTTCTCTTCGTTTTTCTTTGGTTTTTTCCCCCCTTTAATAAAATGAATTATTAAATTTTTTTGTGTGGTATGATGGGAGCGGAGACTACTCCCTCTGTGTCGGTTTAGTGTTTGCGGTCCCTTGGTGCCCGCATCCAATTCCGTAACCAGGGCTCGACCCCGTTTGAATTCGGATGGATGCGCGCACCAAGGCACCTCTTCCGTTATTATTTTTATTTTTATTATCTATTTGATTATTCGGTTCGTTTCTCAGGTTCCGGCCGATGAATTTCGGCGGAACTCCAGTTTTTTATTATTATTTGCGTTTAATTTATTTTATAATTATCTGTTAATCACGGTGTAGGCTAGGAGCCCTGTATGCCTCAAACCCCACGACCCTCGCACTTCTCGCTGAGAACGTAGCCGGCAAAACATCACCGTGGAGGCCTCTGCAGGAGCTTAGTGAATATCCGCAGGTTGGCAGTAGCCAGCCTGTAACAAAATTACCTGCAAAATATGCAATCAAAGTAATTTTAATTTCTCCCGTGTAACGCCGGGGAATTCAGCTAGTTTTAAATATTTTGGGATTAAAATTGATTAAATATGCATTGTGCTGTATTTTCTTGTAACGAAAATAATGCCTCGAGGGATAAAGAAAAGAAAATATCGTGTTATAGTTTCCCAAAAGATAAAGTAATTCGCAAGAAGTGGATATTGTTGTGTCGTCGAAAAGACAATTTTAATGTCAATACAGCTCGAATATGTTCGAAGCATTTTACGTCTGATGATTTTGTTATTAACCCATTGTTCAAGAAATATGGGGCCAGCAGTAAAATTAAACAACTGAAACCAAACGTTATTCCTTCCGTCTCATTATCAATGACAGCACAAATAAAACCCAGTTCTCGTGATGGAAGAATGCAAAATCGCAATTTGCAATCAAGGTAAACTTACTTATAAGTAACATCTATAAAAAACTTTTGATTGATGTTAAGTTTAATTTTTATTATTATTTATTGTCGTTCTCAAGCTGGCACATCAATTTCTCAAGCAGAACCAACAACATCACAGGATGATGACGATTTAACGATGGACACAATTTTTTCTGATTCGTTTTCAGAGCCTGCGTGTAGTAAGGCCAGCTAAATACAAACAGAAATTTGTAACACCGATTCATGCACGCAGACCGAAGACATGTGCAACATGACATAAAACAACAAACGGAAAAGCATAAACAAACTTAGGTCTGAGGTTGCTGCTTTGAGAGAACAGTACAAACAAAATATTATTGATTCAATGAGAAATATATTAACGAAAGAGCAAATACTGAAACTCGCATGTCCGAAACAGAGAATTAAATGCTCAATAGGCGACATTTCAAACGTCATCGTCGTGGGTATCGTGTGCGATTTGGAAGGATCAAACCAGGGACTGATATGTGAATTGAATATAACCGTAAAACAATCTTCATTTCCGAATCCTCCTCATCGCACCAAAAATATATATTTTTTCGTGGACGTGCCACACCTAATTAAGTTAGGTCATAATAATATTATTGATAGTGGTTTTTTAATTGATGGAAAAATAATTGATAAAACCATTATACACGAATTGTTGAAAAAACAAATAATAAGTCCGATTTAAGCGTGGCGTATAAGATATCCGCATCCAATTTAACAATAAAAGCAGCGGAACGGTAAAAGGTGAAATTGGCGATGAAACTATTTTCACACACAGTTTCCAGTACAATATTCAGCGATGTCAGTATTGACGAACTTAATACAGTAAATTGGCTGGAATATTCCGAGTTTTTCAGTTGAATGATTGGTTTGACTGTTTGAACATTCGAGTTGCATATCAAGACAGTCGGCGATGAATGCGAAGAGTTGGCATTTCGGAAGAATTGCAATTTGATATTTTGGAAAAAATTAATGCATCAATGTATGCTAGCATTGTTGCATGCTAGCATATTCCAAATAGGTCAAGAATTTTTAATTTCCGTAATAAGTTTGCATGCTAACCGTTTTATTTATTTACATGCATAATGATGACAAACAACTCCCTGAAAATGTTGTATGTTGAGCTATAGTCCCATTTTGCAATCTCATATTTATTAACGTACAGATTAAACCAAGAAGTCCTCGAAAACTTTTTTGGTGTTTTTCGGGCGAAAGGTGGGCTCCATAACCATCCGGACCGTCTTGAATTTATGTATAGATTGTGGTCAAACATACTTGGAAGAAACGAAGAGGGCATATCAATAAATAGCAATACTTTGGTAGATGATACGATAAGTATTTGGAATTCGTAGAGAATTTAAGCGGCCAAAGCGTGGTAATGAGGTTAAGCATACCATTGATGAGTTAGAAATACTCCAATACGACGGTCTAGAACATTTAGCCGGGTATATTTACCATACAATTAAATCCCCTGATTTGGTGGTTGCCCTAGCTCAGTTGTCAACACATCGCATGATTCGTCTTTTACCTGGACAAATCAGCTGACTAAAGGTGGTCTTCAGAAACCCACAGAGGACTTAATGGCAAAAAATGGGAAAAATTGAATTCGTTTTCATACATTTCAATGGCAATGGAATCGTTTAAGATTATGTATAACGGCTAGTAAAGTTATCGGAAGATATAATGGGCGACACCAAAAAAAAAAGGAAATTTTTTTTCGTTCGCGGATGCATTTCTGAATAAAAAAATTGAATTCTGCCTTAGAAACTAACAGAACAACATTAAGATATATTTTACATTTTCAGTGCAAATACATAACTACATCTTTAAATTACCAAAAATATTTGCTCTCTTTTGTTCGCCATAAAATACTGCTCGTGGAAAATATCGCTTGTCATCGAAAATGTGGTCGTTGGTTTCTACTAATAACCTCAAACTGTTTAAATTTACGCCTGAAGCGATCAAATTTTCGCTTCGCGACGATTCGGTGGTAAGGCTCCTGAATGCAGTTGCTTTTCACCCGGTACCTACGTTTGGATTAGCAAATATTAGTTAGTTGTTATCCTATTTTTAGTAGCTAAAACCATTTTCATCCAAAATATTAGCAACAAAATGTTTTAAATTTCTAGAGAAACTGCAAGAAAATTTTCTTCTTGATTTATACTGGATGAAATTTATTGATTTTCGAAATCATTTTGATGCAGTTAAAGAATTTTAAATCAAATTGTGTTTAAATTGGTTTAACATGTTATCCGGATCGTTTACTACTGACCTTTCAAAAATGTTTTCAAATAATTTTCCATTTACTTTTAATGTAGATGTTATCCTATTATCCTACTATCAGTATCTAAAACCATTTTCGAACAAAATTTAAGCAGTAAAATCCAGAATGCATTGCATTTTGATGAAGTTAAAGAATTATGAATCTAGCTGCGTTCTCATTCTGAAATCAAATATTATTCTGAATAGTACGTCCATGTAGATTGACTCTTCGAAAAAAAGATAGTTTAACTTTTTCCATTAAGGCTGCATGGCAGCTTGTCAAAAACGATGTGTACTAGAAATGATTTTTTGGCCACAAAATTTTTTTGGTTGGCTTAATTTCTTCTTTGGGATGAAGTTAAATGTATAATTGGGGTATTTATACAGGGTTTTCGAATTACAATTTTCCACTTGTTTATAGTTTGGTTCTAAAGTTAATTATTTTTCAAAAACGTATAAATTAATTTTAATAATATTTTTCTCTAAGCCACGAACATTTTTATCATCAGGCTTTAGGAGACAAATGATCTTAATAATTACACACGATTAAGAAGATTGGCATTGAAATGGCTTAAAAATCGGATAATTAATTTTAAATATATTTAAAATCTCCATTAAACGACAAATTACGACAAGTGTTTAATTTTTTGTTTTTGAATACGTCAAAATTAAGGACATTAATTTATTATAAATGATTGAGCAAATATTAAGAAATTATCTTAATAATCTTACACGTAGGAAGAATATATGTAATGTAAATTAAATGAACCGACACATAGATTCTTCCAAAATTTGGTAGAAACCTATGTATTGAAAGGGGCAGCGGCACTGGGAGATTTTTAAATTGCAAAATTTAGCACTTCCAAAAAACATTTAATAACTAAAAGATTAAATAAATCGAAAGATTAAATTTTAAACCAGCAACGGTTGACCTTGTTTTGAAGAGCTATAGATGCCTGGTTCAACGTGGTGCGCAAAAGCATCACTGGTCATTTCTTTATACTTGTTTTTTATTTTAGGAAAATATATATTCTTATAGGGGCATCCGAATTTTTATAAAACCGCCTGAAATAAAAGAAAAAAACGATGCGTAATCTGGTGATGAAAAAGTGCTGAAAATGTCAAGCAAGTAACGAAGTAAATTGTCCGCTTTCCCCTAAAATCTTCCAATTAAATTGATTGATTCGTAAAAGGTGCATTCATGAAAAAAAAAAATAAAAATTTGACGCAAGCGGTATTAACGATTTTTTCCCTTAATTGTATTTTGATATAAAGTCATACACCAACGATGATTAAATGAACATTGGATAAGGATGCTGAAAATTTACTTATTTCAAAAACGTGATTATAACACAGCCCAAACAATAAACCTGTTCCAAAAGAAATGCGACTTGGATAATATTCTATGTAAGTCACCCAATCATTAATCTTAAATAATCTGATTAAATCTTAAATTGAAGCGGCCAAATCACTCAATCAACCAGGAAATGAAAAGATGTAATTTCGCACAATGTTCATTGTAATAGTTTTTTAGCAGAATTAAATTTAAAATTTCGAGGTAGTTTTATGACACCACAACAAATTTATTTTTGCGTTGTCTGTGAAACGTGACGCTATACCGACATATTACTTATTTAGATTGACATATGCACTGTTTCTTTTAAAATAAACTATTTCTTGGCTGCCACTTGATTATAGTTAACATCCAAATATTTTTATAATGTCATATTGTTTTTTGATTTAGAATTTGGGCAAACTTAATTTGTGGCAGTTGTAATCTTCATCATTTTTCAGTCATCCTTATCAGGCTGTTTTGGATATAATCGTTGTAATCGGTTTTGGGACCAAAGCGTTCTCAACTCCAACGTGGTTTGCTTTCACGCCCTATGTGAGGATAATGGGTTGATTGACGTGAAAGCGATTGATTTTCACATGCTTCTTTGGATTCGCGATTATTTATCAGAGTTAGTGTGGTCGTATGAATCTCGTTCGTGTTTAACAATAGTTGTAAATTATTTGGACTATTAGCAACACTATACGAATAACATAGAAGACGAAGACTATAGAAGACCTGAAGACGAAGTAAGTTTATTTTAATTAAGCATGGTCATGTGATCGCGATATATTTTAAATATGTCTAATTTGAGGATTCGCTAACTTGATGCACATATAATAATTTATATCGTTATATTTAGATATCAAAGAGGGAACCCGTTGGTAATCTTATACATAACAAGGGCGTCGTCTATTGTATTCCAGAAAAATTATGGTCTGCGGTATTAGGTTAACAAACTTTTGGATACCGTTTAGGTTCTAAACCTTAGATTAAATTCTCGCGTTTCGCTTTTGTAAGCATAGCGTTACGTCTACTTACGAAATTAAGGATCTGGTTTTCCTTAACCCCACATGTTTCAATTTTTTAACATATATACAAACAGATAAAAAATATTAAAATTATTTTAAGTTATCTTATTTATTGCTAATTTTTATTTGATACTTAGTTTCCCCTCCCTTCGCTTTAATAACCGCTGCCACCCTTTTCGGCATATTACAAATTATTTTTTTAAACAGTAAGTCAGTTTTGGGTAATGAAATATATTTTTTTAGTATGGACCACAAATTCTCCACAAATTCTCAGCTTATCATACTTCCACTACCAAATTTTACTGCAGGAACTACGCAGTTGGGGAGGTATTCTTAAGCAAGCCCCTTCGCACGTGCGTCGTCTCAAGGGTTCCAAACATTTAAGTTTTTATAAATAAATTAGGTAATTTTTAAATGTTTTTCTCTTAAAAATATGCAACTGACTTATCTATATTTAATTCTGAATAATAACGTCTATTGTAACTTACCTCAATATTGGTTTCATCGGACCCAAGCACTTTAGCACAGTCTTCATCCGTCCAACTATTATATTTTTTTTTGGTTCATTCTAATCTGATCTTCTACTGCCTGTCTACCAGTAAGCATTGTCTTTTTTAACATTATATCCTCTTAATCCATATTCCAAAAGCCTTTCGTCTCACGATAGATTTTTGTAATTACAGTTTCTTTGAGGTCAGAAGCTAGCACTAAACAGAGGTGTAGCTTTCCGGGTTCTCTCTGCTTTTTATCTGTCCTAAGGGACCTAGTTGGGTACAAATTAAGAAGCGTGTGGTTTACAATTTATTATGTATGAAAAGGCATCAACTGTTAAAAATCAGTCAGTTATAGTTGACTTCAAAAAGTTTTCTAATGTTTAATTTTTTCTTGTGAAATCATAAAATGTTTAGAATGCCCATTTCAGGAAGCCAATGAATGTAGTGGCCCTGGTGGCAGTACCAATGGCGAAACGCCCAAGAGTCATAATGTATATGTCGGTCAAAATTATATTTTTGTATTAGTGAAAAAATTTACAAATCATTTTCTGCATTAAATCGTTGCAACGCGTAGAAAAACTTTAAATGTTTAAAAGATGCCGTTTTATTTTTCAAGATATGGAAAAATTTAATATCCCAATTTAATTTTTCCTTGAGGATATCTAATAGTTTCTCATTTGATGGTGGCCCATACATTTCTTAATCAAATTGGCATAAAAATCTTCTAACCCTTGAATATGCTTCCATTCAAATATTGTAGTATATTGCGATTCGTCCGACACAAAAAGGTTTAATTTATTTGACGTCATATAATTTTAATCCATGTTTACACCTAATATCTCGATATTATTGATCCAATTAATATTTATCTCGACTCCCATCAAGTAGGTGATAAAATTATTCAAAAAAAATTCACTTTTCCAAAGTCTTCATTGGCACATTTTCTCATTAACAAAAAAGGTATGTATCGTGATGACAACAACTAAATTCGATAGTTCTTCCACATCTTTTTGAATCTTTTCGAATAATTTTTGACTTTTACACATTGAGTGTAATCCACACTTTATATTAATTTTTTTTAGGATAATCACTACTCCTGTCAACTTTTGTTTTTGGTATTTCAGTCAAGAATGATAAAACTAAATAAAGAGTCCAGGAAATGGAAAGTCTACCTTTTATCTATGCGGAAACCAGTGAATGTAATGGCTCTGGTGGCGATACCAGTGGCGTCAATTTGACTTGGTCACTAGCCCAACACAATCCACGGGCTTCATTTTTAAACTTTAATGCATTACAATGTGAACACACAACGTCCATTGGTTCAATAGCAACGATTTGAAGTAAACTAATTTGAAGTGTGAAAAGGTAAACTCGTTCTCAAATATGGCGTGGCCAAGGAAAATAGGGATTCATTTTTATATTTTATATATATATATATAGGTAGATGTCAAAACACTTAAATTAAATATGAACAGGCGAGTCGAATTGCAGAATGACCAATCTGGAAAAGTTTTTTTCCAAACAAATGCTCGACATTGGCAATGGCAAAATTCATGTTGACAAATTGTCTGTATACATTACATTCCCTCCCAAATATTGTCACTTTACAGAGTAAAAGACCGAACTAATCGAGATGGTGTTACTACAAAAACATTACCCCAAATTACAAAAATCATGTTTGGTTGAGCGAACGTGTTATATTGGCTGCAGCAAACGTTGATGTCAACGAAATAAATTTTCTCATTCAAAATAATATAGCCGGGGAATTTATGACATACAGATAGGTTGATTCCGTTACTAACTAAGATGATATTTATAAGATAGTTTACATCCAACGGAATTTTTAAATTCGCTGGAATTGCCCGGACTACCACTTTATCTGCAGTTAAAAATCGGATCGGTAATCATTATGTTGCGTAACATAAACCAGCTAAGTCTTTGTAATGGCACACGTCTTGCGGTGAATAAATTAATGAACAACGTCATCGAAGCCGCAATTTTGAAAGGAAAGGACAAAAGTGAAGACGTTTTGATTCCACGGATCCCTTTGATTCCGAACGACATGCCATTCCACGACATGCGTATTTGCAATATCGATAAATAAAACGCACAGGCGGTCATTAAGTGTTTGTGGCATCAATCTTGGAAATCCATATTTTTCACAAATGTATATCGCCTTTCCCGTCTCGGAAAGCCATCACCATTATTTATTTACGTGCCAGAAAACAAAACTAACAATGTTGTGTATCAAAAAGCATTACAATAAACGCTATCTTTTTGAAATATTTTGTTTTATTATTTATTCCAGTTCGAATTGAATATTCATAGCTAAGGCAGGACAACGTCGTCGGGTCTGAAAAATATAATTTCAGCATTTTTTCTGTTAACTTTACAGAAGCATTTATTAGCAAAAAGCCCACCTGTTTTTTTCACACACAAAAAAAGAATAACTGTATTTAAAGGGTACTCTATACTTATGAGCAAGGCTTAAGAATTGCTCCTTACTGAACGACCTACGGCCAGAACGAGCCGTTTACAAGAATTCTGCGTGAGACTAACAAATATTTCGAATTTTGACTACCAGATTAGCAAAACCGCCATTAAGAAGTTATTATTTGCTAACAATTGACCAATAAACTTACATTTTTTTTAGCTGTTTGACGTAAATACTCTACCGAGTATTTATAATTTTAAACATTTTTTTCTCTCCCCATTTGCGTTTTATTTATTTTTAGTTATGTTTATTTTAATTTTTTTTCCTTTTTTAATTTTTTTTCATCACTATTATCAAACCTGTTTCCTTTAAAAAGGTCAAAAGACGGTCTCTCTTTTCATGCGGCGCGACACAGATTCATTAAATTTATTTTGCTAATTAAAGCTCTTTAAATACATTTTTTTATTCCGATTAATATTAATTCATTTTGTTGTTTTTTTTAAATTTTATTTTAGTAGAATTGGTATCCTTGTTTAAAATTCCCTTGAACTATACTAAAAAATAATAATAATAATGTTGATGGTTACTGCCCGCGTGCGGTCAGGGAGGGGTGTTTGGTCGTTGGGAATTTACTTAACTATATCTACTGGCTGCTCATCCCACAACGTTTAAAACCTATTGTTTAGTTTTTAGTACAGTATGTAGTTTAGTTAAGAAGCTCGAATTTCATCTATATCTCAAAGTCTTGATGCTTTTTTTGTGTTATTGGTTAATTTTAGCTTTCGTTTTTTTTGGTGTTATTGGTGGATTTAAGCTTCCCCTCTTAGATATCCTTTTACATATTTTGTTTTTTTTTTCACAAAGTTCAAGCTTACAGATTCATGTGTAATTGCACAGCTACCTAGATATAAGAGCCGTAAGGTTCCGCCATTTTTTATCGTAACCTTAGTCTTCCTCATAAAAATCAGCTTACATTAATAATTTTTAAATAAATTTTTGTAAATAAAAACCGAAATGGTTGATTTGAATTTTCAATTTTATTTTCCAATGTTCTATAAATAACACATTATTACGAAATAAATATATGTATGTATTTGGAAAAATATTCACTTGAACATTTCCATTATAAATTTTAATTTTGTTGTCACTTCCGCTAGTGTAGTTTGTCCTTTGAAATGACTCGTTTAGTATAAAACCAATGCGCTTGGCCAAAATAAACCCAATCGGCGTTTTTAAGTGTCTGCTAGGTACTTTCAAATACAACACGTCTTAAAACTAACACTTTCATTGTTTCTTTCGCCTCAAGTCACTTATTGGTGTACAAATTGGATAACTTTTCATACAAGTGATAGATTTTTATTATTCATAAAAAAATTACGGAAGGCTCTGTTCGCTGACATAGCCGCAGGGGTTGTTAGGCGTAGAACTCTACTCTACTCATATATAGGAAAGTATTTTTTTGACGATAAATTATAGTTCTTGAAACATTTTTTAAACGATGAAAGAAGTTCTGGAGTTATTTTTTAGTGAATGACAAATCCATATAAGTATTTCCTAATGCACTTGGATAATTGGTCGGAACTAGGCCAATAATAATATGCATGTCGTTCAATGCTTGCGTTTGGCTTTGAGCATTGCTGTAAATATTTTTGAAATTGTTTTGCCACGTCTTCTTCTTCATCGCATTTTTTCAATCACGACATCATTTACAAAATCTAAAACTGCTTGGCCCTCTGGATTGTTTGAAGGGAAAAGACGAACCAGGTACGCCTTGGCTTCTTTAATTAGTTCTGTTTTGGAACATGAATGGAAGAATGTCGACTTCTCACTCTCACGACAGCTATTTACCGGATCGTTTAAATATTTAAAAGTAGATAACAAACGACTTCGTCAGTTTTGTGCGATCCGTTAGTATTGTTTTTAGGCAGGATAGAAACTCGTCACTCAATTCAGTGTGCTGATTCTTCATTTTTGTGAACAAAAATTGTAGAGTAGAATCCGCCGCAAGTAAATTCACATTTTGTTGGCTGAGAGCTTCAACAGCAACCCGTACAGGTTTTAGAGCATTAATGATATTTTCACAATGCTTTTCTTCTGCCTCCGTAGTGGCCATAAACGATAAATTAAGAGTATCGAGGGCTTTACGAACGTGCTTGCTGATGCGAAGGTGTCTGGTTAGCATCGATTCAAGCCTATTCCAACGGATTTAGTTTTATTTTGAAAAATTGGTTTTTTTTTTTATTTTTTTTTTAAATTGTTTTTGTTGTCATAGATACTCTGTGCGTATGTAATTTAAAAATAAATCATAGGTAAATAGATAAATCTCTTTTTTGGTAAATTCGGTTAATATAATAAAAAACAAAATTTATTAAAAATTTTAACCAAAATTACTCTAGAAAAGAAAGTGGTTCTCTCGAGATTCGGGATTTCCCAAAATACAAAAATTCAAATTCACAAAAATTCATTTTCACAGAAAGAAATTGTGAACAATATTGTTATTGGTGGTTTGCCTATGGATGTTCCCAATATCCCCAAATTCATCTCAGATGCCATTCGACATATTAATTGTGAAGCGGAGATAACTGAAATAAAAAAAATGTATCATACTCCTAACTCGACATCAAAGTTAAAAAATTCATACATAATTACCTTAAATTCTGTTGAGATTAAGAATGATATCTTAACTAATTTAAAATGCATCGTCGTTCATCTAACTCGGCTACACAAACAGGATATTATGTTATGCAGCACTTCACCAAATTTCAATCAAAATTATATAATGAAGCCAAGAAACTGCAACGTGCACACAGCTACAAGTATTTATGGGCCAAAGATGGGAAAATATTCCTACGCAAGACAGGTGAATCGACAATCCACCATATCTTTAGTGTCAACGATATTTTTCGGCTGGATAAGCTGTCAACACCTCATCATGATTCTCCAAATGGTTCATCATCCGGTAAAGGAACCTAAAGCACATTTAAGATCCAGTCAAAGGCCGATATCTGCAGACTTGAAATATGAATCACACACTCTTGAATCACCACTGGTCACATTCACATCATCATCATTCACACTCTGGAATCACAGTAATTATAGATTTATATTCACTTTTATTAGAATTAGATCACTTGCATTTCTGTTTATTATTAATATTTTATTCAAACTTCACATCAACTATATTTCCAACTTTTTATCCACTGTATATTATTATTATTATTATTGTTGTTGTTGTTTACATGTTGTCTATGTATTATTATTATTTTCTCTTTTGACATCAAATAATTTTGTTTTGTCTTGTTGTCATACTGGAATAGAGTTAAAACCTTATAAATGTCTTTTTGGCATTTGTCTAAAGGCGCAACTACACTACAATATTTTTTACCACTACATGGTCGGTTTATTTGATCGATATTTTTATTTTGATGAATGGCTCGGTAGTCTTACCAATTTAATTAAGCGGCGCGAAATAATAATTTTATTTATTATGAATGGTTACATTAATTTGATTATTATTAATTTCAATGGGCAGCTCAATGAACTTTAATCTTGTTTACCAAAACATACGTAGTATAAGGAAAAATTTAGATAAGCTGCTTGTATACATTGGGTCCGGTAATCTACAGCCTCAAATTATTGGTTTGTCTGAAATTTGGATTTACGACAATGAAGTCGAGAATTATGGTGTAAAGGGGTACGATCTATTCACGTCTTGCCTGCATGATAAACGTTCGGGAGGTGTTGCTGTTTATGCACATAGCAGTCTAAATTGCAAACAATTTAATCTACTTTTCCAAACATTCAACGCGGTCGGTCTGACGTTCTTTATAAATTCTAAATTAGTTTGTATTATTTGTATTTATCGTCTTGGATATACAGATATCTCCAGTTTTATTGATGAACTCAGTGGGCTTTTGGAAGGTCTATCCCACTCTAACTTAATTATCATGGGTGATTTTAATATCGACTTCCTCAAGCAGAACGCAATGCTTGATAGGCTGCTAATTTTATTATCGGAACATGGTTTGGATAATATTCTTGAACCAACACGAATTACAAATACCACAGCTACTTGTATTGATAATGTACTCCATAGATTTGATCAAAGGTATTTTCCGGTAGTTTCTTACAGTGTATTAGATCTAAAAATTTCAGATCACTGTTTAATTGAAATTAAATTAACAGGAACCTTTAACATTAAATCTACTTCTCGGCGAACCTTTGAAGTTTTACAGATTGATTTCAATAAGCTAAAGGAACTACTATTGTATGAAGTATGGACTGATGTTTATTCTTGCCTAGATGCTTCTAAGGCCTACGATAATTTTATTAAAATCTTCAAAGGTCACATTAAAAAAAGCACTTCCATTAAGTTGTGTGCCAATAGAGCAACGAAGCTAAAGCCATGGATGTCTGATGATTTATTGAGACTAATACGTAAAAGAAATAATATTTGTCGCCTTGCAAAAAAACATACCAGCAACCGTAGATTGAAACAATATAGCTTGACGCTGTGTGACTCTGTTAACCTACAAATTGATATAGCCAAAAAAAGCTTTTATTCTCAAAAGTTCAGCAACAATGGCAGTGATGCTCGTAAAAATGGGGAAACAGTCAATGAAATAATTAACGGAAAGCCTGATTCAGTCGAAATTAAAGAAATTGTTAATCAAAGAGGCTGCAAAATATCTGGTCCAGTGCAGATTGCTAATGAATTTAACGAGTTCTTTACTAGTGTTGGTGATGCTAATGCTGCCAGTCTCCTCTCGGATGATGACAAAAATAGATTAATATGTCAATATTACCAATCTATAGATAGTTGCGTTTTTTCGGAAATTTCATCTGAAGAAGTGTATTTTACAATTCTTTCGCTAAAAAATAATTCAACTCCTGGTTTGGATGGGATTTCAAATAATGTTGTCAAAAAAATGTCCTGGTTCTTAGTTGATGTGTTATCTTTTATTTTCAATTTAAGCTTGGTAACTGGAATTTTTCCTACATCGTTAAAGCGAGCCTTAGTTGTTCTGATCTTTAAAAATAATGATAAAACTAGTATGAACAACTATAGACCAATCTCTCTACTTTCGGTCTTCTCGAAAATATTTGAAAAAGCCATAAAAAGTAGAATCGTTTTCTTCCTAGAAAAAAGAGACTTTTTCTCTCCCGACCAATATGGTTTTAGGAAAAATACAACTACTGAACAAGCTATCGTGTCTTTCCTAGAACAAGTAACTGAACATATTGATAAAGGGTCCAAGGTATCTTCTCTATTTATAGACTTAACAAAGGCTTTTGACAGAGTTCAACATAGCACATTGTTAAAAAAGCTATATTGTTGTGGATTCAGAGGGATAACCCGGGATTGGTTGTCCTCGTATTTGAATGGGCGAACGCAATTGGTTAGAGTAAATGGACAATTAAGTAAAGAGTTACCGATAAATGTGGGAGTCCCACAGGGTTCTGTCTTAGGACCTTTATTATTTTTAGTGTATGTAAACGGTATCTTTCGGCAACAATTTCGAGGGTCTCCAACTGCTTTTGCTGATGATTTCTCGTTTACATATGCTAGTGCAAGTTATCAAGATAATATCATGCTCATAGATCATGATTTAAAAAGTTTGTCTATTTGGTTGGAAGCACATAATTTTGTTTTGAGTCACAAAACGAAATTATTACATTTTAGGGATACCTCATCGTTGTATCTTGAGACAACGTATCATACTTTCAAATGCAGCAGAAGCAATAACACGCAATGCCCTCCTAATGTTTGTTTCTTAGTGAATACTGTTGATGAATTTCGATATCTAGGTATTATTATTGATCGAGATTTAAATTGGAAAGCGCACACACAAGGGCTGAAAACTACACTATCATTGGTCTCCAGAAAAATGTATGTCTTACGGCTTTTTTGTCCGCAATATTTACTTAGGACGATTTACTTTGCATTAGCGGACTCAATACTGCAATATGGTTTATCATGTTGGGGTAGTGCTTGCAATGCTACACTACGTCCTATCTACGTGCGACAAAAGCAGTTAATCAGAATAATGTGCTTTAAACCATCCTTTTCGCCTTCGTGGCCATTATTTGAAAATCTCAGCATACTTCCTCTACGTCACATATTCGTCTTCAAGGTACTTAGAATATTCTATGTTAAAAGTGGGAATAATTTTGTGACTCATGCAGGGTATAATCTCAGATCAAATCATACCTTCTTGAAACATATTCCTAAGTTTAGATTAGATCTAAGAAGAAACTTTATTATTGTCATTGCACCAATGATCTTTAACAATTTACCGTTGGATATTCGTAAGTGCGGCAACTTCTCTAGTTTTTCACTATACCTTAAAGAATGGCTTCATCAAACTAAAAATATTGACCATCTTTTTGAACTATTGGTTTAAAATATTATTGTTTTTGTTTTTATTGGTTTTAAAATTATATATGTTAAAATTAAATGGTGTAGTTTAAGAGGTTTTAATATATTCATGTGTAGTAATTAAGATGTAGTTATAATTTTATTATACAATTTTTGTTTCTCTTAATTTTAACTGTAAATTAATTTGATTTTAAATTGATTTTCATTTTGTAAATAGAATTCAAATATTTTTTTGTGGCTTAGAATCAGGGGACCAGTCACGTGATCTATTTTGATCCAATGGTCCTCTTATCTTACTTTCTTAATCTTGTTAGTTTTAATAATGTTTTACACACAATGTATTTTATTTATAATGATTAAGCTGGTAATGAAATAAAAAAAAAAAAAAAAAAAAAAAAAAAAAAAAATTCTCAAGATTTCGGGATAGAAAATAGACGGGATTTCTCACTAATTCTCGTCGGGAAAGTCGGAACCATATCTAGATGGAAATGATGCTTCATAAACTCAAACGCTCCTTCATTCCGTTTAACATCTACATTAAAATCACCCATTAAAATTATTGAAACCTCTTTTTCCACTGGAAACCGTTTATCAATTAATTTTGCAGTTTCTGTGTATTCTATTAATGCCGCAAAAAAGAACATATTTAAATCGACCTAGCATCCACTAGACAAATATCACCAACTGAATCGATCAACTGTCTTCTAACATTAATATCATACTCAATAGGCTGACATTCTGCTACACTATTGATATTTCTATACTGCTACACTATTGATACTTTTTCTTTTTTTGGTTAACTGTGCAAAATTGAGTTCGTGGAGAGCTTTCTTGGTTTGGTCGCACAGAGAATTATGATCCCTTTCAACGCAACAATTTAAATAAAAGGACAAACCATAAATAATCCAAGCCCAAACTTTACTACACGAAAGCGAATAATAATTTAATTTCCATGTTCTGATATAAAAATTACCCCACACTAAATAAAATGTTAATCCCTAAGCCATCGTAAACAAAAAGTCAAAGCAGCTGTATGGCAATAAAGCTTACAAATTTTATTATATCAAATTGTTAAATAATAAATTTGTATTCGACTTTTTTTTTTTGGTTTAAAATTTTATATTCATGTTATAATTTTTGTTTATTTCTCATAAAAATTAGAAAACAAAAAAAAAATTAATTAATTTGGGGACATGGCAATAAAATCAAATATATAAAACAAGTATAGTAAAAAATCCTCGACCACCCGCAAATTTCCATTTTATCAGTTTTGATGTCATTTTAATCAAAAATTATAAATTTTATTATTTGAGATGGTTTTGTTATTTGTTTATTGGTTTCCAGTCGCTTTAATAACAATATTTAATTAAAATTTCGATGTAAAAAAAAATATTTTATTAGACTTTAATTTTATATCTCCCCTAATACATATTCGATGTAGATTTATCTTCCTATTGAAATATAGCAGCCTATATGATACTAATGAAATGGAGCCACAACCACTCCAAAATATTATTTGTATTGCGTTGTTGAGTACGAGCAAGATGAGAGAGAGAGATACACGATTAACACAAGAAAAGAATTTGGATCAAATTTAATGAAAATTTAATAACATAGATTTGTGATGTACAGTAGAAATTTGTACACGATGTGGAAAAAAACTCATCAATCTCAATTTTCTTATCTTTAGAATCTGTCAGTTATGTATGATGTGTTAATTTTCGTTCAAGTATTTTTTGTTGTTGTTGTTACTTATGTTTAAATGTTGTTATTATTACAATTTGGAAACAAATGTTACAATCGAAAACAATGTTTTATCATTCTGGAAGTTTTCTCCACCTTTTTGGATTTTCCCATTAAAGTAACTGAAATATTCATTTCACGTTTGCCAATCATGTTTACCAATTATCATTATGATGTTTTGTTGATGTATTGTATCTGTCGCTTACAGTTTAAGAGGAAAGGCAAATTTTATGTTGAGTAAAATTATCTACAAAATAACGGACATATTTTTGTAAGTGCGAAAAATAAGAATAGAAGATATTTCTCTCGAATGGGAAACTTTGATCTGCGAGGGCATTACGCTTTTACGTTCATTTCATTTTGTGTACTTTAAACGTTGTTATTATCTTAAATCAGTAGTTTCGATTTCTCGTAACATTGTGTAATTTCATAAGCACTCTTAAATACCTGAAATTAAGAAAACGTCTAAAATTTTAACTATTATTTAATAGCGAATAATAAAATAGTTACTACACATTTGTGCAAATTGTGTTTGTATTTATTGGTATCGAAAAACAAATTTTACAATTTTATCTGTTTCTTAAGGTAAAATGATGGGTTTTGCAACATCAGCTCATATTGGTATAGTGCCACCAATATGCCAAATTAAAAAACTATTGCTTTCTAGACTAATTTTTTTTGCAAAACAGCGATTTTAACCCTTATGTGAGTTACGGGGTACAAGGTACCTTTTGCACTTTTAAACGTCTACATAGCTTTGTATGTTCCAGTTATAATAAAAAGTTTTAATTTTATGAGAACTTGTAAGAGCAAAAACTAGTTTAGTTGCACGAATTAGAGTAACAAAGGTTCCCGGAGGCCTTTATATATTTTACACTATATTTGAAAGAAATAGTATGCAAACATTTTATAAATTTGTGTTATATGTCGTTGTATTTCAATGTTTGTATTTCTGTTTATTTATTTCATTTAATTTATGTTTATGTTTTTATTTATTTCATCAACTAACTGAAATTTTTTTATTACTATCGATCATTTTTTTCACTGAGGTGACACGTTGGATTATTTACGTTTTTTTTTTACAGAATATTCTTCGAAAACTGACATGTTGCAGCTATTGAAAAATTGTTTTTAATTTATGTAACTTTTGCAAAACCCGTTATACATTTCATAATTGCAATAGAATTAAAAATAAAATAGTTTCCAGAAAAATTACATGTAGGGTACCCGGGTACCTTAGTCACTTAAATTAATATATTTTTTGTTCACTCACATGAGGGTTAAAAAATCTTAAAATATACTTTAATCTTCAGTTCAGTTGTCTTAATTTGACACGTCTATATTCTTAGTTATTAGCTTAGCCATTTTTTGTGAGATTAAAATTTTAAAATAATAATCAAATACTATAAATACATTTTGGGTAAAGTTATAAATTAGCCTACATTTATGCCCAAAGCAGCAGTTTATTTGTTTAAAAATCTAAATTAATATTCATAATTTTACTATCGTATGTATATGAAGTTATCACGACATTCTCTATCGGAAAATAATTTTTTTAGGCTAAAATTAGCTCAGTCCAGATTAGTATTTACTTCATTTAAATTTACAATACTTGTGCAGTTAGCCCAGCCCAGTGATTTTATCAAAATTAGTAAAGCAAAACAAAACTTATTTAATTTATTAAAATTGATTTGCCATTAATCATAATAATTAAAAAACCGTCCAAATCGCACAGTGGTTAAAGCTTTGCCGAACAGATCGTGTATGGTATTGAGTTTGAATACCGATATAGATGCAAGATGCAAAAGGGATTTTTCATCAACTGATTACGATCGGTGATGGCAATGAACACAACTATGACACTCTGTCGTAGTGCAAAACGCATGGGCCGACCGATTTTTTATGTCAGCACTATAGGCTGCATTGAGCTGTGCAATGTGCAGATGGTTCTACAAAAACTGGTGCTATAGCCAAACATACTAAATTTTGCGGGAAACTGCGTAAGGTAGAACGTGAAAAGCGAACTGCAAACGAGTTGATAGTGCTTCGGCTTTAAAACAGATTGCAATGATCAAATCATATAATTAAAAAAATTAATAAACAAACCATCTATTGGAAATCTAATAAAACTGATATAATATAACTCAATTATTAAAAAACTGTAGGTTTCTAAAATATGTATACTAATGGAACGTTATAGGGCATGTAAGAAAAAACCGTTTCTTGGCAAGTTCCTGAAAATTGACGCAGGGCTAGGTTATGTTAGGTTAGGTTGGAGTGGCTGCTATCGCACACTTAGGCCAGTATTGGCCCATTGTGATACCACAGGATCCTATCTCCCCTTTACTCCTGCTAAAACCATTCAGAGCTACTTATGTAGCGTAAAATATCTCGTATTCCACAGCCCGCGAGTTCCGAAGGCTGTCCATACCGTACACACCTAAATACTTATGCCTTCTATATGATAGTGCCGGACACGAGCATAGGATGTGATCAAGCGTCTCTTCCTCTTCTTCGTCTAAACAACTTCTACAGAAGTCATTCGTCTGTAGACCCAGCCTTCTTGCATGTTCCCCAAAAAGGCAGTGTCCTGTCAGTATCCCTACGTCCAATCCTAACTCTCGTTTTCCTAGGGATACTAGTGTTTTGAAGCGCCGCAAGTCCAGTTTTGGCCAAACCAGTTTTGCTACTCTGCACGTGAGGGTGTTGGTCCACCTCTCATTTGTCAAGGCGATTGCCTTTTTACTGAGCGCCGATCTAAGCGCTGCTATAGGCCTCCCCAGACCTGCCCTTTCTGGTTGCATCTGGAGAGTCGTACCGTAACTAGCTAGTTCGTCCGCCCTGCAGTTTTCCGTGGTGTCCGAGTGATCAGGGACCTAGATTATCTGGATACTGAAATACTCACTCATCTCCTTAAGAGATGATCGGCAATCCAGCGCCACCCGTGACTTCAGACAAACTGCCTCTAGCGATCTGACCGCCGCCTGACTGTCCACATAAATTGCGATATCCCTAACGGATACCACGTTATGCTTCAACCGTGTCCCGACTTCGCCTATCGCCACCACTTCAGCCTGGTACACGCTGCAGTAGTCAGGGAGACGAACAGAAATATTAACATTGAGCTTCTCACAGAAGACTCCGGCTCCTACTTTGCCGTCTAGCTTAGAACCGTCCGTGAAAAATTGCAGTGCCTCGTTTTCCAGTATTGATCCATTCCTGTAGGATTCTCTCGAAGGAAAGATGGTCCGGAAAACTTTATCGAAGCACAACGTTGGATTAATATAATCTAGATTCGCCAGTTCTTCCCTTAGCGATCTAACTATCGTTGAGTGTCCCGCCTTAAGACACTTCCACTGAGAGACAGCCGAGAGCCTTGTAGCCACATTGGCTGCCATCTGCTTACCAAAAAATTCGATTGGAATAAGGTGGAACATAACCTCTAAAGCGCGTGTAGGTGTTGACCTAAGCGCCCCACTTATAATCATGCAGGCCGTTCTTTGCACCTTCTCCAACATCTTCCTATATGTTGCCTTCTCCAGAGCTGGCCACCACACACCCACCCCGTACATCAGCACAGGTCTTACCACAGCGGCATGGAGCCAGTGTACCAGCTCTGGTTTTAGACCCCATCTCTTCCCTATGGCGTTTTTACACGAGTAAATGGCTACATTAGCCTTATTCACCCTTTCTACAATGTTAGGCTTCCAGCTTAGCTTACTGTCCAAGATTATGCCCAGAAATCTCGCTCTGTCAGCAAAAGCCAGTCTAGTGCCGTTCACGGTAGGAGGACTAACTACCGGAATTTTATATTTCTTAGTAAATAGTACCAGCTCTGTCTTGGAGGGGTTAATCCCTAATCCACATTTGCTGGCCCATTCCGTAACGATTAGGAGTGCATTCTGCATAACATCCCTAATCGTATCCAGATATTTGCCTCAGACAGCTATCGCTACATCATTCGCATAATCTACAACCCCTATCCCCTCTCCCTCCAGTTCCAAGAGCAATCCATTCATCACAACACTCCAAAGAAAGGGGGATATTACACCTCCTTGCGGGGTTCCTCTAACCACCCGCCTTCTAATGGTGGCCTCCCCCAGTTTCGAGGTAATAATCCTGCTTACCAGCATCTGATTTATCAACCTTCATATGGGGTAGTCCACGTTCAAAAATAGCAATCCTTCCATGATCGCCTCCGTTTTAACATTATTAAAGGCATCCTCAATGTCGAGAAATGCTACCATACAGAACTCTTGCGAGTAAATTGACTTCTCAATCATGCGTACTAGATCGTGCAGAGCTTTGTCCACCGACTTTCCCTTACAGTACGCATGCTGCGACATTGCCCGACTCCTGGGCTCAATTTTTGATCGAATACCTATATCTACCAACCTTTCCAAGGTTTTCAACAGAAAGGATGATAGAGTTATAGGTCTCAGATCCTTTGGATAGGCATGCGAGCTTTTTCCCGATTTCGGGATAAAGACCACTCTGACCTCCGTTCATTTTTTAGGAATATATACCAGTTTCAGACATCCCATGAAGATACCTTCCAGCCAGGGGAGGATGACTGCTGAGTTTCTCTGGATCTCTACTGGTATAATCCGATCCGGGCCCGCCGATTTATAAGGTTTAAACCCGTTCAGCGCCCACCGGATTCGTTCCTTATCCTCGATGCCCTCCATCTCTATTGAAGGTGTTACTCGATTAGCTCCAGGCTCTGTCGAGTTTTCAAAGCTTCCCGGAAAATGGGTCTCGATGAGGAGTTACAATGATTCCGCACTTGAAGTTGTCCATAACCCGTCTGGTCTAATTAAATAACTAGGACTGGTTGAGTTAGTAGCTAGAATTTTCCTAAGGCGAGAAGTCTCAGAGACCTCTTCCATTCTACAACAGAAGAGTCTCCAAGACCCCCTTTGTGCCTTCCTCAACTCTTTTTTGTACTTTCTGAGGTCCTCCTTATAGGAGTCCCAATCCCGAACCTCCCTTGTGTTCTTAGCTTTATTAAAAGCTCTCCTACACACACTCCGATATGTTCCCAACTCTTTGGTCCACCATATCGGTTTCTGCCTACCCCTATTCTTTATTAGGGGGCACGCAGCATTAAATGAAAAGTTGCATGCCTTTGTGACAATATCAACCATGCCATCTAATTCCTCTACTGTCGCCGGAAGTCCAGGAACCTCCAGCGGCAGTAGTTCCTTCAACACCTCTCCATATTTGTTCCAGTTTGTCCTTCTGGGATTCTTGAAGGATTTCCGGGTAACAGGTTTAATGTCGAGGTTATAAATTACATATCGATGATCAGAGAATGAGTGCTCTTTCGCCACTCTCCACCCTCTGATCATATGAAAAATCGTTTCTGACACAAAGGTGACATCTAAAACCTCCTGTCGATTTTTAACAATAAATGTTGGTTCTTGTCCAATATTGCAAACTAAAAGGTTGGTATTTAATAAATAATCAAAAAATAACTCACCCCTCTCGTTGATGTCTGTGCTTCCCCAGATTGTGTGATGCGCATTGACATCACATCCGAGTACAACACCTACCCTTCTTTGATCTGCTTCCCGGATCAGTTCCCCCAGGTTGTCCGGTGGAACCTCCTTCTCGCGATCCATATAGGCTGAGGCTAGCCATAGCTTCCCACAGCCAACCTCAGCGCTCACCGCTGAAACGTCTCCGCTACTAAATTGTGGAAGAAGAAAAATATTCAAATTATTTTTCGCTAAAATACACGATCTGATCTTCTCAGAGTTGCTTGAGTATAATAATTTATACCCTTTCATTCTGAGGCCACAGATCCTGTTATTGTTAATCCAAGGTTCTTGGATTAACACTAAATCCTCATCTGACTTAGTCAGTCTGAGAACAAGAGCTGCCGAGGCAGCCTTCGTGTGATGTAGGTTAATTTGTACAATGCTAACCATTGTAGTCGACCTTACTCACCTCTACCTGCACTCCCTGCATCGGGATAGTGCCATCTACCTCTTTGTTCTGGACGCTGTCTTCCTCTCGTCGAGAGCCTGACAAGGATGTCCCCATCAGATTCCAGAGAGAGGAGGCTACCTCCCCTAACTATGCTCCCCAGAGCCGAAGCATTACTTTCCTGGCCGTCCTCAGCCCGCTTGACCGTCTCCTGCTGGGTCCGTTCGCCGTCACCCCCAGGCTGGTCTTTCGCAGTTGCGTCGGTCTCGTCCTTTTTATATACTTTGAGAGTGATCGACTTGAACCCGAAGTTGATCACTCCCTTTATTGATCAGCATGATTGCCAATCTAAAGCCTCCCTTAGCTTCCTCTCGCTTTATAATCCTCCAGTCTTCCGTTGGAAGATCGGGATTACTGGCCTGAATGATCTCGAGGATCTCTTCTATTTTATCCGGCTCGGTTGGCAGCCAAACACGTGCCCTCGGCCTGCTCAGGATTTCCTCCCTGCAGACTGCCTCAAGCCTCGCGCCCGGCCACACCTCGCCTACTTCGGCCATTGCCCTTTTGTAAAGGTCGACCGATCTCTGATCTGAGCACGCAGTCAACTTCACGCGCCCCTAGTACCATCCCGCATCTCTGCAGGACGGGGGGGATCCCGGATTTTCTCTCAGGATCCGCAAAAAAATGGAGTTTAGTGCGTTAAACACTAATTTCCATTTCTCTGACGTGATGCTCCCATCTTCCTGACTTCTGTCAATGACGGCTAGCACCAACACGTGCTCCATTAGGATCTCACTGAATAGCTTCAGTTTTTGATACCTAGGAGCACCCGACGTCTTTTCTACCTGGACCTTGGCTCGCTCACTCTCGCCCGTTTCCAGCTCTTCCTGGGACCTCTGTCTTTTAGACACAAGGGCCCTTTCTGAGCTGTCACGGCCGACAGTTTTTTTAGCCCATGCTACAGATCCTCGTTGTTCTACTGTAAGCTGTTCCTCAGGGGTCGCAGCCTGTTTTTCTAAATCTCTATACGCCGACCGTCTCTCCCTGTATCGACGCTTCGACTGAGGGATCTCTCTCAATTCCCCCTTTTTTCCTTTAGCGGTTCCGCTTCCACCTGGCTTCGATGCCAAAGTGTCGCTTATCCCTGATGATGAAGCCCCACCTTAACGGTTAGAGTTGCTAACTTCTTCCGCTTTTTGAAGGGTGCCGGCCCCTTTAATTTTAATTTTAATTTCTTCCATGTTTTTCCCACGAGTATCGGAGAAATATAGGTCAACTTGCGCAGAGATCCGTATACGCAAGCAAGGCTAAATACAACTGGAGGTCGCCAGGTATCCTGGACGCAGGGCTAGCAATTTCACCAATTTTTATTTAAATTTTCACGTTGCTCGAAAGAACTAAAATTATATCTCCAAAAATAAAAATTTATCTGAAAAGTTCTTTACGATTTTGAGTTATATATACTAGTAGCTACCTTAAGACTTAGTTAGAAAAAACTCAGTGGCAATTCCGGAAAATATACTATTGACTAAGGGTTTCATTGATTTTTATTTAAATTTTAATGCCTCACGATAAAACTTGACCTAAAATTAAATACTAGTATGTTCATCTCTAAATCATGTAGCTATTATCAGAGTCAAATTTTGTTTTGTAGAAATAATTTTTAAATTTATATAACGAGACGAAAAATCAATGAAATTTCTAGTCTACAGTTCATTTTCGAGTACATTTTGAGTGTACAGTTCATTTTAGTAAAACTGTTGACTATACTATTTACTATACGTACGATTAAAGACTCGCCGTAGCTGTTTGTACCCCACATCACAGTTGGCCCTCTGATGAGGAATAAATTAAACGATACTGTTCAAGTCATGTTTGAACAGTATAAATCATTTCCGGGTTTTCCTTACATCACGCTAAAAATTAAATTTATAACTCAAAACTAATTTACTTATAATTCTGCTAAAAATGCATTTGTGCTTTTTAGATGGAAATAATTTTATTTTATCTATGTCGCGCTTAAATGTAATAAGACACATATTTTTTCCTAGCGTTGCACTTTATGTGAATATAATTAAGTAAATTCTTGTTATTAGTGTAATCAATGTAAATTGTTGTCAGTAGAATCTACGACAAAAATTGTATAAAACCAAGAAATTTTTCTTAATAAATTCATTCTGTTCAGTTTACTCAAACATTCAGTTTCTTTCTTGGAGTACTTGAGGCCTCACCCGTCCGTGGTAACCTCAAATACTCTCCAATATTTAAATCCAAGAAATAACTGGAGTTAACATTGGTACTTCGAGGCCATTAAAAGTACTGCAACAAAATACAGTCCACGCCGAGCAACAACAGGTAGAAACAGTCTACAGTCGACGCCGAACCACAATCGGCAACCATCAAGCTGCACACCGGAACACAAATTCGTTTTGTGTTAATCACCAACAAGATCCGTGCCATTTTAGCTGCTAAACATAAATGGAGGGCCTATTGTAGAATCAATTAGCAAAGGCAACCGAGATAACACAATTTATCTCGAACTATAAAAAAGACAGTGAAGATCGAAAGACGAAAAGACACCTTGAGGCCAGAATAGCGGGTATACAAAAGTTGTACAATGAGTACGTCGACGGTGACAACGATGTGAGAAATTTAAAACCTCCTTTGCAAGCAACTCACCAATACTACAAGGATAGACAGACAGTATGTGACATCTATACAAAGTATATTGATGATATAAGGCAACGTCTCTATCAATCATCATTGCCATCAACACCAACTCCAGAATCAAATCTAAAATTTAACCACGACCAGTTTGAAAGGTCAAACAAGAACGATCAAGGCATTGAAGTTTCATCATTCGGAAAATCTACTGGCCAATCCTCTGAATCAACAGGAGATGAATCAGACACAAAAGGTCAATAAAATCAGCCCACGAAATTGATCCAGCAATTAAAACAACAGTACATTAAAATGCGAAATTTATATCGAAAAATTCGTGCGACCGGGGATCTACTGGCAAGCAACAACAAGTCCAAAGAAGTCCTCAATCATAAACTAAAAACGATGGAAAGGGTAATGATGCAGATCAAGGATTTGCATGAACAGAAACTAACTTAGATTATTTCGTAGAGTGCATGAAGTGACAGGTTTCGCAGACACATTGGAACGGCTAGTTCATGACAACAGTCAACTAACCAACACACATTAAATGAACTACCTTAAAGGTCATTTAAAAGAGTCAGCTGGGAGGCTATTGAGCCATCTGGAAACCACTGGAGAGAACTACGATGCAGCTTAGGCAATTTTAGAAAATCGATATAAAAACAGAAGATTGCTATAGCTACGGCAATAAAAAGCTTACACTACACAACAACAGAGTGTTTATACGCAATCAGGAATACGAGAATCAAATTTGACACGTGGGGCCCTCTCATCATTTTTACCTTACTAAAGCAATTAGACGCCGAATCACGACGTCTATACGAAAGATCAGTGGAAAACCCAAGAGAATTTCAAGAAACGAGCCAATTCTTGAAGTTTGAGGCGAAGCGTTTACAATCTCTAGAATCAGTTGGTCCCACCAAACAAACACCACCTCACTCACCTGCTGCATAACCGAGTCATATTTGCATATGCTGTCAGAAAAACCACCGAGTCGACGTATGCCTGCGATTTAAAACCATGACCACCTCCGAAAGAAATCAAATGGTCATGCTACATACTTTGTACAGAATCTGTCTTGGTCAAAATCATACGACAATAGGCTGTAAGAGCAACACAACATGTTCTTCCTGATAGGGAAACCATCACACCTTGCTACACGTTACTAATCGGGAACGAGAGAACAGTTATACGAAATTAAACGTATCAACATTCGACAAAAGTTCCGATCCAGTTCTACTAACTACAGCCCTAGTCAGAGTACAGAATATTTGCGGTAGTTTCCAACATTCTACGGGCGTTGATCGATCCAGGATTACAGGCCACGTTTATTACAGAGCAAGCTGCACAACAATTAGGTTTGCCAAGAACAAGGGTTCTAGCCGAAATTTCCGGAATGACAACAACAAAAGGAAAATCACACCAACATATAACAATTGATCTTAGTTCCAGATTTCCATCAATTTTTAACATACAAGCGAATGCATTGGGTTTGAGAACCATATCAAAACCACTTCCAGACAAAAACAACTTAGGTTTGGATAGAGATCTGTACAGCTACTTCAAAACAATTCAGGTCTTCGGAAAACCGTTAAATCCTGCTGTCTCTACGGCAAACAGTGAGATTGGTTCGTCTCGCCGTCTTTTCATCCACGATCATGAAAATAACTTACAATTTCTGATCGATTCGGAGGCTGAAGTATCTGTGATACCCGTTAACAAGTTTCCCCGACATGCTAAAGACACCGTTCGCATTCTTACCGCAGCAAACGGATCCCCAATTTCCACATACGTCACAAAACTTTTGAAGGTTAATCTCGGTCTCAGGCGTACGTTTACACATCCCTTTATCATCACGCCAGTAGACAGGCCTATTATAGGTGCTGACTTTCTGTCCAAATATGGTCTCGTGGTCGATTTAAAGAACAGAAGACTTTCTGATTCATTTACTACCCTCACTGTGAACGCAATCATCGCCCAAGTTGATACGCCATCTCCAAAACATTTCAGCGTGAACAATGATTACGGCGCTCTTTTGAAGAAATACCCATCGCTCACTGAGGCTCCGAATTACAATCTCCCAGTGAAGCATAACGTAGTCCACTACGTCGTCACGCAAAGTTACCTTGTGCTAAACCGCGACAACTCGACGCAACTAAACTAAAAGTTGCTAAAACTGAATTTCAGTTTATGACAGACATCGGAATCTGCCGCCCCTCATCATCACCAGTCTCCTCACCATTACATATGGTGCAAAAGAAAGACAAGGACTAGCGCCCTTGTGGAGACTATCGACAGTTGAACACTGTCACTGTCCCAGATAGATATCCTATCCCCCACATACACAGTTTCTCGTTGAAACTCGCCGGCGCCACTATTTTCTCGAAAATAGATTTGGTTAGGGCATATCATCAAATTCCCATGGCTCTTGAGGATATTCACAAAACAGCGATAACTACTCCTTTCGGGCTTTTTGAGTTTACCCGAATGCCATACGGCCTTCGTAACTCAGCCCAGACATTCCAGCGATTCCTTAACGAAGTGTTAAAAGGGCTGGACTTCGTCTGCTCTTATATCGACGATACCCTCGTTGCAAGCCGTTCCGAGATGGAACATAGTGAACATCTCGAGTCAGTATTCATACGTCTCTCCGCATATGGAATTAATATTAAAGCTTCGAAATGTATTTTCGGCGTAAAGTCACTCGACTTCTTGAGCCACACAATTTCGAAAGATTACATCCTCCCGTCGCAAGACAGAGTTGATGTCATTTCAAACTTTCCAGAACCAAATCAATCCGCCTAATACAGCAGTTCGTCGGTATGGTGAACTATTACCACCGCTTTATACCACGGTTAGCCGAACTGTTATCGCCGATTCACAGACATTTGGCCACTTTACTTAAGAAAGGCAAAAACAAAATAAACTTCTCTTGGCCCGAAGATTGCACAGAATCTTTTGACAAGGTCAAGCGCTCTTTTGCCGCTGTCACTGTAGATTTCTAAATATTTAGTGAAACTTCCCTGGAAACATCCACAACGCAGAAGTTTTAAAAGGATCCGATCTATTCTAAAATCACGATTCAAAATTCAAATTATTGGAAAGACTGTGTAAATAATCCGTACGTTCTACTTGGCGACCCGGTCTATCCACTTCTGACTTGCTAATCAAAGACTTTTCTGGTACAAATTTAGAATCCAGAAAACAACTTTTTAAACGAGAGTTTAACCGTGAAAAAATAAATACAGAACGAGTGTTTTGGATTTTGATAAAACTGTTGAAGAATTTTATCAAGGCACTCGGACGTCGATGTAAATTGTATGCCACTGGTTGTCGCTGCATCTTGCACCTATTACACAACATTATAAGGAACAAATTTCCAACGCAATAACTGTCTGATGAAAATTCCAGCATCGAAAAATTCATGACTGAGACCAGCGAGCGAAACCAGAGGATCTGTATTACCTGCCGCAGAAGCAAATAGACATACAATGAATAGCAAATAAATTATTTGAAGAAAAGTTGTTGTAACATTAATTTTTCTCTACGTGGGATGCACTTAAAAAAGTTTTAAATAATTCGCCAAAAAAAATCCTGGATAGTTTGCTGCATTTCCAGGTGAAATTTTTTATTGCATTCGTGCAGCTTCTCCAATTCCTCAATCGGTTTTTTAGTTTCGTCGGCAATTTTTTTTTAAATCAACTGTAAGGTAACCAGAGGACATTAATATTAGTGTATGCTGTATTATAATTACATTGTAATTTGAGCATACAATTTCTTTACCTCCTTTTACTGCGCTGACCGTTGAATTTCCGAAGAAGAAGAGGAACATACAAGCGTTGTAGAAATATGTCCACTAGTTCGTGCAAGCTCGATATTCACCAACTCATCATTACTGGATGAAAATTCATTGTTGGATGTGGATTTTCCCTGAACTGTAATGAAATAGCTAATGTATAGATAATTTCATGATCATGCTACTACTTGAATCAAATCTAATTAATTCTATCAGAATGCTATACCACTGGTCGATCTTGTAGTAGCTGGGCAATTTTGTCGTAAAAATCATTCGATTCACGTTTATATCCGATTTTGTTGTTGTTATTTTGGGCCCACATAAATTCGGTTTTAAATTTCGCAAATTTATACGTTACTTGTTTTGAATCCCTATTCTCCATTTCAGGGTTACTGTTATTTTTCAAATTAAATGCAGCAAACTGCGTGAATAATATGGACAAAATGATAAGACATTATACAACAAAGCGAAAGACGTCTCGGTGGCCACAGGCCATGTTTTATAATATTATCGATGTCGCTGCTCTGACCTAATATATAATTTATTCCGAAAATAATCCCTTTACTACAAAATCAACCCACAGCCGGCGCACGTTTCTACAGGAACAAGGTTAACAATAATCGATGCCTTCTATTGAGGATCGTTCAAAAAACTCAAAAGTAATGGCCCAATTTTCATTTTTCGTTATTTAAAATTATTTCACCGTATATACATTTCTACACATAACATGATTGTACGTACAAATGAACCTTTGCCGTTTAAGGAGTATTTTTGATTTTATCGTTGTTTAGGCGCTTTTATCACGCGCCTTTGGAAAAAACCAAAAGAAAAAAATCGTCATTTGTGAGCAATATGATTGATCAAAAAAATTGTCAGAACGAACGAACGAACAACAACCATAAAGGCGCATTTTCTTCTTTTTTTCTTCCAAAAGATTTCGAAAAAGCCAAATACTGATAATGACAAGGTACTATTAAAGTAAGCCGAAAGTTTCCAGCTGAAAAATCAAAAACTCGATAATGCAGATAGTGTCTTCGCTTTCTCTGCCGAAAGTAGATAAATACGTCACCGTTGATCAACATTCTTCAGCCGAAAAATTATTTCAACAACACATCAACAGAAACCAATTTTAATGTTTTAGTATGCAAAGGTTGTTGTCAAACCTAATTTGCAAAGCAATATTGTTAACCTTGCTTTAAATTAACATAAACTATGGTGGGAATGCCACTATGGCCATTTGATATGTCATAATGTTGGTCAACTTCGGTATAATTATGAAAAAATTCTGAATGGTAACAGGGGTGTAATTTATCAAAATTTCGCTAATTCAATATATCGAAAATGCATTGAATTTCCTGTCTTTCTAGCGAATTAGCGAAATTGCATCCCCGTTTGCGAAACAAAATTAACCGGTTAATTAAACTGGTTTACGAAATTCTGATGGGGATACGGGGGTGTAATTTGATAAAATTTCCATAGTTTAATTTCTGAAAAATTCATTGATTGGCCTGGCGCTCTTATTTAACCTAACCCTTTATTGCACTATATATCATATATTATATGTTAATTTCAATTAATTATATTATTCATTATTTTTAGGGCAAAATAATTGTTAAAAAATTGGCGAGAACGTTTAATTCTACCAATGTATTGTGTTTAGTGACGTAGTAAAAAGTTGCTCCAGAATTACTTAGATTTATTTAAGAATTAGGCAAACATTATTCAATATATATAGTAAACCAAACGTAACATATGTTTTACGATCCTAATTTATTAGTTTAGAAAGTGAAATCAAACTAATTTTATAGAAATTATACATTTTAGAAAACTATATCGTATACACACTTGAAAAAATATGACCTATGTAGTGCAAATTGCATTACATATTCATCCTACGGAAGCTTGCATTACAAACTAATGCACAAGTTGCATTATATCAGATATTAATGCTAATTGTATTAATTTTTATTGTATAGTTTACATTAAACTTGATACATGTTATATTAAAATTTTACAGCACATTGCATAAAAAAATTTAAATATCCATTTGGAAGCATCAGTTTTTATAATAAGTGGCACTAAAATTGTAAAGCCCAATGCTTTAAACAGTAAAGCACACAACATTAGAAATTCCCAAAAAATTGTATTAACACTTATATTATTTTGTATTTAAAGGATAAGGAAAAATCTACAGCTTTCACCGTTTTACTTCCAACCAACTCGATTGACGTAAATCAATTTACGTCCTTACACTGCTTATATATGAAAAATATATAAAGCTTATACCTGAGACAACCTAAAACAGATATTTCATCCTATGTAAACGTAAAAATTTAAACTGTGATTTCATTTTCTGTAAAACGCCGCATACAATCAAACATATTTCATTCTTACTAGCAACATCGTTCTGTGTCATAATATTCTAAATTAAATAAATTAAAATTAAATCCATATAAAGAAAACATAAAATTTGAGTGATTAGTTTAATTAATATCATTTATTCTAAAAGAAAAAGTTTAAACTACAATAATAATAATAATTAATAATAAATTTAATAATTAATAGAAATTTAAGTTTATTTTTGTTGACGTATTTTTTGGCGCGAATTCAACATGAGCTCTAATTGTGAGAAGTGTCTCAAGGGAATATCCAAAGCGCGGTTTCCTGGTGTTAAATGTGGAGTTTGTGCGAGTCTATTTCATATTAAATGTGCCGGCATATCTGACGAGGTGTTCAGAGAACTTAATTGTGGTTCTACTTCGTGGCTGTGCCCTGATTGTCGCAGCAAATCCAACAGTTCCATCTTGGATGATATTGGCGATGCCAGTCACAATCCAAATTTACTCAACAACGATACCCCAGCTTTAAGCGATGTGGTTATTATCCTGCAAGCAATGAAAAACCAGTTAGACGCACTTGAAGCCTCAGTAAGTTTCTGCTGCAAAGCACTGGATGACGTAAAAATTTCAATTGAGAAGCTAACCAAGGAGAATGAAATTTTAACAAACAAATATCATCGCCTTGAAAACGAGTATAAAAAACAAGACATCCGTATCTGCGAACTGGAGTTTAAATGTGATGGTTTTCAGCAACGCGAATTGAATTCCAATGTGATTGTTGCTGGTCTTCCGGACAATTCGAGAGATCCAAAGGTTGTAGCTGAGGAGTTATTGAACCACTTACAATGCCAGGAATTAGTATTCAATATATCGAGTTGCGAATACATGTCGTCCAACAAATTTAATAGACAAAATTCACATAAAAGTAAATTTGGTGATGTCAAATTAATCATGAAATTTAAAGATCAAGTTTCCAAAACTAAGGCGATGCAACAAAAAAAGCGTTTAAAACCTACACTATATGCCAACGAAATTGGATTTAAATCGGAACAAAATATTCAGTTATATTTTCGCGACCATCTCACATCTTTACGTCACTCATTATTTCGCGAAGCACTTAAACTCAAAAAGTTATCAAAATATAAATACCTGTGGATTTCTGAGGGCAATATACTCATCCGTAAATCTGAAGGAGCTACCATCAACAGGATCCAGTCAAAAGCCGATATCCGTAAACTTGAAACATTACACCAGAACAGTGAGCAGGCCCTGGATTCCTGAAATTAATTATGAAGCACAAATAAGTATAACTCTATATTATCTATTAAGACCTGTTAACTTCCATTCTCTAGTCTCGCATAATTATAATACTAGTTTAAGCCCACAATTTTTCACAACAAACTACATTTTCTTCTTTTTATTCACCACTCTTTTGTTTTTAATCACCACAGTTTCATTTCATTGTACTTTCCACAATTTATCACAATTTATTATTAACACTTATATAGTTTTTAATCTTAAATTAGTGTCACATCTGTTTTTATTAATGTTTTCATTTTTATTTTTGGTCACTGTCAAATTTTATTATATCAGATTTCATTTCGAATTTTATGTTAATCTTACATTTCATATACATTTTCATTGTAAAATTACTTTAAAACCCTACAAATGTTATTTTATTCACCTTAAGTTCTACAATATTAGTTTGAATCCTTGCTATTTTATTTTATATCGACCTAATTTTAAATATTTTTTATTGTTCTTACTACCATTATTATTAATGCTATTATTATTATTATTGTTTCATAAACTATTTCTTATTTTCATAAATATTACATTTCTACTTCATAACTCAGTAATTTTAAGTCTTTTTTTGTTAACACTTTTAGGACTTTTAGGCGCATCTAATATTCTATTAGTTAATTCAGACTGTTCTTTTTGTATGATACTTCCGTGTATTCATTTTGGAATATCTGCATTACCTTCGTGTGATGTAATAGCTTTGAATTCGATATATCAACAGATGAATATAACGTTAACTTTGCAAATTAATTGGCTGTCTGATCTTTATTTGTTACAATTATCTGCTTATTTAGACGTATTGATTGTATTTGTAATTTATTTTTCAGTACATTTCTCGCGATTCAATAACCTTTTCAGTTTTTATGGATAATTGTGATTTTGCGGATTTTTTAATTGTACATCAAAATGTTCGAAGTCTTCGAAGGAATTTTGACGTACTGGTTGCCAATATTAATGCATATAACACAAGGCCCTCGTTTATATTTTTAAGTGAAATTTGGATTCACACTAATGAATTGTCTTCATATAATTTAAATGGTTATACGTTGTTCGGTGCGTGCAATGATTCGTATAGAGCAGGTGGTGTTGCCGTCTTTTTTGACTCAAATTTAGATTGCTCAGTTAGTGCCCATAACTTACCATCAGCCGATATCATAAAGGTTGAGTGGAGATTTTCTTCTGATTTATATGTCTTTTTATGCATCTATCGACTTCAATCTACAGCTGTGAGTGTCTATGTTCGGGAAGTGGCCGAGGTTTTGGGCAGTATTAGGTCAAAAAATCTGTTTGTTTTTGGAGACATTAACATTGATATTCTTGGGTTTCCAAGCAACAGCATTGATTATCTAAACCTTATGTCATGTTTTGGGCTTGAGTCATTGATTTGTACTCCCACGCGGGTTACTGCTTCTTCTTCAACGTGTATTGACCACTTTTTTGCTAGACTTAGGTCTAATGATCTTTCAGGTATAAGAACATCGGCTGTGGACTTAAAAATTTCTGACCACCACTTGATTGAGATACGGTTTAAGGCTTCTCAGATACTGTTACCAAGGTCTAATTTGAACCAAAATTCCACGAGAAGTAGAAAGAAACTCAATCTGTTGTTGTTATATGAAAGGTTGAATCATATGGACTGGGGGTTCATTTTTAACATCGACAATCCATCTCTAGCTCTTGAGGTATTTTTGGATAATATTTTTATTATCTTGGAACGCTGCTACACTTATTGCTCGTCTAAAATTAAACGCCTGCAGCCTTGGATCTCCTTTGACCTTGCGCGACGTATTAATAAAAGGAATAAACTGCGGTCCAAGTTAAATAAGCGTCCTGATAATGCAGTACTTCGTGATAGCTATAACATAATGTGCACCATAATTAATGTATATATCAAAAATGAAAAGGAAACCTATTATTCTAAGCGTTTTTCTGCTAACCGCGGTGATATAAAAAAAAACTGGATTTTAGTGAACGAGATTCTGACTCGTAAACCTAAAACTTCACTAGTCAAATCTATTTTAGCACAGAACGGAGAACTTCTCACGAGTGATCTAGAAATTGCTAATGAGTTTAATTGTTATTTTTCTAGTGTTGCTAAAGATTTAGGTGCTAAATTTGACTCTGTCAACACGTCATCTAGTTTCAATTTGCCTTTTGATTTCGGTCCGACAACGTTTTTTATGACCCCAGTATCTAGTTATGAAGTTTTTTCAATTATTTGTGCTTTAGAACCTAAATACTCAATTGATAATGTTGGCCTGAGTAATTATATATTAAAAGTCATTGCTGGGCATATTAGTCCCGTTCTTGCACACATTTTTAACCTTTCCTTTGAGTTGGGAGTTGTACCCGATCGACTGAAAACAGCAACTATAATTCCCCTTTTCAAGAATGGTAATCGCCTTGATAAAGGTAATTATAGACCTATTGCCTTGCAGCCAGTAATCCTAAAAGTTCTTGAAAAGGTAGTTAAAAATAGGGTTTCCAATTTTTTAGATAAAACGGGTGGGCTGAGTATCCATCAACATGGTTTTCGTCATGGTATGAGTACCGAATCGGCCTTGTTAGATTTTCTAAATACAATCAACACTGGTTTAAATAAAGGTAATAGCTGCGGTGCTTTATTTATTGATACAGCTAAAGCCTTTGATATGGTTGATCACAAGCTTCTGCTATCTATTATGTATGATATAGGGTTTAGAGGAGTGGCAAATAAGTGGTTAGCATCGTATTTAGATGGTAGATCGGTGAGAGTTAAGATAAATGATAATTTAAGCGATCCGAAATTTATTGACGTTGGTGTTCCCCAGGGTTCAGTATTAGGCCCTCTGCTGTTTCTCATTTATACAAACTCCGTATTTAAATTGAATCTTCATGGTTATTCAACCGGGTTTGCTGATGACATTGCTCTGGCTTACTGTGGGAATTCTCCCAGCAACGTTATTTCGATGATCAATTCTGATTTAAAAGTTTTACTCTCATGGTTCGACAAACATCGCCTGATCTTAAGCCGGAAAACTAAATTCATGTTGTTTAAATTGTCTGGTAGCTTTAATACGTCTATTTTGCCGCGGGTGACTAATCACAGCAGGTATGAATGTGCGTCTAGTGGTTGCCACTCTGAGTGCTTTGATATCGAACAAGTTGACTCGTTTAAATATCTTGGTGTTCACTTGGATACTTGCCTTAATTGGAAAACGCATGTTAATTCAGTCCACCAGTATCTGTCATCAACTGCTAGAATTTTCTACCTTCTTCGTGATTATTGTCCTCCGTCGGTTCTAAAAATAGCTTACCGTGCGCTAGTTATGGCTAAATTGGAATATGGATTGTCGTGCTGGGGTGGTTGTTATGCTGCAACTTCGTATCCTTTATATGTTCTACAGAAAATGATTTTGAGAATATATCTAAAGAAACCAAGAACTGAACCATCATGGAATTTATTCTTTACGACGAATATTTTGCCGTTGAAACATTTGTATGTTTATAAGGTATTGAGAGTTTTTTTTAATCGAAGTGGTCAACAAATAATGAGAAGCGATTTTCGTTACAATTTTCGCGGTAACCATCAATTTCTTTGTAACATCCCAAGATTCTTCAATGACCACTTCCGACGCTCTATTCTGGTCGCTGCACCAACCTTTTTTAATGCGCTACAAATTTACATTAGGAAGGACATTCATTTGAAGTCCTTTTTACCTAGAGTTAAACAATGGCTATTTGAAACTGTTGATATCTCCTATTTATTCAGGGTTATTACATAAAACTTGATGTATTTAGTTACATATTATGAAGTTGAAATTTAGTAGTAAAAGTAGTAGTATTGGTAATGGTAGTAATAGTATTAGTATCTTAGTCATTTTATTGTAAGCTTTTATCACATTTTATTCTCATTTTAATCATTTAATTTTGTAAATATTAGGATTATGTTGTATTTTTATGTATTACGCGAATTTGCTTCTGCCGTTTTTTCGGCACAAAATTCGTTATATTTTTTTGAATAAATAAATAAATAAATAAATAATATTTTGTTTTTTGCGTATACGTATACGCAGTTTATCGAAAAATCACCGACACAACGATGACATTGGAATTATCAGAAGTTTGTTTTGTTTTCATGTTTTAGTTCAAATGAAAAATCTAATTTGATTGTCTAAGCTTATACTAAAAATTAACACAATGCTTTAGCGAATTATTATAAATTTGCCAAAAAATAGTTAACCCCAGATTATATAGAAATTTTCTTTCGACGCACTACTGCAGTAATTTTTGACGCAACTGCATTATACATATTTTTAATGCATGCTTTGCATCAGAATGTGATACACGATTGCATAGTATAAGCCTCAATGCAAGGGTTGCATTACAAATCGCAGCAAAATTTCTAAGTGTGTATGATATTTTATGCAGGAGGTATCTATTTTTACCCAATATCATATATGATATCATATCAAATATGATATATTGTGCATTAATGAATTAATTTTTGGGAAATATTTTATATCATTTTATAGAAACATAATAAGTCCAAGACGTCGTTATTATACGGTAGAAGAGGTCGCGGAAGTAATTTTTAGTAGCTGGTCTGGTTGGTATGCTTGAATTTATCAATACAGTAACTGCTTTGAACGAACTAAAGGAATTGAAAGATGTTCACGAATTGTGTGGAAAAAAAATTATTTAACATATCTTCAGAGCAACCATAAATGTTTAGGGGTCTCTGATCTTACGGAAGATCAAATAAATTTAAGTACACCATTATCATTTTTAAATTATTTCTTCGACAAATATTGTTGAAGAGACAAATTTATACGGATTTCAGAAAAATCCGAATAATACCAAATCATTTACCACCAAAGATGCGATCCAAGAAACGATGCCATTAAGAAAATTTGAGGCAATTAGACAAAATATTCATTTTAATAATAATGAGAGAATACTTCCTAGAACTGACTCAGACCACGATCGATTATACAAAATAAGGCCACTGTTCAAAAATTTAGTTCAAAATTTTCAAAAGTGCCTTGGAAAGGGAAACAAAGAGGCTGTTCGTTTGAGATGGTATCTAATATCGAGGGAAACCAAATAACTGTAGTTCAGTGGAAAGACAAAGATTGTAAAAATAAAGAAAGCTTCAGTAACTCAGGTACCTCCAAAAGAAGTTCGGGTAGATAATATACGGCACTTGCTCACTTCGAATGGTAGTAGATTGTTATGCAAGCTTCCAGATTGCAATAAGCTTGGATTTATAAATTGTTCTAAATACGCTATCTCTAAATTAGGATAGAAATTGCTATACGCAATATTCCATTCATAAAGAAAACACGATAACCTAAAGACTGAAAAATTTTGAAATTTTATGATTTTTAATTATTTTATTATATGTAACATTATGTTATTATATGTATCATTATATTATTTTATTTATTTATATTTTAAATTTTATTGAGTTCTTTTGAACTAAATGGATTTATTTACAGTGTTAGCTATATTTATTTATTTCTGCGACATAAATATTTTTTCTGTCCTTATTGCGTGAAATATCATATCGTCGGCGAGAAATTCAGAATGAGGAAGCCCAAAATCGTAAATATTGAAAACACAGTTAAAACGTCCTTACACTCATCTTTACAATTAAATAATTTCTTTTTTTGATAGAAATTTTCTTAAAACCTAGTCTGTTCTAAGAAAATTTCTACCAAAAAACTAAATTATTTAACTGCAAAGATGAGAGTAAGTACGTTTTAACTGTGTCTTGAAAATTTACGATTTTGGACTTACTCATTTTGAATATCTCGCCGACGATATTTGATATATGTATATAAAAAACCGTGATTTCCAAGAAAAATAAATTTTTCGTCCATTTTTAAAGTTGATTCTCGTTATCAGTGATTAAAAATACATATCAACATATATTTTGCTTCGTAAAATGAGCTATCGTGCAGTACAGGGCTAAATTCGCATTGATGCCACTATGGCCATTTGATAGGCCCTAATGCCTGTTAACGAGTCCAATTTTGAAGAAATTCTGATGGGGACTGGGGGTGTAATTTGACAAAATTTCCATAGTTCAATTTCTGAAAAATTAATTGAATGGCCGGGCGCTCTTATTTAACCTAAATTCGCATTCATGCTACTTTGACCATAGACCGACCCTTTTGCCTGTTAACAAAAGTCCAATTTTAAAGAAATTCTGATGGGAATACGCCAGGCCATTCCATACATTTTTCAGAAATTCAACTATGGACATTTTGTCAAATTGCACCCCATATCCCCATCAGAATTTTTTCATAATTGGACCGTTGTTAGCGGCATTAGGACCAATCAAATGGTCAAAGTGGCTTCAATGCGAATTTAGGTTAAATAAGAGCGCCCGCCCATTCAATGAATTTTTTTGAAATTGAATTATAGACAGATCAGAAATTCTTCCCATCAGAATTTCTTCCAAATTAGACTTTTGTTAACAGGCATTAGGGCTTATATAATGACCATAGTGAGAGCGCCAGTTTTTTCAATGATCTTTCAGAAATTAAACTATGAACATATTTTTCAAATTACACCCTCGTATCTCCTTTAGAATTTCTTCAAAATTGGACTGTCGTTAACAGGAATTAGGGCCTATCAAATAGCTTTAGTGGCATCAATGCAATTAAGGTTAAATAAGAGCGCCAGGCCATTCAATGAGTTTTGCAGAAATTGAACTATGGAAATCTTGTTAAATTGCACCCCCGTATCCCCATCAAATTTTTTTCACAATTGTTCTGTAGTAGGCATAATATATCAAAAACTAAAACTTCTATTTCAATATCGACTTAAAGAAGTAAATAAAATAAAGGAAACGATTATTTTTCTTTAATATCGGCTGGTCACTTTCGGCTGAATATATATGTTCAACGTTGTTGAATTTTTATGTTCGGCTATTAAACCCAAGACACAATCTACATTATCATTTTTTTGTTTCGGCTAACTTTTACAAGGTAATGGAAAGACCAATGAAGGTTAAACATAAGTTTCAGATTTAACTAAATTCCAAAGTAAAAATATTTATATTCAAAAACGAAAAAAAACATCTGTACTCTGCCATGTACATAAAGATTAAGGGGAATCACTTGCATTTAATTTCTTATAAGAAACAATTAGTAAACACCGAACAGATTCAGACATAATCTTTGTGCACCAACTAGTGTTTTGTGGTATTGAGGCTCTGGCTTTACTCGGAAAAAGAAACTTTAATGTAATCTATCGTATCCTAATTGTGGTGCCAGGGCCAGCTGCAATATTTGTAAGTAGCCCTCTGATGATTCACGTAGTGATTAACTTTTCATATTTTATATTTCGATTCAATGTACTTTGTTGTTTGAACTTCTCAAGTTTTTATTCTCTTTGTTAAATAAACTATATTTGTAAACGTGAAGTTTAACTATTAAGGTATTGAATAACGTTTTAGTACCACCAGAACTTTCATAAGTAGAACTGCAAATGTTGTGGCCATAAGAGCATGTTATTCCATTTTTAAAAAACAAATCTTAATATCATCACAAAAACTCTGAAATTTTAAAGTTTTACTGCTTCGACAATTCCAGAAAACAAATCTATAGCTGTGTGTTGGAGGTACTTTTAATAGAATACTAAAAGATATAAAAATCACAATCATAATAAACATAATTTTACAGTAAACGGTTTGCACGTTACAAGCTCCAAGTCACTATATATACACTTACTTGGAATATTGGTAGGCTTAGGTCTGTAATAATATTAATAATAATAATAATAATAATAATAATAATAATTCCCAACGACCTATTACCCCTCCCAACCGCGCGCGGGAAGTCTCCATCTGTATTATTATTATTTTTTTGAGTATAATTCCAGTGATTATAAACTTGGATATCGAACTGCTTAACCTGTGAAATTTAAGAAAATTAGCAAGCGGGAAAATCTGCATTAGTATAAAAATCAAATCTGATTATTAAGAGGCAAACTAGGTGAACAGCTAAGCAAAACGATACCCGTCGCGGACCGAAGGAGAACAGAGGTTGAGTCTGCTTAGTACAAGCAGATTAAAATTGAAAAATATAGCAGTCAACCGATAAAATTTCATAAAATTTGATAAATAAAACAAAATAAAATGTAACAAAACAAAATGTTATAAAAGTTATAAAATATTAAAAGCCAAACCAGTCAAGTTAAATAAAAAAGTTGTTTTAAAGTGCGTTTCGTCATATTAAAATCAATGAAGTGGGAGTATTGGTTAGCCTCGTGAAGCATCCTAGATACAGGTTCATTTTTACCATAGTCAGTCCTATGATGGTCGATTCGAAACATAGGTACCGATCTCAAGGCTCGTGAATTAAAATTTAGATTGATTTTTCCTAAGAGGAAAGGAGAGTCGGTACTGCCGGTTAGCAATTGATGAATAAAAACCACGTCTGCAACAACCCTGCGCCTACGAAGTGATTGTTAATCAATTAGCTTGAGGCGATTTAGGTATGGAGGCAGGTGAAACATGTCCACCCACGGTAGCCCGCGTAAAGCAAAGCGAAGAAATCTACGCTGAACTGCTTCAATCCTTTTTATGTGAACCACTGTACTTCAACAAAGGGTCATAGTTTTCTTTGAAAACATCATTGATCGTAATCGATCACGAATATTTCTCTTTACATCCTGCTCAGGTGGGTAGGACACCTGATGCGACATCTTTTTCTTTTAAAAATTTGGTAATGTACCAAAACACCAAATTTGTTACGTATGTGAAGCTGGCCCGAAAACCATCCCGAAAAACGCCTTTACAATTTAGGTGAGTTTCTTCGCTAAATTCAATAAAAGACTATTCATCCCGAAAAATTTAAAAAAATATGGAGAAAATCAAATTCCATCCCGAGAAAATAAAAACAATCCCACGTACACAAAACAAATTTTAAGTTGAAAATCTATTACAAGAAGCGATTTTCCACACTTTATCTTAAGAAATTTAAAAAACAATTAAATAAAATTGATTGAAAATTTTTCAACAACTTTAATATTTCGGTTCATAGAAGTTGGCAGATAAAACGGTATGTGCCTAATTAATGCATTGACCATCAGAATTAAGCACACAAATGCTCATTACGATACAGCGGGGATAAGGGGCCTCCACAGCTGATTTAATATTCGCTTCTCTTAGATATCGGAATTATCCTCATATATCACCATAAATTTCTCCGTTCACTGAGTTTTGCAGATATAACGGTATGTGCCTAATTAATGCAATAACCATCAGCATTAAGCACACAAACGCTCATTACGATACAGTGGGGATAAGGGGCCTCCCCAGCTGATTTAATATTCGCTTCTCTTAGATATCGGAATTATCCTCATATATCACCATAAATTTCTCCGTTCACTGAGTTTTGCAGATATAACGGTATGTGCCTAATTAATGCAATAACCATCAGCATTAAGCACACAAACGCTCATTACGATACAGTGGGGATAAGGGGCCTCCCCAGCTGATTTAATATTCGCTTCTCTTAGATATCGGAATTATCCTCATATATCACCATAAATTTCTCCGTTCACAGAGTTTTGCAGATATAACGGTATGTGCCTAATTAATGCAATAACCATCAGAACTAAGCACACAAATGCTCATTACGATACAGCGGGGATAAGGTGCCTCCCAAGCTGATTTAATATTCGCTTCTCTTAGATATCGGAATTTTCCTCATATATCACCTTAAATTTCTCCGTTCACAGAGTTTTGCAGATATAACGGTATGTGCCTAATTAATGCAATAACCATCAGCATTAAGCACACAAACGCTCATTACGATACAGTGGGGATAAGGGGCCTCCCCAGCTGATTTAATATTCGCTTCTCTTAGATATCGGAATTATCCTCATATATCACCATAAATTTCTCCGTTCACTGAGTTTTGCAGATATAACGGTATGTGCCTAATTAATGCAATAACCATCAGCATTAAGCACACAAACGCTCATTACGATACAGTGGGGATAAGGGGCCTCCCCAGCTGATTTAATATTCGCTTCTCTTAGATATCGGAATTTTCCTCATATATCACCTTAAATTTCTCCGTTCACTGAGTTTTGCAGATATAACGGTATGTGCCTAATTAATGCAATAACCATCAGCATTAAGCACACAAACGCTCATTACGATACAGTGGGGATAAGGGGCCTCCCCAGCTGATTTAATATTCGCTTCTCTTAGATATCGGAATTATCCTCATATATCACCATAAATTTCTCCGTTCACAGAGTTTTGCAGATATAACGGTATGTGCCTAATTAATGCAATAACCATCAGAACTAAGCACACAAATGCTCATTACGATACAGCGGGGATAAGGTGCCTCCCAAGCTGATTTAATATTCGCTTCTCTTAGATATCGGAATTATCCTCATATATCACCACAAATTTCTCCGTTCACAGAGTTTTGCAGATATAACGGTATGTGCCTAATTAATGCAATAACCATCAGAATTAAGCACACAAATGCTCATTACGATACAGCGGGGATAAGGGGCCCCCCAGCTGATTTAATATTCGCTTCTCTTAGATATCGGAATTATCCTCATATATCACCATAAATTTCTCCGTTCACAGAGTTTTGCAGATATAACGGTATGTGCCTAATTAATGCAATAACCATCAGAACTAAGCACACAAATGCTCATTACGATACAGCGGGGATAAGGGGCCTCCCCAGCTGATTTAATATTCGCTTCTCTTAGATATCGGAATTTTCCTCATATATCACCTTAAATTTCTCCGTTCACTGAGTTTTGCAGATATAACGGTATGTGCCTAATTAATGCAATAACCATCAGAACTAAGCACACAAATGCTCATTACGATACAGCGGGGATAAGGGGCCTCCCCAGCTGATTTAATATTCGCTTCTCTTAGATATCGGAATTATCCTCATATATCACCTTAAATTTCTCCGTTCACAGAGTTTTGCAGATATAACGGTATGTGCCTAATTAATGCAATAACCATCAGAACTAAGCACACAAACGCTCATTACGATACAGTGGGGATAAGGGGCCTCCACAGCTGATTTAATATTCGCTTCTCTTAGATATCGGAATTATCCTCATATATCACCATAAATTTCTCCGTTCACTGAGTTTTGCAGATATAACGGTATGTGCCTAATTAATGCAATAACCATCAGCATTAAGCACACAAACGCTCATTACGATACAGTGGGGATAAGGGGCCTCCCCAGCTGATTTAATATTCGCTTCTCTTAGATATCGGAATTATCCTCATATATCACCATAAATTTCTCCGTTCACAGAGTTTTGCAGATATAACGGTATGTGCCTAATTAATGCAATAACCATCAGAACTAAGCACACAAATGCTCATTACGATACAGCGGGGATAAGGTGCCTCCCAAGCTGATTTAATATTCGCTTCTCTTAGATATCGGAATTTTCCTCATATATCACCCTAAATTTCTCCGTTCACAGAGTTTTGCAGATATAACGGTATGTGCCTAATTAATGCAATAACCATCAGCATTAAGCACACAAACGCTCATTACGATACAGTGGGGATAAGGGGCCTCCCCAGCTGATTTAATATTCGCTTCTCTTAGATATCGGAATTATCCTCATATATCACCACAAATTTCTCCGTTCACAGAGTTTTGCAGATATAACGGTATGTGCCTAATTAATGCAATAACCATCAGAATTAAGCACACAAATGCTCATTACGATACAGCGGGGATAAGGGGCCCCCCAGCTGATTTAATATTCGCTTCTCTTAGATATCGGAATTATCCTCATATATCACCATAAATTTCTCCGTTCACAGAGTTTTGCAGATATAACAGTATGTGCCTAATTAATGCAATAACCATCAGAATTAAGCACACAAATGCTCATTACGATACAGCGGGGATAAGGGGCCTCCCCAGCTGATTTAATATTCGCTTCTCTTAGATATCGGAATTATCCTCATATATCACCACAAATTTCTCCGTTCACAGAGTTTTGCAGATATAACGGTATGTGCCTAATTAATGCAATAACCATCAGAATTAAGCACACAAATGCTCATTACGATACAGCGGGGATAAAGGGCCCCCCAGCTGATTTAATATTCGCTTCTCTTAGATATCGGAATTATCCTCATATATCACCTTAAATTTCTCCGTTCACAGAGTTTTGCAGATATAACGGTATGTGCCTAATTAATGCAATAACCATCAGAATTAAGCACACAAATGCTCATTACGATACAGCGGGGATAAGGGGCCTCCCCAGCTGATTTAATATTCGCTTCTCTTAGATATCGGAATTATCCTCATATATCACCATAAATTTCTCCGTTCACTGAGTTTTGCAGATATAACGGTATGTGCCTAATTAATGCAATAACCATCAGAACTAAGCACACAAATGCTCATTACGATACAGCGGGGATAAGGTGCCTCCCAAGCTGATTTAATATTCGCTTCTCTTAGATATCGGAATTTTCCTCATATATCACCTTAAATTTCTCCGTTCACTGAGTTTTGCAGATATAACGGTATGTGCCTAATTAATGCAATAACCATCAGAACTAAGCACACAAATGCTCATTACGATACAGCGGGGATAAGGGGCCTCCCCAGCTGATTTAATATTCGCTTCTCTTAGATATCGGAATTATCCTCATATATCACCTTAAATTTCTCCGTTCACAGAGTTTTGCAGATATAACGGTATGTGCCTAATTAATGCAATAACCATCAGAACTAAGCACACAAATGCTCATTACGATACAGCGGGGATAAGGGGCCTCCCAAGCTGATTTAATATTCGCTTCTCTTAGATATCGGAATTTTCCTCATATATCACCTTAAATTTCTCCGTTCACAGAGTTTTGCAGATATAACGGTATGTGCCTAATTAATGCAATAACCATCAGCATTAAGCACACAAACGCTCATTACGATACAGTGGGGATAAGGGGCCTCCCCAGCTGATTTAATATTCGCTTCTCTTAGATATCGGAATTATCCTCATATATCACCACAAATTTCTCCGTTCACAGAGTTTTGCAGATATAACGGTATGTGCCTAATTAATGCAATAACCATCAGAATTAAGCACACAAATGCTCATTACGATACAGCGGGGATAAGGGGCCCCCCAGCTGATTTAATATTCGCTTCTCTTAGATATCGGAATTATCCTCATATATCACCACAAATTTCTCCGTTCACAGAGTTTTGCAGATATAACGGTATGTGCCTAATTAATGCAATAACCATCAGAATTAAGCACACAAATGCTCATTACGATACAGCGGGGATAAGGGGCCTCCCCAGCTGATTTAATATTCGCTTCTCTTAGATATCGGAATTATCCTCATATATCACCATAAATTTCTCCGTTCACTGAGTTTTGCAGATATAACGGTATGTGCCTAATTAATGCAATAACCATCAGAACTAAGCACACAAATGCTCATTACGATACAGCGGGGATAAGGTGCCTCCCAAGCTGATTTAATATTCGCTTCTCTTAGATATCGGAATTTTCCTCATATATCACCTTAAATTTCTCCGTTCACAGAGTTTTGCAGATATAACGGTATGTGCCTAATTAATGCAATAACCATCAGAATTAAGCACACAAATGCTCATTACGATACAGCGGGGATAAGGTGCCTCCCCAGCTGATTTAATATTCGCTTCTCTTAGATATCGGAATTATCCTCATATATCACCTTAAATTTCTCCGTTCACAGAGTTTTGCAGATATAACGGTATGTGCCTAATTAATGCAATAACCATCAGAATTAAGCACACAAATGCTCATTACGATACAGCGGGGATAAGGGGCCCCCCAGCTGATTTAATATTCGCTTCTCTTAGATATCGGAATTATCCTCATATATCACCACAAATTTCTCCGTTCACAGAGTTTTGCAGATATAACGGTATGTGCCTAATTAATGCAATAACCATCAGAATTAAGCACACAAATGCTCATTACGATACAGCGGGGATAAGGGGCCTCCCCAGCTGATTTAATATTCGCTTCTCTTAGATATCGGAATTATCCTCATATATCACCATAAATTTCTCCGTTCACTGAGTTTTGCAGATATAACGGTATGTGCCTAATTAATGCAATAACCATCAGAACTAAGCACACAAATGCTCATTACGATACAGCGGGGATAAGGTGCCTCCCAAGCTGATTTAATATTCGCTTCTCTTAGATATCGGAATTTTCCTCATATATCACCTTAAATTTCTCCGTTCATTGAGTTTTGCAGATATAACGGTATGTGCCTAATTAATGCAATAACCATCAGAACTAAGCACACAAATGCTCATTACGATACAGCGGGGATAAGGGGCCTCCCCAGCTGATTTAATATTCGCTTCTCTTAGATATCGGAATTATCCTCATATATCACCTTAAATTTCTCCGTTCACAGAGTTTTGCAGATATAACGGTATGTGCCTAATTAATGCAATAACCATCAGAACTAAGCACACAAATGCTCATTACGATACAGCGGGGATAAGGGGCCTCCCAAGCTGATTTAATATTCGCTTCTCTTAGATATCGGAATTTTCCTCATATATCACCTTAAATTTCTCCGTTCACAGAGTTTTGCAGATATAACGGTATGTGCCTAATTAATGCAATAACCATCAGCATTAAGCACACAAACGCTCATTACGATACAGTGGGGATAAGGGGCCTCCCCAGCTGATTTAATATTCGCTTCTCTTAGATATCGGAATTATCCTCATATATCACCACAAATTTCTCCGTTCACAGAGTTTTGCAGATATAACGGTATGTGCCTAATTAATGCAATAACCATCAGAATTAAGCACACAAATGCTCATTACGATACAGCGGGGATAAGGGGCCCCCCAGCTGATTTAATATTCGCTTCTCTTAGATATCGGAATTATCCTCATATATCACCACAAATTTCTCCGTTCACAGAGTTTTGCAGATATAACGGTATGTGCCTAATTAATGCAATAACCATCAGAATTAAGCACACAAATGCTCATTACGATACAGCGGGGATAAGGGGCCTCCCCAGCTGATTTAATATTCGCTTCTCTTAGATATCGGAATTATCCTCATATATCACCATAAATTTCTCCGTTCACTGAGTTTTGCAGATATAACGGTATGTGCCTAATTAATGCAATAACCATCAGAACTAAGCACACAAATGCTCATTACGATACAGCGGGGATAAGGTGCCTCCCAAGCTGATTTAATATTCGCTTCTCTTAGATATCGGAATTTTCCTCATATATCACCTTAAATTTCTCCGTTCACAGAGTTTTGCAGATATAACGGTATGTGCCTAATTAATGCAATAACCATCAGCATTAAGCACACAAACGCTCATTACGATACAGTGGGGATAAGGGGCCTCCCCAGCTGATTTAATATTCGCTTCTCTTAGATATCGGAATTATCCTCATATATCACCACAAATTTCTCCGTTCACAGAGTTTTGCAGATATAACGGTATGTGCCTAATTAATGCAATAACCATCAGAATTAAGCACACAAATGCTCATTACGATACAGCGGGGATAAGGGGCCTCCCAAGCTGATTTAATATTCGCTTCTCTTAGATATCGGAATTTTCCTCATATATCACCTTAAATTTCTCCGTTCACAGAGTTTTGCAGATATAACGGTATGTGCCTAATTAATGCAATAACCATCAGCATTAAGCACACAAACGCTCATTACGATACAGTGGGGATAAGGGGCCTCCCCAGCTGATTTAATATTCGCTTCTCTTAGATATCGGAATTATCCTCATATATCACCACAAATTTCTCCGTTCACAGAGTTTTGCAGATATAACGGTATGTGCCTAATTAATGCAATAACCATCAGAATTAAGCACACAAATGCTCATTAAGATACAGCGGGGATAAAGGGCCCCCCAGCTGATTTAATATTCGCTTCTCTTAGATATCGGAATTATCCTCATATATCACCTTAAATTTCTCCGTTCACAGAGTTTTGCAGATATAACGGTATGTGCCTAATTAATGCAATAACCATCAGAACTAAGCACACAAATGCTCATTACGATACAGCTGGGATAAGGGGCCTCCCCAGCTGATTTAATATTCGCTTCTCTTAGATATCGGAATTATCCTCATATATCACCATAAATTTCTCCGTTCACAGAGTTTTGCAGATATAACAGTATGTGCCTAATTAATGCAATAACCATCAGAATTAAGCACACAAATGCTCATTACGATACAGCGGGGATAAGGGGCCTCCCCAGCTGATTTAATATTCGCTTCTCTTAGATATCGGAGTTATCCTCATATATCACCATATATTTCTCCGTTCACAGAGTTTTGCAGATATAACGGTATGTGCCTAATTAATGCAATAACCATCAGAACTAAGCACACAAATGCTCATTACGATACAGCGGGGATAAGGGGCCTCCCCAGCTGATTTAATATTCGCTTCTCTTAGATATCGGAATTATCCTCATATCACCATAAATTTCTCCGTTCACAGAGTTTTGCAGATATAACGGTATGTGCCTAATTAATGCAATAACCATCAGAATTAAGCACACAAATGCTCATTACGATACAGCGGGGATAAGGGGCCTCCCCAGCTGATTTAATATTCGCTTCTCTTAGATATCGGAGTTATCCTCATATATCACCATATATTTCTCCGTTCACAGAGTTTTGCAGATATAACGGTATGTGCCTAATTAATGCAATAACCATCAGAACTAAGCACACAAATGCTCATTACGATACAGTGGGGATAAAGGGCCCCCCCAGCTGATTTAATATTCGCTTCTCTTAGATATCGGAATTATCCTCATATATCACCACAAATTTCTCCGTTCACAGAGTTTTGCAGATATAACGGTATGTGCCTAATTAATGCAATAACCATCAGAATTAAGCACACAAATGCTCATTACGATACAGCGGGGATAAGGGGCCCCCAGCTGATTTAATATTCGCTTCTCTTAGATATCGGAATTATCCTCATATACCACCTTAAATTTCTCCGTTCACAGAGTTTTGCAGATATAACGGTATGTGCCTAATTAATGCAATAACCATCAGAACTAAGCACACAAATGCTCATTACGATACAGCGGGGATAAGGTGCCTCCCAAGCTGATTTAATATTCGCTTCTCTTAGATATCGGAATTTTCCTCATATATCACCTTAAATTTCTCCGTTCACAGAGTTTTGCAGATATAACGGTATGTGCCTAATTAATGCAATAACCATCAGAACTAAGCACACAAATGCTCATTACGATACAGTGGGGATAAGGGGCCTCCCCAGCTGATTTAATATTTGCTTCTCTTAGATATCGGAATTATCCTCATATATCACCATAAATTTCTCCGTTCACAGAGTTTTGCAGATATAACGGTATGTGCCTAATTAATGCAATAACCATCAGAACTAAGCACACAAATGCTCATTACGATACAGCGGGGATAAGGGGCCCCCCAGCTGATTTAATATTCGCTTCTCTTAGATATCGGAATTATCCTCATATACCACCTTAAATTTCTCCGTTCACAGAGTTTTGCAGATATAACGGTATGTGCCTAATTAATGCAATAACCATCAGAACTAAGCACACAAATGCTCATTACGATACAGCGGGGATAAGGTGCCTCCCAAGCTGATTTAATATTCGCTTCTCTTAGATATCGGAATTTTCCTCATATATCACCTTAAATTTCTCCGTTCACAGAGTTTTGCAGATATAACGGTATGTGCCTAATTAATGCAATAACCATCAGAATTAAGCACACAAATGCTCATTACGATACAGCGGGGATAAGGGGCCCCCCCAGCTGATTTAATATTCGCTTCTCTTAGATATCGGAATTATCCTCATATACCACCTTAAATTTCTCCGTTCACAGAGTTTTGCAGATATAACGGTATGTGCCTAATTAATGCAATAACCATCAGAACTAAGCACACAAATGCTCATTACGATACAGCGGGGATAAGGTGCCTCCCAAGCTGATTTAATATTCGCTTCTCTTAGATATCGGAATTTTCCTCATATATCACCTTAAATTTCTCCGTTCACAGAGTTTTGCAGATATAACGGTATGTGCCTAATTAATGCAATAACCATCAGAATTAAGCACACAAATGCTCATTACGATACAGCGGGGATAAGGGGCCCCCCAGCTGATTTAATATTCGCTTCTCTTAGATATCGGAATTATCCTCATATACCACCTTAAATTTCTCCGTTCACAGAGTTTTGCAGATATAACGGTATGTGCCTAATTAATGCAATAACCATCAGAACTAAGCACACAAATGCTCATTACGATACAGCGGGGATAAGGTGCCTCCCAAGCTGATTTAATATTCGCTTCTCTTAGATATCGGAATTTTCCTCATATATCACCTTAAATTTCTCCGTTCACAGAGTTTTGCAGATATAACGGTATGTGCCTAATTAATGCAATAACCATCAGAATTAAGCACACAAATGCTCATTACGATACAGCGGGGATAAGGGGCCCCCCAGCTGATTTAATATTCGCTACTCTTAGATATCGGAATTATCCTCATATACCACCTTAAATTTCTCCGTTCACAGAGTTTTGCAGATATAACGGTATGTGCCTAATTAATGCAATAACCATCAGAACTAAGCACACAAATGCTCATTACGATACAGCGGGGATAAGGTGCCTCCCAAGCTGATTTAATATTCGCTTCTCTTAGATATCGGAATTTTCCTCATATATCACCTTAAATTTCTCCGTTCACAGAGTTTTGCAGATATAACGGTATGTGCCTAATTAATGCAATAACCATCAGAATTAAGCACACAAATGCTCATTACGATACAGCGGGGATAAGGGGCCCCCCAGCTGATTTAATATTCGCTTCTCTTAGATATCGGAATTATCCTCATATACCACCTTAAATTTCTCCGTTCACAGAGTTTTGCAGATATAACGGTATGTGCCTAATTAATGCAATAACCATCAGAACTAAGCACACAAATGCTCATTACGATACAGCGGGGATAAGGTGCCTCCCAAGCTGATTTAATATTCGCTTCTCTTAGATATCGGAATTTTCCTCATATATCACCTTAAATTTCTCCGTTCACAGAGTTTTGCAGATATAACGGTATGTGCCTAATTAATGCAATAACCATCAGAATTAAGCACACAAATGCTCATTACGATACAGCGGGGATAAGGGGCCCCCCAGCTGATTTAATATTCGCTTCTCTTAGATATCGGAATTATCCTCATATACCACCTTAAATTTCTCCGTTCACAGAGTTTTGCAGATATAACGGTATGTGCCTAATTAATGCAATAACCATCAGAACTAAGCACACAAATGCTCATTACGATACAGCGGGGATAAGGTGCCTCCCAAGCTGATTTAATATTCGCTTCTCTTAGATATCGGAATTTTCCTCATATATCACCTTAAATTTCTCCGTTCACAGAGTTTTGCAGATATAACGGTATGTGCCTAATTAATGCAATAACCATCAGAATTAAGCACACAAATGCTCATTACGATACAGCGGGGATAAGGGGCCCCCCAGCTGATTTAATATTCGCTTCTCTTAGATATCGGAATTATCCTCATATACCACCTTAAATTTCTCCGTTCACAGAGTTTTGCAGATATAACGGTATGTGCCTAATTAATGCAATAACCATCAGAATTAAGCACACAAATGCTCATTACGATACAGCGGGGATAAGGGGCCCCCCAGCTGATTTAATATTCGCTTCTCTTAGATATCGGAATTATCCTCATATACCACCTTAAATTTCTCCGTTCACAGAGTTTTGCAGATATAACGGTATGTGCCTAATTAATGCAATAACCATCAGAACTAAGCACACAAATGCTCATTACGATACAGCGGGGATAAGGTGCCTCCCAAGCTGATTTAATATTCGCTTCTCTTAGATATCGGAATTTTCCTCATATATCACCTTAAATTTCTCCGTTCACAGAGTTTTGCAGATATAACGGTATGTGCCTAATTAATGCAATAACCATCAGAATTAAGCACACAAATGCTCATTACGATACAGCGGGGATAAGGGGCCCCCCAGCTGATTTAATATTCGCTACTCTTAGATATCGGAATTATCCTCATATACCACCTTAAATTTCTCCGTTCACAGAGTTTTGCAGATATAACGGTATGTGCCTAATTAATGCAATAACCATCAGAACTAAGCACACAAATGCTCATTACGATACAGCGGGGATAAGGTGCCTCCCAAGCTGATTTAATATTCGCTTCTCTTAGATATCGGAATTTTCCTCATATATCACCTTAAATTTCTCCGTTCACAGAGTTTTGCAGATATAACGGTATGTGCCTAATTAATGCAATAACCATCAGAATTAAGCACACAAATGCTCATTACGATACAGCGGGGATAAGGGGCCCCCCAGCTGATTTAATATTCGCTTCTCTTAGATATCGGAATTATCCTCATATACCACCTTAAATTTCTCCGTTCACAGAGTTTTGCAGATATAACGGTATGTGCCTAATTAATGCAATAACCATCAGAACTAAGCACACAAATGCTCATTACGATACAGCGGGGATAAGGTGCCTCCCAAGCTGATTTAATATTCGCTTCTCTTAGATATCGGAATTTTCCTCATATATCACCTTAAATTTCTCCGTTCACAGAGTTTTGCAGATATAACGGTATGTGCCTAATTAATGCAATAACCATCAGAATTAAGCACACAAATGCTCATTACGATACAGCGGGGATAAGGGGCCCCCCAGCTGATTTAATATTCGCTTCTCTTAGATATCGGAGTTATCCTCATATATCACCATAAATTTCTCCGTTCACACACGTTCTGCCATTCAGGACCCTCCTCGTTGGGCTCTACTAGGTTTTCACATGGACTTTTGGCTCCTAGATCCTGGATTCCACCAGGTTTCTTTTTCCCTATTTTCTGGACCTGTTCAACAGTTGGGTTTGGCTCATGCGATCTTCTTTTACTGTTGGTATTAAGTTATCTGCTTAGCCAGCTTTGCAATTGTCTGCGTTGTTTCAATCTCCTCCTCTAGTTTTGCACTCATACATGAGTGTTCGATATAAAGATTTTTGATCGACGTGGCAAGCCTCTCGCAGAGGAGATCAATTTTTCTTCTCATCAGAATAAAGGCATCAGGCTGATTATTGTCCGATGGTAAACCAGGCATTCCCTCATCTAGAGAGCTACTACGAGGCTTAGGCGATTGAAGTAGCCTGAATTTTTGTTGTAAAACCTTCGTCACAAGCATTATTTTCTCTCCTTGCCCTGCAGGATCCGAAAGGGTCAAAGAAATGTCCCTCTGGATATTTGAAGGTGATCTCTGGAACATGTTAATACTTTGAAATGGGTCTACGGCCTCTGAACTGTAGTTACCGCTGCCTGCCATGTTCATAGGAGCTCCTTGTTTCGCCAATAAAAATTTACTTGTAGCTTCTATTTCTCCTGCACATATATTTGCGTCACTTGTAGTTTCATATACTTCAGCAGCAAGTTTTCCACTACTGAAGTACTGCGGTTCCTTGGTAACGATGGCTGATGGGGCCCGCTTGCTCACTCCAGGAAGCCGCCGGCACTAAGGTAATCATCCTTTGCGCCGTAAACGAGTTTACATTATTATCACTCATCTCGGTTTTTTGATCGGGGTGGCCTTCCCCTAGCATTTTATACCTACTGCTAGGTAAGAAATTCAGCCGCCTCTTACATGAGGAGCAGACGCTGTTTGAAGCCGCACCTCCTGGTGAAGAGACGCTTCTTGCAAGTTTTGGTCCACGAGTGGTATTTTATTTCCCACTTACCCGCCGGTGTACCGGTGAGGGCATCCCCCTATCCGCCACCTGGGGACGTGCCCGATAGGAGACTTGAAACTCCCACGGGTGTGTGTGTGTGTGTGTGTGTGTGTGTGTGTGTGTGTGTGTGTGTGTGTGTGTATGTGTGTGTGTATGTGAGTGTGTGCGTGTGTGCGTGTGTATGTGTGTGTGTGTGTATGTGAGTGTGTGCGTGTGTGCGTGTGTGCGTGTGTGCGTGTGTGCGTGTGTGCGCGTGTGCGTGTGTGCGTGTGTGCGTGTGTGCGTGTGTGCGTGTGTGCGTGTGTGTGTGTGTGTGTGTGTGTGTGTGTGTGTGTGTGTGTGTGTGTGTGTGTGTGTGTATGTGTGTGTGTGTGTGTGTGTGTGTGTGTGTGTGTGTGTGTGTGTGTGTGTGTGTATGTGTGTGTGTATGTGTGTGTGTGTGTGTGTGTGTGTGTGTGTGTGTGTGTGTGTGTGTGTGTGTGTGTGTGTGTGTGTGTGTGTGTGTGTGTGTGTGTGTGTGTGTGTGTGTGTGTGTGTGTGTGTGTGTGTGTGTGTATGTATGTGTGTGTGTGTGTGTGTGTGTGTGTGTGTGTGTGTGTGTGTGTGTGTGTGTGTGTGTGTGTGTGTGTGTGTGTGTGTGTGTGTGTGTGTGTGTGTGTGTGTGTGTGTGTGTGTGTGTGTGTGTGTGTGTGTGTGTGTGTGTGTGTGTGTGTGTGTGTGTGTGAGTGTCAGTGGGTTTATGTAGATGGGTGTTTGGTTCTTGGTTGGGTGTGTGGAGTAAAGTCTTTTTTGGTGTTCTGTTTAAAGTAACTCATTCCGGAAACATGGATAAGGATATTTAATGGTACTTAATACTTATCTATTTTAGTATATATCACCATATGAGGATTCACTCTAGTGGCGTGTGTGTTTCTGATGGTCGCTACATATTTTTTTAAATCATCGTATCTACCCCATTTTTGTTTATATTGGCAATAGCTAACGAAATGGCCCGAACTATAACTAGTTTGCCCAAATTGTTCATAACTAATAATTCCAGTTAGTTTATATTCTATGTTGTCAAACACCAAGCATGATTCAATTTGATCTATCGTTAAAATAGGACTGTTTTCCGTAGGATATTCACAATAGATGCAAATTATATTTCCATACCTTTGATTTTGAGGGTTCATTTTACTTGTGCAAGTAGGGCAGCTTTGTTGCGGGACCTGTTCTATGCATTGACTTAATTTAGAATAGCCGAATTGTAACAATTTTATAATATTAATCAGAAGGAAATTTCTTTCTTCTTCCATGAAAGTTTCGCAATGTTGACATTTTAAATTAACAGTCAAACTTGGTAAATATTTTAAAGTATAACCTGCGACATCTTGGATGTTACAATCACAATTATTTCTAATACCAAAAATGTCAATAAGAATTTCTTTTCTTATTTTATATGACCGATTTAATTCATTTTCCAATAGAGATTGAATTAACAATTTTACTCTTCCTTCCTTTATGCCACAATCCGCCATATTTAAAATAATTATTGCAGCCGACAATGCTTGTATTAGCGCATCAAATGCACATGTGTTTGTGTAATAATCGCCCGTTTTACTTCCGTTCTGAAGTACTGGCAATGACGAACTGGTTTCCATTTTGGGTATTAAACGCTTTTTAATTATTTTTCCCGAGCGATGCGGGGTATGACCTTCGTCGTTAATTTTTTTGTTTTCACTGAGAATTTTTATTGAAGCTATCTTTCGTTCCTCTGGTGATTGCATCCCAATTTCCTTGATGTTCTTTAAATTAAAAAATGTTGATTGTGAGCTTGTAGGCGTCGTTGCCTCTTTATTTCTACGCTTCCATACGGATTGAGATAGTTGCGAAGCACTTATTGAAATGTCGTCTACGCTACATTGAATGGGTTGTGGTAAATCTAAATTTACATAAGTTTTTATTGTTTTTTTAGGAATATCCGCCATAATACTCCGGTGAAGTGCCACATTACGATCATGTACGCTTCGCACAAATCGCCCTACCTTCGTCGGTAGCTTACCGATGCTTGAAGAAGACTTAAATCGACGCTTTATAATTGCAAAGTAGTTTTCTACGTGGCTATTGCTTTGCCGAACTCCATCATTTAAAATACCAGCCCACAAAGGCAAATAAGTCATATATTTTTTTAATATAACTAGCAAAAGTTTCGGATTATAAAAACTATTTAATCCACTATTTGTTGGTGCAACTGAATAATTAAATTTAAATTCTTCTACAATTTTGTTACACTCTTGAAAATATGGACTTTGTAAATAAATCGGTTTTGCAGTATCTCTTTCATTCTCAAATGTGTTATGAATATCATGTTCAATTTCAAAATTTAGGTCAGTTGGACATGCAGTAATTAAGTATGTAATGGACTCTAATGTTTGCTGGACATGATTAGTGATGTGTTTAGACAATAATAAAATTGTAAAATATTTCCATAAAACTTTGATGGTCTCATAATTGGGTGTCATAAAAAAACAGGCTAAAATTTCTTTAATAATTTTAGAAGTTGAAGGATATTCAACAATGCTGGCTTTTATATCTTGAGCCATCGAATGTGTTAGATGACAACAACATAAATACACTTTAACGGTGGATTCTTTAGACTTAAAACTAGGAACATTGCTGAGCCAGTTATGAGTTGCTGTTAAATATTGTACTACATCCATATTATTAAAGGCGCTTAATACAGAATTAAGTTCAGCAAAAGAAAAATCTATGACGACTGAATCAAACACAGGCCACTTCTTAAAATAAGCTTCAATATTTATTTTAAAAGATTTTAGCCAACCGCCAATTGAATCAACGGTATGACTTGAGCTGACCATATCGGTCAAGGGAAATGGCGACACTACGTCCGAATCAGACGACTTAGCTGCTAGAACAAGCGCATAATATAAAATTTTGGAGCACGGTTTATAAGGAATGCGAACCAAACTGCCTGTCGCATCCAAATACACTGAAAGGGTTTTATTTTTGTACGACTCACGCATTAATTTTAAAATTTCGTTTTGCATATCGCTGTAAGTCATTACAATAAATGGCCGACGCATAATTTTTTGTATATATTTATCACCTTCAGTTTTCTTCCATTCTTCGTCTATATCAATGAAATCATCAGTATGATTATCACTTAGTTGTAAGGCTTCTGATCGTATTTTTCTCAATACATCATGAGATTTGGCACTTTGTATTGTCTTTGTTTTTCGAACAAAGTCTGTATCTTCATCAAACAGTAAATTTTCGGAAATTTGTTCCACAGTTTGTTTTAATAATTTTTGTTTGAGAACATCCCGATCGTAGCCTGAAGTAACACTAAACTGTGTTCTAGAATGCACTACCGCGTCATTTGAATAAAAAATCTCAAATTTTCCATGGCTTAAATTCCGGTTGATAAGTTTATATTTCCGACAAGTCTGATTTTCGGTTTTATGTCCACAATAGGTTCTGATTGTCAAGTGACTTTTTAACATATCGTAACCTTTAATTTTTATAAGGCAACCTGTTTCTTTGGTGAGGCCTTTAGAAATGGCTGATTTATATAAATATGGATCTAAATCATGATTCTCAATCAGGTAAATTTTTTTCCAAATTTCATCGCAAATGTTAAGAGTTGAGTTACATTTCTTATAGTTAAGATTTCTTTTTTTACTTTCCATTCCTTTGGATGTTTCAACACGGGAGTCAGATGTAGTTTTAATTTCTATAGTAGGATTTATTGATCGTTGCATAAAACTAGAATTCTCATTGACATTGACCGATGGTAATGAATTATCAGCTAATTTATCGTCAGATGATGGAAGCAATTCATCAGATAAAACATTATTTATTTTCGATTCTTTTATGAAATTGTTTTCTAAAATATTTTCCATTGAATTGATATCACCATTATTAGGATTTGAAACGTTGGTTAAGGAATTACAATCCAAATCAATTATAGGTGATTTTTGACTTTGGCTATGGAAATTCTTATTGCCGATGATCTGGTTCCGCCATATATTATACAAATGTGTACGGTTTAATACATTATTCTTTATGCAAAGAAACCGGCACATTTCAGCCATTTCGTCGCAATTAGAAGTGCGGAGTTTAACATTTGTAAACGACAATTTTTTTATAGCAGATTTTACCGCATCTACTGTCACACTACGTTTTCTTTTATAGTTATGTTTAACTATTTTTTTCATTTTATGTCCCATTTTAAAAGAATAATCCGTATGAAAGCCGCGGTCAAATTAACAAAAAATCTACAATCTGAATAAAAACGTGAATAAGAATGTCCAAAGAGAAAGCCGAGGTCTAAATTACAATATTCAATATGATCAAATAATACAGAATGTGCAGGAGAAAATAAGGTCGATTAAGTTTTTAAAAAAACTGGTTGTATATAATATAATAAAATCACACAAGAAATCACTAATACAAAACGAGATCCGCTCAAATCAAAATCTGAATTGGTATTAAAACAAAATAGCCAAAAAATTTCCTTTTATACTCTCGCAGAAAATATTTTTATTTTTATATTTTTGTTTTGCCTTTCTCATTAGATGTACAGTGAGTGCAGTGGAAAGTTTTTGAAATTCAGTTTTCGTTATAATATACATACATAGTACCATTTTTAAGGTTAAGAACGAAAAGAGAGTTTTATAAATTTGTGCATTTGTGTGCTTAATGTTGATGATTATTGCATTAATTAGGCACATACCGTTATATCTGCAAAACTCTGTGAACGGAGAAATTTAAGGTGGTATATGAGGATAATTCCGATATCTAAGAGAAGCGAATATTAAATCAGCTGGGGAGGCCCCTTATCCCCGCTGTATCGTAATGAGCATTTGTGTGCTTAGTTCTGATGAATATTGCATTAATTAGACACATACCGTTATATCTGCAAAACTCTGTGAACGGAGAAATTTGTGGTGATATATGAGGATAATTCCGATATCTAAGAGAAGCGAATATTAAATCAGCTGGGGGGGCCCCTTATCCCCGCTGTATCGTAATGAGCATTTGTGTGCTTAATTCTGATGGTTATTGCATTAATTAGGCACATACCGTTATATCTGCAAAACTCTGTGAACGGAGAAATTTATGGTGATATATGAGGATAATTCCGATATCTAAGAGAAGCAAATATTAAATCAGCTGGGGAGGCCCCTTATCCCCACTGTATCGTAATGAGCATTTGTGTGCTTAGTTCTGATGGTTATTGCATTAATTAGGCACATACCGTTATATCTGCAAAACTCTGTGAACGGAGAAATTTAAGGTGATATATGAGGAAAATTCCGATATCTAAGAGAAGCGAATATTAAATCAGCTTGGGAGGCACCTTATCCCCGCTGTATCGTAATGAGCATTTGTGTGCTTAGTTCTGATGGTTATTGCATTAATTAGGCACATACCGTTATATCTGCAAAACTCTGTGAACGGAGAAATTTAAGGTGGTATATGAGGATAATTCCGATATCTAAGAGAAGCGAATATTAAATCAGCTGGGGGGCCCCTTATCCCCGCTGTATCGTAATGAGCATTTGTGTGCTTAATTCTGATGGTTATTGCATTAATTAGGCACATACCGTTATATCTGCAAAACTCTGTGAACGGAGAAATTTAAGGTGATATATGAGGAAAATTCCGATATCTAAGAGAAGCGAATATTAAATCAGCTTGGGAGGCACCTTATCCCCGCTGTATCGTAATGAGCATTTGTGTGCTTAGTTCTGATGGTTATTGCATTAATTAGGCACATACCGTTATATCTGCAAAACTCTGTGAACGGAGAAATTTAAGGTGGTATATGAGGATAATTCCGATATCTAAGAGAAGCGAATATTAAATCAGCTGGGGGGCCCCTTATCCCCGCTGTATCGTAATGAGCATTTGTGTGCTTAATTCTGATGGTTATTGCATTAATTAGGCACATACCGTTATATCTGCAAAACTCTGTGAACGGAGAAATTTAAGGTGATATATGAGGAAAATTCCGATATCTAAGAGAAGCGAATATTAAATCAGCTTGGGAGGCACCTTATCCCCGCTGTATCGTAATGAGCATTTGTGTGCTTAGTTCTGATGGTTATTGCATTAATTAGGCACATACCGTTATATCTGCAAAACTCTGTGAACGGAGAAATTTGTGGTGATATATGAGGATAATTCCGATATCTAAGAGAAGCGAATATTAAATCAGCTGGGGAGGCCCCTTATCCCCACTGTATCGTAATGAGCGTTTGTGTGCTTAATGCTGATGGTTATTGCATTAATTAGGCACATACCGTTATATCTGCAAAACTCTGTGAACGGAGAAATTTATGGTGATATATGAGGATAACTCCGATATCTAAGAGAAGCAAATATTAAATCAGCTGGGGAGGCCCCTTATCCCCGCTGTATCGTAATGAGCATTTGTGTGCTTAATTCTGATGGTTATTGCATTAATTAGGCACATACTGTTATATCTGCAAAACTCTGTGAACGGAGAAATTTATGGTGATATATGAGGATAATTCCGATATCTAAGAGAAGCGAATATTAAATCAGCTGGGGAGGCCCCTTATCCCCGCTGTATCGTAATGAGCATTTGTGTGCTTAGTTCTGATGGTTATTGCATTAATTAGGCACATACCGTTATATCTGCAAAACTCAGTGAACGGAGAAATTTATGGTGATATATGAGGATAACTCCGATATCTAAGAGAAGCGAATATTAAATCAGCTGGGGAGGCCCCTTATCCCCGCTGTATCGTAATGAGCATTTGTGTGCTTAATTCTGATGGTTATTGCATTAATTAGGCACATACTGTTATATCCGCAAAACTCTGTGAACGGAGAAATTTATGGTGATATATGAGGATAATTCCGATATCTAAGAGAAGCGAATATTAAATCAGCTGGGGAGGCCCCTTATCCCCGCTGTATCGTAATGAGCATTTGTGTGCTTAGTTCTGATGGTTATTGCATTAATTAGGCACATACCGTTATATCTGCAAAACTCAGTGAACGGAGAAATTTATGGTGATATATGAGGATAACTCCGATATCTAAGAGAAGCAAATATTAAATCAGCTGGGGAGGCCCCTTATCCCCGCTGTATCGTAATGAGCATTTGTGTGCTTAGTTCTGATGGTTATTGCATTAATTAGGCACATACCGTTATATCTGCAAAACTCTGTGAACGGAGAAATTTATGGTGATATATGAGGATAATTCCGATATCTAAGAGAAGCGAATATTAAATCAGCTGGGGGGCCCCTTATCCCCGCTGTATCGTAATGAGCATTTGTGTGCTTAATTCTGATGGTTATTGCATTAATTAGGCACATACCGTTATATCTGCAAAACTCTGTGAACGGAGAAATTTGTGGTGAAATATGAGGATAATACCGATATCTAAAAGAAGCAAATATTAAATCAGCTGGGGAGGCCCCTTATCCCCACTGTATCGTAATGAGCGTTTGTGTGCTTAATGCTGATGGTTATTGCATTAATTAGGCACATACCGTTATATCTGCAAAACTCTGTGAACGGAGAAATTTAAGGTGATATATGAGGAAAATTCCGATATCTAAGAGAAGCGAATATTAAATCAGCTTGGGAGGCACCTTATCCCCGCTGTATCGTAATGAGCATTTGTGTACTTAGTTCTGATGGTTATTGCATTAATTAGGCACATACCGTTATATCTGCAAAACTCTGTGAACGGAGAAATTTGTGGTGATATATGAGGATAATTCCGATATCTAAGAGAAGCGAATATTAAATCAGCTGGGGAGGCCCCTTATCCCCACTGTATCGTAATGAGCGTTTGTGTGCTTAATGCTGATGGTTATTGCATTAATTAGGCACATACCGTTATATCTGCAAAACTCTGTGAACGGAGAAATTTATGGTGATATATGAGGATAACTCCGATATCTAAGAGAAGCGAATATTAAATCAGCTTGGGAGGCACCTTATCCCCGCTGTATCGTAATGAGCATTTGTGTGCTTAGTTCTGATGGTTATTGCATTAATTAGGCACATACCGTTATATCTGCAAAACTCAGTGAACGGAGAAATTTATGGTGATATATGAGGATAATTCCGATATCTAAGAGAAGCGAATATTAAATCAGCTTGGGAGGCACCTTATCCCCGCTGTATCGTAATGAGCATTTGTGTGCTTAGTTCTGATGGTTATTGCATTAATTAGGCACATACCGTTATATCTGCAAAACTCTGTGAACGGAGAAATTTGTGGTGATATATGAGGATAATTCCGATATCTAAGAGAAGCGAATATTAAATCAGCTGGGGAGGCCCCTTATCCCCACTGTATCGTAATGAGCGTTTGTGTGCTTAATGCTGATGGTTATTGCATTAATTAGGCACATACCGTTATATCTGCAAAACTCTGTGAACGGAGAAATTTATGGTGATATATGAGGATAACTCCGATATCTAAGAGAAGCAAATATTAAATCAGCTGGGGAGGCCCCTTATCCCCGCTGTATCGTAATGAGCATTTGTGTGCTTAATTCTGATGGTTATTGCATTAATTAGGCACATACTGTTATATCTGCAAAACTCTGTGAACGGAGAAATTTATGGTGATATATGAGGATAACTCCGATATCTAAGAGAAGCGAATATTAAATCAGCTTGGGAGGCACCTTATACCCGCTGTATCGTAATGAGCATTTGTGTGCTTAGTTCTGATGGTTATTGCATTAATTAGGCACATACCGTTATATCTGAAAAACTCAGTGAACGGAGAAATTTATGGTGATATATGAGGATAATTCCGATATCTAAGAGAAGCGAATATTAAATCAGCTTGGGAGGCACCTTATCCCCGCTGTATCGTAATGATCATTTGTGTGCTTAGTTCTGATGGTTATTGCATTAATTAGGCACATACCGTTATATCTGCAAAACTCTGTGAACGGAGAAATTTGTGGTGATATATGAGGATAATTCCGATATCTAAGAGAAGCGAATATTAAATCAGCTGGGGAGGCCCCTTATCCCCACTGTATCGTAATGAGCGTTTGTGTGCTTGATGCTGATGGTTATTGCATTAATTAGGCACATACCGTTATATCTGCAAAACTCTGTGAACGGAGAAATTTATGGTGATATATGAGGATAACTCCGATATCTAAGAGAAGCAAATATTAAATCAGCTGGGGAGGCCCCTTATCCCCGCTGTATCGTAATGAGCATTTGTGTGCTTAATTCTGATGGTTATTGCATTAATTAGGCACATACTGTTATATCTGCAAAACTCTGTGAACGGAGAAATTTATGGTGATATATGAGGATAATTCCGATATCTAAGAGAAGCGAATATTAAATCAGCTGGGGAGGCCCCTTATCCCCGCTGTATCGTAATGAGCATTTGTGTGCTTAGTTCTGATGGTTATTGCATTAATTAGGCACATACCGTTATATCTGCAAAACTCAGTGAACGGAGAAATTTATGGTGATATATGAGGATAACTCCGATATCTAAGAGAAGCGAATATTAAATCAGCTGGGGAGGCCCCTTATCCCCGCTGTATCGTAATGAGCATTTGTGTGCTTAATTCTGATGGTTATTGCATTAATTAGGCACATACTGTTATATCTGCAAAACTCTGTGAACGGAGAAATTTATGGTGATATATGAGGATAATTCCGATATCTAAGAGAAGCGAATATTAAATCAGCTGGGGAGGCCCCTTATCCCCGCTGTATCGTAATGAGCATTTGTGTGCTTAGTTCTGATGGTTATTGCATTAATTAGGCACATACCGTTATATCTGCAAAACTCAGTGAACGGAGAAATTTATGGTGATATATGAGGATAACTCCGATATCTAAGAGAAGCAAATATTAAATCAGCTGGGGAGGCCCCTTATCCCCGCTGTATCGTAATGAGCATTTGTGTGCTTAGTTCTGATGGTTATTGCATTAATTAGGCACATACCGTTATATCTGCAAAACTCTGTGAACGGAGAAATTTATGGTGATATATGAGGATAATTCCGATATCTAAGAGAAGCGAATATTAAATCAGCTGGGGAGGCCCCTTATCCCCACTGTATCGTAATGAGCGTTTGTGTGCTTAATGCTGATGGTTATTGCATTAATTAGGCACATACCGTTATATCTGCAAAACTCTGTGAACGGAGAAATTTATGGTGATATATGAGGATAACTCCGATATCTAAGAGAAGCGAATATTAAATCAGCTTGGGAGGCACCTTATCCCCGCTGTATCGTAATGAGCATTTGTGTGCTTAGTTCTGATGGTTATTGCATTAATTAGGCACATACCGTTATATCTGCAAAACTCAGTGAACGGAGAAATTTATGGTGATATATGAGGATAATTCCGATATCTAAGAGAAGCGAATATTAAATCAGCTGGGGAGGCCCCTTATCCCCGCTGTATCGTAATGAGCATTTGTGTGCTTAATTCTGATGGTCAATGCATTAATTAGGCACATACCGTTTTATCTGCCAACTTCTATGAACCGAAATATTAAAGTTGTTGAAAAATTTTCAATCAATTTTATTTAATTGTTTTTTAAATTTCTTAAGATAAAGTGTGGAAAATTGCTTCTTGTAATAGATTTTCAACTTAAAATTTGTTTTGTGTACGTGGGATTGTTTTTATTTTCTCGGGATGGAATTTGATTTTCTCCATATTTTTTTAAATTTTTCGGGATGAATAGTCTTTTATTGAATTTAGCGAAGAAACTCACCTAAATTGTAAAGGCGTTTTTCGGGATGGTTTTCGGGCCAGCTTCACATACGTAAATTTGTTATCTTGTTAAGCAAAAAGAGCAAGCTGCAAATTAACCTTTTAAGAAAATTATTATTTAAATGAATATTTTGTCTCAGTTCCGGTTTTTTAACTTTTAAATATTGGAATAATATGTGTACATGGAAATATCAAGAGCACCTGCAAAACATAAGACGATACAATAAAAATCTGAAACCTAAATATTTTTATTGTGTACTATACTCCTTTACTCTAGAAAATTCTAATTCTTTATTTCGACCAAATATAATCCTATAATCTCCCACAAAATATTCTTGTATACTTGAAATTTTCTTTACAAAGTACATGTTACACACATAACCCGAACATATATAAAGGAGAATGAGTTTTAAATCAAAGAACATTAAAAAATCATACATTTTAATAAATATATAAAATTTAACAAAAAAATTGTTGTCAATTATTTTGATCGTTCTGGGCACAAAAACATATTTTGCAACAAAAGGAATCACAACAAAAAATTAATTTTTTTTATATAAAAGGATTCTCCGATATACCTCTCCTATATATATGTAAAACTATACAATAGCCCTAAAAGCAATCCGGACAGATGTCTTGAAATAATAGTAATAACAATAGATAATATCCTATATTTGGATCGTTCAGTTTATAACATAAAAAAGGAATAATTTAATGTTTTTATATGTCCAAGCCCATTTAAATAATCCTTTTAATCCTTCTCCTTTTGATTGGCAGACATAAATACAAAAATATCCAGAGCACAATACAATAGATGATAAATTTAATGTTTTTATGCGAATGAATGTTTAAATGTTATGTTGATATGTATTTTTATTTGTATAATAACAAATGGACTAATTTACAGTGCATTTTATGAATTGGATGATGACGTTTTATACGCATTTAAAATACGATTGGACTATAAAGGGTCGCATCCCTATTTACAATATTTATATCAATGAACAAATTTGTAGTCGTTAAAATTAAGCATCAAGCTAATTAAATCTGTTGTACATTAAATATTTGCGTTATTACAAAAATATTAAGCATTACAAATTTTTGGCGATGCGAGACTTAAATGTGTAATGCGATTTAAACAAAATTAAGGCCTTAATACTGATTCCAACAAATCAATGTAAGCTATCTCATTAAAATAAAATATGCAACATGAAAAATCAAATGACTGGATATTGATGGAAATATTTCGACATTGACATACTGTAATGACGCGTTCATGCTTGCCAATGTCAACCGCTCCATTATCAGCGCGGATTCCGTAGCAAAATTCGGTTTGCCACGCGATCTGAAAAATCAAAAATTGATTGATCCATCCACCAAATTTTCAATCAAAGAAACTTGAGCACTTGTTGATACACTAGCACCATTGCATTATGCAATTTACAATGGCTATATGCAACTCTATTAAAGAAATTCCTTTCTTTAACATCTCCACATCGTGAGTGCAGGCCATTTACCGTTTTCGAGACCAAGAAAATTTGATCGAATTCACCCCACAAAGTAGCTTTTCTAGTATTCTAACATATAGTGAAGGTAAGAGGTTGCCGACCTTTATTTTAGTGCAAAAACGTGCCCATTGCACATGCCATCATGTGAATCACCAGAAGCCTGACAACGACTAGAGACTACAAATGGTAGTACAAAAGGCTTAATGCAGTCACAATTCCTGACCATTACTCTATTCCATGTATGCAAAATTTTTGCATGTATTTTCTCAAAAATCGATCTCGACAGAGCATAACATCTCATTCTAGTCGCTCAGGGCGACATTGACTAAACTGAAATTATCACATATTTGGAATATTCGAATTCACCCGAATGCCATTTGAACTCAGACGTGCAGCAAAAATATTTCAGCGTTTCATCAACGCAATCGTGAGAGATCTAGATTTCGATTTCGTATAATACATATATTGATTACATAAAGATGGGAAACAAATTTAAATTTGGACTACATTTGGAACAAATCTTCAAAAACTTATCAAATTAGAACCGACGTCGTACATTACATGAATAATTATAATTAATTACCGTTTATTTTAATGTAATGAGTGCATATTACAAATTATAATGAATTTGTTTTTAATAACTAGAATTATTTTAAAGGAAATTTATTTTGTCTTTGATGGTATTGACTATACGAGACACGAGGTGATTGCATGAATAAAAAGAAGTTTATCTTATTATGTTTTTTTTATGATCGATAAATTCTGGAAGTTTTAGAAAAAACACTTTTTCTAATAGTTTACCCAGGTTACTGAGTAGACTAATTGGTCTGTAACTACTTGGATTAAGCGGAATCTTCCGGGTTTTCGTAAAGCAATAATTTTCTTATTTTTGAAGCTCTTCTGAAAATAACTGCTTCTTATTCACCAGTTGAAGTGAGTTATACAATGCCTTTTTCAGCAGTCATTTTAACATGAAGTTAACAATGCTATCGAATTATATTTCGTCTAATAAAGGTTTGTGGATGCTTGGGTTATGGTATTAGCTCGTTCCAGCATTTATGATATGGATCTGTTTAGCAAGCTCCTCTACTTTTTATTCATTTTTCAATAATTGGCTTCGTTGCCAATAACTAATTTTAAAGCAGGGAATCTTGATTGACATATTTGCCTTAATATTTTTGAAAACTGCCATATTTTATTGATTTTATGCGTGTGGGTATTAAATTTTTTTTCGCTCGCCTTGAATGCAATTCAAATTTATAGGTCTGAAAGTGGTACAGGAGTTTCTCGCCTTCTTCCGTAGTTCGGCAAATTCATTTAGGTGTTCGTCAATTTTGTGATTTTCCCGACTATATGTTTTTTCCTCAACGTTTTTGGGTTTCAAAAAATCTACATGATCGTTTATGTATATGATGAATAGATTAGCCAATCGGCTTGAGACTAATCGTAATCTCGTGAATTAAACCGAACAAAAGAAATTTGACAATTGGTTTTAAAATATATGTGCAAATGATCAGATTGAACATCGATGAACGTAACTGGCTGGTTGATGTAATGTTTGCTATTGTAAATTATTAGATCAATAGTGGATGGGAAAACTTTTTTCAGTGGTACATGTGTGAGAGTTCGGGAAAATTAACGTGGAAGTTTGAGATTGACTTATAAAATAAATAAAACAGCTCCAGCTAGAATGACGCGCATTGAAGTACCCGCATATTATGGTGCTATACGATAAGAATTGGTTAAATGTTTTAAATCTTGTCTAAATGCTCGCAATGTAGTGGATTTGTTGTTGTTCCGTATTTCCTTTCACACATATATTTCGAGACTGGACAATTTTCACCAGGAATGTAAATTCAATAAATAAATGGACCAGTGGAAGTTGAAATAGAGATTCGATGCCTCAATAACTGTTAAACGCGATAAATGGGGGAGTATAACATGCTTCAGATTTTTTTGTCACTATTATAGCAACTCCTCCTGTTTTTCTTTGGATGGTACATGATCTGTCTAGCCTATGAATCTGGAGTTTGCAATTGCTTCTTATTTTATCTCCATAATCCATCCAGGTTTCATTAATCATTGCTCTATGAATATTGTTGCGTGACATATAATCAAACAGCTTATTTACTTAATTATTATTTAAACAATTGGCATTCCAGAAAATCACATTTAAATATACAAAGGATGAAATTGTTGTATTTATTTGGTTTGTTATGCAATTATTTGCCATAACAAGACTTAATAGTCAATGAGATTTTCATCTTCAGAAAATGAATCAGATGATTGTACCGCTTCGCTGGACCGGTCTATTTTATAGTTTATTATTTCTGCATAGTTGAATACATGAATAATGTCATATTTGATAATAGATGAGGATTTATTGTTTTTCTGGAATAGGTTGAGAGAAACTTTGTTTATAATAAATCACCAAAGATCCATGGTTTCTTGTTGGTTGAGTAAATTTTCTATTTTGGATTCTTTGATGTTCCAAAAATTGTTGTCCCTTTGCAGAATCTGTTGAGTATAACCTATGTTCACCTTTACAGTTACGTTGTCTGAATTTGGATTAATCTCAGATCCGTTGGTTGTCTTCGGGCTAATCTTGCCGCATTCTAGTATTTTGTGTTGGCCACTATAGAAAGAGCAATGAAGCTTTAGAAAACAGTTCAAAGAAGCATGCTCGTAGTATTGGCATCATGAACACACTGTTGGTCTCCCATATTTGGGACGATAATGTTTTCAAGATACAGATAAACATTCTGATCGTCATAACGCCTATTTTTTATGTCGTGTGGTGTCACATCTGATATACATATATATAAGTTAACATAACAGACCTCTCGTGCATTGCAACTTAAGGCAATGACCCTATCACACAAGGCACAACGTGCCGGACGTGTCATATATCCAACACATTCCATTCCCATAGAAAAACCACACCGTCCGAAAATGTACAAATTGCATTCTTCTAAATAATATTTTTTTAATGTAAATTGCTTAGTATGTAAGTTGTTGTTGCATAGGTTATAAAAAGAATTGTATGTAAAGAAAAGCGTGTAATCTCTAATTAGAAAATAAAGTAAGTGGTTGATAAGCCACAATAAAAAATTAATTTTTTTTAGTTTTCCTAACGGAAAAAGTTTAACTGGCGCCCGAGCAGGGACCGTCGTAAGTGTTTGTGATAGTAATAACAGTGTACGGAAAAGCGTAATCGCCGTGAGTGAACTTGAAAAAAAATAGATCCCGTTAAAAATATGTAAAAGTGTGTAACAGTAATAAATAATTATAAATAAAATATATAAAAGTGTGTAACAGTAATAAATAATTATAAAGTTAATATAATAATATAAAGTAAAACGAAAAATAATAATAAAATACCGAAATTATAATTACACAAGTGAAATATTACGAGAAACATCGTAATTTACGAAAAACGTGATAAAAAAGTAAAGCCGTAGCTCACGGCTCGCACATTAAAGAACAAAAATTACGCGCAACACGGTAGCGGCAAGTAATAAATTAAAAACTTATGAAGCTGTATCCAAGTAAGAGGTAGGAAAAGAGGCCCCGAAGTAACCGATAACCGGAAAAACGGAGTTTATATTGAGAAATAGACAGCCGCCTACACAGTTGGTACAGACGACCGCCTTCGAGTCCCCACACGTAAAGGACATAATTTCACCGGGTACGTGTGCATCTAATATAGAGGTTCACCAACAAAAAGAATGAAGGTCCTACATTCTTGGATGATATTGCTGTAAGTGATACTCCAAATTTATTTTTTATAAATTTCAAAAAAAAAAAAAATATGCTTTTATAAATAATTAAGAAAAAAATAATAATGATAAAATATTAAGTGATGATAAAGAAAAAATCTATATTTGAAATAACTACAATCATAAATGAAACTTTAAGACTTCGCGTCAAGAATTTAAAAATAATAAATTTCCTTTAACATTTTTTTTTTCTCCGTTGAAATTTTTAACAATCATTAATAGTTTGCTATATAAAATAAAAAGATAATTATAAATAAACTATAAGTTATTATATTTACTTAACTTTTCAATTAAAATTTTTAATAATAATTATTAACTTGCTATAAAAAAAAATAAAAAGAAAACTAGATGTTTAATTAAATATATTAATATTAACACACAAAATAATTAATAAATATTAACTAACAATATATTTTAAATAATTAAGAATACCGTAAAAAATAGATAGGGAATATTTAATTTCTGTGTAGACATAAATATCGAGTACAAAAGTCATTATAATTTTGTTTTTACCCTCTCACTCGTGCAAATTAATAAATTTCCGCAATTTAATTATTTCATCTGGCTAAATTCGTTATATCTAAAATGAACAAGGAAGACAGTCCGTTACGCCCAAGCATATTGGGCCAAAGCACTTCTGGCACTAGTAACAATGTCAACCCCAATAATAATAATGCACCATTAAATATGAACCAATTAACGGAACAGATTGCAATTATAGTTAGAGAAATTTTAACTCGTGACGGTCCAAACATAATTTCACGTATAATTAACCCAGATTCGGATCCGAATGAGGATGCCGATCAAGCCATTAACATAACCCCAGATCGCGGTCTCGACGATCTCGATAAGATACCTGATATTGTTAAAAGTCTCAGAGAATTCTCGGGTCAACCCGGAGAATTCAGCTCGTGGAAGAAGAGCGTTGACCGTATATTGAAAATATACGAACATCTAAAGGGCACACCGAAATATTACGGCATATTATGTATAATCCGTAATAGAATAGTAGGCCATGCCGACATCGCTTTGGAGTCGTACAACACTCCACTAAATTGGACTAAAATATCGAAATGTCTCACGCTGCATTACGCAGATAAACGAGACTTGGGTACACTGGAATACCAGATGACCACATTAGTCCAAGGCAATCATAGTGAGCAAGAATTTTATCAAATGGTGTACCAACACCTTTCGTTGATATTGAATAAGTTATCCTGTATGGACATGAGTCATGAATCATTGGGAAACATGACACAATCCTATCGGGATAAGGCATTGGACACCTTCGTCAGAGGATTGAAGGGTGATTTACCTCGACTCCTCAGCATCAAGGAACCAGTGGATTTACCACAGGCGCTACACCTGTGTCTAAAACTAAAAAACATTGATTTCAGGACCCAGTACGCTCATAATAACCAACAACACTTATTGCGGAAACATACATTGCCGCCTCCTCCTCCTCCCAGGCGTCCACAACACTCCAATATTCAATAACCATTTGTTCCCCAACTCCTGCACAATCCGCAAGCGCCGCAACCTCCAACCTTTCGAAGATACCTTCAGCCATTTGGCCAACCCTTCCATAAACAAGGGTTTCAACCAGCCATACCCTTTCAGAGACAATATTCTCAACCAGCATACCCGAATAGAATACTCCCAAAACCGATACCCATGGAAGTAGACCATAGTGGACAGTCAAGACAAATCAACTATATGAACCGGCCGCAGGATCACCATCTTCCTCAAAAAAAACCTTTCGTTAACTCATCTCAGCAAATTAATAATCCGAATAAACTACAAAGGATACACCACACGGTACCTACAACGGATGAATCAGATTCATCCGAACAACAAAACGATTATGAGGCACCCAAGGAGGATGAAGGGAATGAACAAACCCTCACAGACTACTTAGATTCAATCGAGAACACAGACTTCGACCAACCGGAAGAGTTAGAGGATATTTATTTTTTAGATTAGCCCGCTCTTCGCTTCCCTATTACGAACATAAGTTAAGAAACGGAGAGGTTTTAAAATTTTTAATAGACACCGGATCCAATAAAAATTACATTCAAACTAAACATGTTAGAAATCCCATATTAAATGACAGACCATTTCTTGCCAACTCCGTAGGAGGAAGCATCAAGATTACGCATCATGCTATGATAAATATATTCGGACTAGATACAGAAAAAGCAAAATTTTTTATATTACCAAGCCTAAAATCTTTTAACGGAATAATAGGAAACGATTATCTCCGAGATCTCAAAGCCGTAATCCATACAAATGACGAATTTATGATCTTATACCCCAATATAAAAATTCCCCTAAAACAACAAACATCCGAAAATATTAATACTCTTAATCTCAGGATTTCCCATCTAAACAATGACAAAAGGCAACGTCTATTATTCCTTGTACAGAAATGTCCTAACCTCTTTGCCGATCCCGACAAACGACTTACGTACACTTCAACAGTTGAAGGTGAAATACGTACAACATCGGATTCTCCCGTTTACTCGAAAGCATACCCTTACCCTATGGCTTTAAAAGGTGAAGTGGAGAAACAGGTAAATGAACTTTTAAAAGACGGAATAATAAGACCTTCAAGATCCCCGTACAACTCCCCTGTTTGGATAATTCCAAAAAAGGAGGACGCATCGGGTGAGAAGAAATTCCGCATGGTGATAGACTATCGGAAATTAAATTCTATCACAATACCCGATAAATACCCAATACCAGAGATCAATGAGGTGCTTTCTAACCTGGGAAGAAATAGATTTTTTTCGACCATCGACCTAAAAAGCGGGTTCCACCAAATCCCCCTTAAATCTTCAGATATAGAGAAAACGGCATTCTCAATCAACAATGGAAAATTCGAATTCGTTCGATTACCCTTCGGGCTGAAAAATGCCCCTTCCATCTTCCAAAGAACCTTAGATGACATTCTCAGAGAACATATAGCAAAGAGATGTTACGTCTATATAGACGACATCATAATATTCGGGAAAGACCGGGAAGAACATCTACGGAATCTAGAATTAGTTTTCAAAACACTTGAGGAAGCCAACATGAAAATTCAGTTGTACAAGTGCGAATTCCTTCAACAAGTAGTTGAATTCTTAGGCTTCATTGTTGGGATAGATGGAATTAAACCTAACCCGAAAAAAATAGATGCTATTGTAAAGTTGCCACCCCCTAGAAATCTCAAAGATTTGAGATCCTTCTTGGGCATGTCAGGGTATTATCGCCGCTTCATAAGAGATTATGCAAAGCTCGCAAAACCCTTGACATCCCTTTTAAGAGGGGAGGATGGACGAGTGTCCAAATACATCTCAAAGAATAAAGTCATTCACTTAAATAACGAAGCCTTAGAGGCTTTTGAGAAATTAAAGAACACCCTTGTATCGGAGGATGTACTTTTAACTCACCCTAACTTCAAAAAGGACTTCGAATTGACAACGGATGCCTCTGATTACGCCATCGGAGCCGTTCTCATGCAAGACGACAGGCCTATAACACTCATCTCGAGAAAATTGAGTAAAGCTGAAGAGAACTATGCCACAAATGAAAAGGAAATGTTGGCAATAATCTGGGCACTCAATTCTCTGAGAAACTTTCTCTATGGGTCAAAGAAAGTGAAAATTTTCACCGATCATCAACCTCTCACGTACGCACTTAGTAACAAAAACACCAATAGTAAGATGAAACGTTGGAACGCCATCCTAGAAGAATACAACCACGAGATAGTTTACAAGCCTGGTAAGTCTAATGTAGTTGCGGATTCTCTATCAAAGCTGCCTAATAAATCTCAAGTAAACGTTCTGACATCTACCCAGCACAGCGATGAAAGTTCTTCCCACAATCTGATCTCGACTGTGGAAGCTCCAGTCAATGTTTTCCATAACCAGCTAATACTACAAACGGATGATGACGAAACCAGCTATCAGGTAAAAACCTTTTTCTCTTCGAAATTTACAAGACACATATTTACTCAACCGAGTTATACAGAAGCTGAACTTATCCAAATCTTCAAAAGATATCTTAACCCAAACATTGTCAACGGGCTCTATACGTCTGAACCCATACTCGGACAGATTCAAGAAATCTACCCAGTTCAATTTAGTAACTACAGAATTCGCTTCACGCGAAATATGGTTGAGGACATTGAAGATGAAACTCGACAAGAGGAGATAATTGCAACAGAGCATAAAAGAGCCCATCGTAACGCGTGTGAAAACCGCTTACAAATTATACGGAAATATTACTTCCCAAACATGGCAGCGAAAATAACAAATTTGGTAAAAAAATGTGCAATATGCAAAGAAAACAAGTATGACCGCCATCCCAACAATCAAGAAATTCTTCCAACACCCATTCCGAATTATCCTGGTCATACTATCCATATCGACATTTTCTCCACACAAAAACAATACGCACTAACCGCAATCGACAAGTTTACTAAATTTGCCCAGGTAAAGGTAATCGAGTCCAGAGCAATCGAACATATTAGGAAACCATTACAAGACATACTACTTTACTTCTGTGTCCCCGTGGCTGTAGTCGTAATCGACAACGAGCCGTCACTAAATTCCGCATCCATTATCTCTATGATGAGAGACGATTTTAAGATCCAAGTTTTCAACACACCTCCGTCCAAAAGCGAGGTAAACGGCCAAGTTGAACGTTTCCATTCAACATTAGTCGAGATTATGAGATGTTTGAGGGCAGAAGGACCTCCCCGATCCTTCGAACAGTTGATAGAGAGAGCCTCAAACGAGTATAACCACACCATCCACTCGAGCACCGGAAAAACACCTGTCGAATTATACCTCGGGCGTATACCCAATATAAACCCTAGGCAATTCGAACAGATTCGTTTAGGTAATATAGAGAAATTAAGAACGAAACAAGCTAAAGACATAAAGTATCACAACAAGAAGCGTCAACCCGTGAAACAATACGAAGTAGGGGATACTATTTATGTGAAGCATAATAAAAGGTTGGGCACAAAGTTAACCATTCGTTATGTCAAAGAAACTGTGAAAGAGAATAGGAATTCCACAGTTCTAACCGTCTCAGGAAAAATTATTCATAAAAGCAATATCCGAAATTAACAAGAAATGAATTAAAATTTCAATTGCAGGTACCTTTCCGTCTATACCCATGGTGGAATTCAACTATTAGACTACACTAACTCATTGCTAGTTACTATAAATATAGGACAAGCCAAAATTCAGAACGGAAATTTCAAAATAATACTTTATATCGACCTGGACTAATACCAAAATGTCACAACGGAAATTATGTCACTTTTAAATACAAACGATTACACACAACATCACCTTTTCCCTTACATCTCCTATGAACCGAGCCATATACAAAACCTAATCGAAAATCTAAAACCTCGTAAAGTTAAAAGATCACTCAATTTCATCGGAACCGGATGGAAATGGATCGCAGGAAGCCCTGATCACGAGGACTTTGTCATGATCAAACAAAAACTGACGAACGTCTTAGAAAATAATAACAAACAGGTAGTAATCAATAACCTGTTCAACGAAAGGTTAAATAATCTGACATTGATAACCAACGAAATCAAAACTGCTCTAAAGCACGACGACGACTTGAATACAAAATTTTTACAAACCATAGAATACAAAATCAAATTATTAATAGAAGATCTTCGGAACATCAATTACGCCATACATTGGGCGAAATCCGGCATAATTAATTCATTAATACTTTCAAGACAGGAAATAAAGCTAGCTATAGATACCTTCAAAAAGGAACATTTACCCTTCTCAACAGTTGAAGAAGCATTAAACATTTCCGAAATAAAAATTATTTCTAACTCCAATTCAATATTTTATCTTGTCAAAATTCCTATCACAAATCATAAGATATACGAAAAAATTATCCTAAGACCAGTAAAGAAAAATAAAATTGCTACGGAACTATCGCACCAGACGATTCTAATAAATAATAACGAAATTTTTGGCTTTAATAAAAATTGCGAAACTTTAAATTTTGTCTCGATATGTAAATCTAATAATGTAATAAATTTGTCAAATACATCATGTATACCAAATATTTTTAAAAGTGTACTAGCAGAATGCAATGTTGTAAATAGCCAACATATCCCAACGGTGGAAGAAATTGTACCGGGTATAATTCTTCTGAATAACTTCAACGGAACAATCTTCAAAGAATCTACACCACAGAACCTAAACGGCACCTTTCTGATTAAATTCAGCAATATCTCAATAAATATAGAGGACAGACTATTCACTTCACGTGAGGAATCATTATTCCAGATTCTACCAGCTATCTTACATCCACTCTCCAAGGAGAAGAAACTTAAGAGAATTTTGTCACTCGAAATGATGGACGAGTTACACATAAATAATTCAAATTACATAGAACTGTTACAATCAGAAGCTCAAATCAACCGATATTCCATTTACGGATCCTCTGTGGTCATCCTGACAATCCTATTGGTAGTAGGCTATAAACTTGTAAAACATTCTATAAACGTTATTATGATTTCCAAAAGTAAAACTACACAAGAGCCGATTTCAATAACAGTATCCCAAACAAAGATTCAGGCAGACGGCCCTGACCCTTCCCATATTCCAACCGCAAATCAAGGGTCAACAATAGAATCTCTTACACTTTCAGAAAAATCTAAGAATCCAAAACCCAAATTCAATGACATCCCATATTTCTGAGCGATCGCGGACAATCGCATTTAAGCATGGAGGAGTTAACATAACAGACCTCTCGTGCATTGCAACTTAAGGCAATGACCCTATCACACAAGGCACAACGTGCCGGACGTATCATAAATCCAACACATTCCATTCCCATAGAAAAACCACACCGTCCGCAAATGTACAAATTGCATTCTTCTAAATAATATTTTTTTAATGTAAATTGCTAAGTATGTAAGTGTTGTTGCATAGGTTATAAAAAGAATTGTATGTAAAGAAAAGCGTGTAATCTCTTATTAGAAAATAAAGTAAGTGGTTGATAAGCCACAATAAAAAATTATTTTTTTTTAGTTTTCCTAACGGAAAAAGTTTAACATATATGCCCCCTTTAAGTAGTTCGTCTTTAATTTCGGGTGTATCGATTTTTGGTAAACCCATTAGAACAAATCCCAGTTGTTCGCCGTCATTCAGTTGACAAGTGTAAAATACTATTCCGTTAATTTTTAATATGTACTTCATATGTACTTCATCGTTTAATTTTATTTTATGATTTTTCACGTTATTGTCCTTATTTAACAATTTTGCCATATACGGTTGTCCGATAGTAATCGGCGGGTAGTATTTTGATGGTTTAGTTATGTAGATTTATCGGCATCGGCTTGCTCATTAAAATCCGCATTCGAATTTAGATTGTCAAATTTATTGGGTGATTGTATTGATTCGCAATCCTTACAATCAATTTCATCGTAGCTGCTGTTACGACTGGTTTAACGGGTGTTAGTATCACCTGATCGTTTTTTTACTCTTGAAGTCAAGACTACATTAAAGGCGTCTAAGCTTCGTCTTATATGCAACAACTGAGCAATATGACTAATGTGTGAATTGCTTAATCTTATAAGAAATAAAGCACTTCCGATACTTTGTTGAAGGCCTCTAAAGTGGAACAATATCCAAGGCAAGCACGGAACTTACATTTTGTCTCGCAATTTACGACAGACATTCAACATATTCAAGGCAAAGACAATGTGTCTGCCAATACACACCCTTGGACTACCGACTCCGAGCATGCCTTCACAACAACACATTTCTACATCGCAAGTATTGCAAAAGCACAAGCTTGCGACTAATATTTCTATAACTATAAGACTTACGACGTAATTTTACTTTACGTATACATCGAGAAAATAACGTTAGGAGTAGTAGTATTTTATAATATAATTTTAATTCTTTGTATACCTTAGAGGATGGGACCAAGTCCCCTCTTTTTCACAATTTATACAATTCTTCAAGTGTCACACTAAGTAAAAAAAAAAAAAATCAACATTTTCCTGGAAAAATTGCAAATCTGTTAAGATACAAAAAAATTACACATTTGTACGTATTTTGAATAAAATAATACGCAACTGTTTTTTTTTTAAGTGAACAAAAATTTAAATAGTTTTAAAAATTTATACTCCTTACCTGATTTTCTTGATGTATATACGTAAAGTAAACTTTAGCCAGAGTTACTCTCTATAGAACCACAAATCGGTTCCAAATGGAAATTGGATTAATCTCCATCTGCGATTTTTGACTTTAACATATGTTTGACCCAGTATGAATAAATATGTAATCCCCGCCAAAAATTCTAAGTATAACGGCATATCAAAACACTTTACGGGAATTTTCAAAATGCACCAGGTTTAGATTTGAACACATCCAATTAGGTATTGTGAGACTTATTCCAGTATCTATAATGAATTAACATATACATACTAACCTGATATGAGCGTTTTACGCGTTGTTTGTATCGAAAAAGTTCGTCGAAAACTACCATTATATGTTCGAAGTAACGGTCAAAATTACGAAGGATCCAACTATTCGCCGAGCGTATGCAACTCTGAGGCTCAATCCGAAAACGGAATTCTGCTTATTACTCACAAGCAAACGGTATGATTGAGCGCTTTCAACTTTTAACTTAGACCAGCAAATACCGTTAACTGGAGTTCAAAAATAACAATCTCATTATTGGAAATCTGAGCAACAGTTAATGATTATCTAGAATGTTCACCAGCAGCACTTCTGTACGGTTAAACAATCAAATTAGCTGGGGAATTTTCTGTGGAACATCTACTTACACCCCCAAGTAACGATTGGTTCAGTGATTGAACAACTGCGTTCCACGCTGAACAAACTCATCAAATTTAGGGAGTGAAGAAAACTGTCCGATTCTCGAATAATACGCATCCCATGTACAAACTTTTTTATTCTTAAAAAAAATAAAGCAAATTAAAATAATAAAACATTAACACTATACACTTTATTTTCACAGAATGGAACAGCCGTAAAACATCATACACGGCAGATTTATCCATGAAATCGAGATAGTCATTGACATAGACATGCAACCGGGTATGCAACTGCCACCTGTCAAAGAAAAAATAAGTTAACTGGTAAAGATCCTACTCGAACGAGGGGCGGTTAAAAAAAGTAAGTTCTCTCATAATCATATGTTGCACACCAGTTGGTACAGATGATTAAAGGAGAACCACGATGCAATCCGCGGTTTCATCAGAAACATGCACGTAAAGCCACAAAAAACACATTTGCAGATGAGTACACCATTATAGTAATAATCATCAAAAAATAGTTATTATTTGATGTACTGTCATTATACATAATGTAACGTATAGCTCATGAAATTTGTATTGTTCCTTCTTTAGCAATTCCGTACTCAGCATAACCCAGCAAGGTCGCAGATTATCGGTGAAATATCTGTAGAATACTCATCGAGAGGCTAATTTCAATATCGCTTATAATTCATAAATATTGTCGCACGGATAACTTTGGCTCCACGCACGAAAAACTATGAAATTGATCTTTACTTTATCTTGTGTTTATCTTTTTTTAATATGCTCCAGGTGAGCTAAAGATAATCGGTTGAATATCGCTAGTACAACATAAAACGAAACTGCCGTAAAACTAAAGGATAACCAGCACGTACTCGCCAGTATATCGCATATAATTCTCAAATGTTGTCGCTACGTTAACTTTAATTCGCCCCAAGTTTAAAATTGGATTATTCTGAAAAGTATAGCCAGGAAATTTTGGGTCATTCTGGATAACAGGCAGATAGATATTGTGTTATTTACATCAAGGTGAGGTTACCAAAGCGTTGTCTGTTTAGTTTCAAACAAATGAAACATTGAATTTTTTGTATTGAAAAATTCGGTCGTCTCATCAGACTACAGTGACTACAGTAACTTACATACAAAGTATAATCATAATGCCTGACGCGAATTTTAATGATTACAATTTCAGAAATTATATCGCAGAGCGTTAACTTTTATAATCATGGCGAACATTTCGCATTTACGCTTTCGGTAGACATATCGCAAGAAGGATTCCACACTAATTTTGTTTTTATGATGAGACCTGACTCTACTTTTCAACATAAAAAGATAATATAAGTCTTTACTACATAGAAGGTTTTTTATTGGTATATATGGCACATATAAAAAATTCGACATCATTATCAAAGCTAATCGAAGCTAATAATGATAATCAAGCTTTGATAATGATGTCGAATTGACATCGAAAGATCAACAATTAATTATTTTAATTTTATATCTGTGCCATAAACCAATAAAAAAGCTTATATATAGTACCATATAAATGAACATAATCCATTTTTATATTGTCCGTGGCTTTTTGTTGAATATAATTTTATTTTATAAAAATGTGTATTATTATATAAAAAAATATATAAATATTATAACTCAATATTATAATTATTTTAACAAAACAACATCACAATTTATTAGTAAAAAACTTTCTTTTTACAACAAATAATTAAAAAAATTTAAAAATTTTAAAAAATTATGAAGACCGGTTTCGGAAGTTCTTCCATCGTCGGTTCATTATACTACTAAATCCATCTTATTGTATTGCCCTTATATATGTTTCCATCATTGTATACAAATAATTAATAAATAATAGCTACAAATAATTTTTTAAAAATTTTAAATTTTTTTAATTATTTGTTGTAAAAAGAAAGTTTTATACTAATAAATTGTGATGTTGTTTTGTTAAAATAATTATAATATTGAGTTATAATATTTATATATTTTTTTATATAATAATACACATTTTTACAAAATAAAACCTTATTGTATATAGTAAAGACTTATAATATCCTTTTTATGTTGAAAAGAAGGGTCAGGTCTCATCATTAGGTTCAGATAGGTAGATTTTTATTATGTTCAGCATGAAAGCCTTCGTTCTGGTGTACTGTTTCTGGTGTGTGGTAGACGATTATATTTCTTTATTTTGCATGCATTTTTTCAATCTTCATTTTTTAGTATTTTAGTAGATTTTATTTCAGAATCCTTTACCACATGCCACAAACAGGTCATGCCGGGTGTGATCCTTATTACACACCCGGTTCTCGTAGGCTATCGGCTGAATATTTGTAGTTTAGTTTTCAGTGCATGTTACAGATTAGTAAAAATTTAGATCAGATGCATTTGTTTTTTGGTAGAAATTCGATTGAGTAATTCAACAATTTTTTTGCATGTTTCTTGCTGTTTTGTCACTAACCGTATGCGGCTACCAATCATTTTTGATCCCTTAAACGTTACAATAAACTAAACATATTTTAGTGTGTTAGTTGGAAACAAAAATTAATGGTAGCTACCCTCTCGCTAATATTCCATCTTCATGCGATGCGAGGGGTAAAAAGATCATTTTTTTAAAGAAATCATCATAAAGATTAAAAAAATATCGATTTTATGCAAGGAGACTGTCAAATGTTCAATGTTTTTGGTGATTTTTTCGATCACATCAATTTGTCAGTTTTTTATTTTTTATTTTGAATAAAGTGTCACTGGTAAAAATTGTCTTAGCAATGATAATAATATGATGTATTTATATTTGTTTCATTGTAATCAGTGTTGTGCCTGTTTTTTACGTTACGTAATATACTCGGTTTTTTACATGTAAAATACGTATTTTACACATAACAATTTTTTACAAAATGTAAAATACAAAAACTACTCGTAACTAATTCAAAATTACTTATAGTTCATAATCTCAATTCTTACGTATCTATATAAAGAAAATTGGATATAGGTATGATGTAAAATGAGAATTGAACTTTAAATAATTGAATTGAATTGAATTTATTTATAATTCTTCTAATTTATTAATTAAAATTAAAAGTAAAATATTTGTAGAAAAATATAAATAAAATTATTTTTTTTTTCAAAGAAAATATGGTTTGTTTCTCAGCTACTAACTTATGTTTTAGAATAGAAAAACAAAATCCACAATACTATGGGATTGAAGTGTAAAACGATTAATCATCGAACTCATTCAATATTAATGCTATATCATTTTAATGTTATCGGTTACAAAAATTGTTTAGATGATTACGATAAATCATTACCATCTTTCGACAAGATTATTTTACTTGACACAGACAGAGAAATCTGTAGTGCAATTTGTTCTCTATCGATTATTGCTTAAAATAAGAATTACATTGCTTAAAACAAACAACTTCATACTGCTCTAATATTGTAGCAAAACGAAATAAAAAAATTGTTGCGCTATGTGACGTGAGGAGAAAAAATCCAAAAATTTAGCTGTCATTTGTTATTGTCAAATGCCAACACAAAAAAACTAAAATAAAATCGAAAAATAAAATCAGTATACAAATTTAAATATTATATTATATCAAAATAATATAATTATATCCACCAGCTCCAAATACACCAGCTCCAAAACTAGAGGATTTTATTACGGCCAAGGAATCAAGGATAGTGCAAATTTGCTTAAAAACGATATTTCGTATGAATGAGTTGGAGTTCAAAACTATGCTTTTTCGATATATTGCTCATCTTAGCCTTAGCTATAAGAATACGGCAAATCAAAATTTGGCCCGAGATATTAAAATTTTACTAACCGTTTTCGAGTGAGTTTTCTATTATTTATTAAATTACAAGTCAAATTAAACTATACCAATGGCTCTTTGGCTCGAATATTTTAATTTTCTTAACTAAGTAGAATTTTGACTGAAAAATAAATATTTTGTTTACTTATGCTAAAACAAATATGTTGTATTTCAAAAAAATTGTTTATTTATTTATTATAAATTCAGTTTTACTTTTAAAAGTAACATTAATGAAATTTTGTTTATCGCAAATCTTCATTATCATCACTATCAACAAATCGAATTAGAATTTCTTTATTATTTAAAGAATAATATTAATAAATATGAATTAATTTTTTAGACCTATAAAATGTCAGGCTATTTCGAATTAGGCAAGGAATTTGACCCCGATTTGAAAATATCCGTTCAATCTGCTCTGTCGATGCTGAAAGATTTAATAATTTCAGTGCTAAGTTGGTTACGTTTGGGTGGCTTCGCTGCAGTGCTCCAAAAAATGTCTGGAATCTTTTGAGTATAAAGTTTGAAAAATTGCACTTTGTTTTTGTAAATGAGCCAATCCTCAATCCTCAAATTTCCGTGGCCAATTAAATTTGTCAGACATAAAAAATGGTTATGGCAAATATATCAAAATTTATTTTTGATAAAGATTTTATCGAAAGCGTACAAAACTCAAAAGAATTGTTTGATTTGATGTAATCTTATAAACACTTTCCAACGTGGAAAAACTACTTTAGCGAATACTGGTTTTATGTGGCTATCATTTAACGTGCAGGTAAGATTTAGAGATAAACTACAAATATTTATTGAAAAACGCCAGCTTATTATGTGCATCCTTATTACGATAACGACCTTTTAATTGATAGTCAAATGGATAAAATCAATCAGTTTTAACAAATTTAAATGGCCAAGGTAATTGCATTTGCGAAGTGTATATTTGGATAACGACTTCTGTAGTTATGCTTATGTCGTATTTTATATTAATTTAACCTAGCATCTTTTATTAGTATAGTTTTTATCGAATAAAACTAAATGTATTAATATGATACAAATTTACGTTTTGTATATTAAGGTTTGCGACTTTACTAAGGTTTTTAAATACGCGTTTGATTTTATACAATATTATACGTTTTATACAGTAATTTAAGTATATTACCATTTTTTACGTAAAAAATGTATAAAACAGTTTTTTACATACAATTGCACAACACTGATTGTAATACGTTGATTCATAACATCATTATGAACCGCAACGGACCGATATAAGGGTGCATTTGAGCCAAAAAATGAAATTTTGCAAAAAATGTGACAAACGGTTGTTGTCATATTGTAGGTGAGGTTTGTGGCTAATAATCCTGAAAATATGAACCAAAAGTCTTGGGTTAATTTTTTAGCAATTTGGCCGAATGTGGCCGGCCGATTTCTCATTTTTCAGTTTTTTGGCCAAAATGACCCTCCACCCTAATTTTTTTGATTTTTTTATATGCTATTTGATAGCTGGCGTCAATACCTTTGATGGTACATGATACCAACGATATGCATATGTCCGGGGTATGTCAAATAGGTTCAGAGCTGTGGGCGCGGCCAAAATAGCCAAAAACGGCCGTTCAGAGGCCGATATGTTGACGTCATACAAAAATTTCCAAATGTCATAACTCATCCGGCCAAAATCATCCGTTTTAGACGTTTGAGGTGTCGTTGCATTGGTATTGACGTCTTTAATCATAACTTGCTAGTGAAAAAATAACTGGGACACTTTTTAGGGCAGTTATACCTGAATATTTCAGCAGTTATATACCAGGCAGTTATATACCTGATTTTTATGATGGACTTGGTATGTTCTTTAATACAAAAGTGCCAAATGGTCGGTCCATGGTGTTGGTCATATGAATAACAAGCAATAACTGCAACAATTTCTACACGAAACTTCAATGGACAATTTTGTTCTACAGAAGTCAAAAGTCCTATATATGGAAATTGATTTTATGATGGACTTGGTATGTACTTTAATACCAAAATGTCAATTGGTCGGTCCCTGGGGCCGATAATATCAATAAGAAGCAATAACCATATCTATACATGGGACTTTTGACAACTGTAGAACAAAATTTTCCATTGAAGTTTCGTGCAACAACTGTTGCAGTTACTGCTTGTTATTCATATGACCGACCCCAGGGACCAACCGTTTGGCATTTTTGTATTGAACTACATACTAAGGCCATTATAAAAAACCATGTCTATATATGGGACTTTTGACTTCTGTAGAATAAAAGTTTTCATTGAAATTTCGTGCAACAACTGTTGCAGTTACTGCTTGTTATTCATACTACTGACCCCAGGGACCGATCATTTGGCATTTTTGTATTAAAGTACATACCAAGGCCATAATAAAAACCATGTCTTTATATGGGACTATTGAATTAATTTATTATAATTATTAGTTTGTTTTAGCCTCGCAACAATTGTTGCCAGAGTATTCCGTCTAAACGTAACTTTTATATTCGCACACACGTAAAGTTTTTGTTATTTGGTAGAAATACTTCAGTTAACATCTCTGGTAATGGCAGTACGAGTATAAATGAAAACATCAATTCTATTACAGGCATAGCCAAAACCTTGCCAATCACTATAACGGTAATAAATGCTCAATTTCTAAATATAATTTTTAATAAAACGAATCACAAAAATATACTTTACTTAAATCTTAAAAATAGGTGTGTGCTTTACCTTCTCGAAAATGTCAACCAGAATCTGTAGATTTTTCTAGATTCGATGGCACAACTTTTAGGATGAATCCAATTTTATAATTTTCTTTTAAAAATAAATTCCAATACGAAAAATAATAAATTTAACAGTGTAATTTTTTAATAATTTTTGTAGCACAAACTTCACTACCATTTTTTGGGAAATTTTCGGATGGTCGTATCTCCACTCAATGTTGGTAGAAATTTATGCTTTTATACATTATTTGGGTCTACTTTTCAAGACCTTTCCAATAATATATGCTCCTGACGGCTTCAAAGAGGAAAAGTTCGAAACTAGCTGTATATATACGAGTTCGACTTTCAGCACAGTAGGTGCTGAGACAACCTTTTAAACTGCGATTTCATTTTCTGTTAATAGCCTTATACAATCAAATATATTTTGTTTTTTTTGCGTGTAAGTATACGCAGTTTCACGAAAAATTACAAATACAACGATGACATTGGAATTATCAGAAGTTTGTTTTGTTTTCAATTTTTAGTTCAAATGAAAAATCTAATTTGATTGTCTGTGGTAGGTGCTTTTGTCACTCGTTTGGACTGCCGTCCAAAGTCATAAAATTTTAATATCAGTTTATTTCATTTTTGAGATTTCATGTTTTGAGATTATTCGTAAAATTTTCACTGCAATTTTGAGATGATCGATTTATTAATTATCTGCCATTCTTAATTTTTTGCCTACAAAAATATTAATATCGTAAATAATCCCATGGTGGCCATTACTAAAATATTTTCATGATTTTATAGTAAACAAACGACGTATGCAGATGAATTTTTGATAATCAACTTCAATTTACTTCCTTAACATATAAAAATAAAATGCGTTCAACTTACCATTTATTACGAGTATATTATTCTTGGGTGGTGAGAAAATCGTTTAAAATAACACACAAATATGTTAAAGAAAAACAAGAGTAAAATTTCGGAAATATAAAACCACTAAATGTTTTTTTTTAGTTTTATGATTTTATATTCTTTTATAAAAATAATAATAATAAATAAATATTTATTTAACAATAAAATCACACATATGTTATGTTATATTTTCTGATGAGTTTCATTTGGAAAATTTATTAAAATAACAATCGGAGTAAATATACTATTCATCATCATCATCAACGTTCACATCATTGTTGTAGATCCGTAATGAAAATAAAAGTTTTTCCGTTTTTATTTTTCAAAAGTGTTTTCTTTTCCAGTCTGTTGTTTTTTTAATTTTTTTTGTTTGGAATGGAAAAAAAAATAAAAATTTTTGTTGACTAGGATTTTTTATTGCGGTCTCAATTGAGAAAACGTTCAGTATATTCTAATAATACGAAGTCTTATTTTATTTTAAAAATTTTATTAAACTTTTAGTACCAGACAAACATAAACACATTCGTATAATACAGTTGTGGTGTAGTATTAATGAATTACGGTGGAAATCAGAATTTAATTATTAATTTATGATTAATAATTATGTTGTAGTGCTCGTAGCACTAGATGTAGTGGGTCTGGTTAATTAATTAAAATTTATTTTTTACGCAAGTTGTATACACTTTTCGAATATACAAATTGTTTTGGTAAGCGGAATGGCGCCAAATTATTTATTTTTGTTGTGTTTATTAAATTTATGTGCACTCATTATACATATTGTGATTTTCATAAATTAGCTATTTTTAATTTTTTTGTGAAATTTATAAGAAAACAACTTGTATTTTTTAAGTGAGCACGTTAACTATTTAGAAATCCGTACGCTTGGATAAGCATTTTGAAATTTATTTTGTATAAAAATAAATGATCTGCTTATTTGTTTAAGAAGTTTAAAATTTTTAAATGTAATTTAAGTATTTTTCTGGGTTTCTGATTAAAATATGCGCCAAATTAACCGCAAAGAGTAAATATTTCTTAACAATTAGCATATGGAGTGTCGGAGATTTATTGAATTTTTGCATTGTTTTTTAAATTTGTTCTCTTAGCAGTATACTTTGTTGTTAAAAATCCTAAACAAAAATTTAAATGGTCGTGACGCTTTTATGTATCATACGCTTTTATGTATCATTTTATGTATCATCATTATCTGCTTTCATCAATAAAAATATTTTCAAGATTAAATAAAAATTATCCAAACAAATGTCTAAAAGACGAACGTCATCATTACGAATAACCGTACAAAAATGCCTGATGAATTGTGAACGGATAAAGTATATTGTCACTAATTCGGTAAGTATTGGTTATTCTAGATAACTGATGTTATTTTAAGCAGATCAGCGTTAAATTTGTTGCAGTATGTCGCCTCATTCACCTGCAATCCCTGTTCGATGACATAATATAACCGCGAATTTCAAAATACGAAATTTGAAATAACCGCGCTTTCCATATGCAGCTAACCGTCAATTTCTTACCTAATATGCTTTTTTCATTACCTACAATCATTTTGAGCCGGAATTTCAACAATAAAATATTTTCAATTTTTTTGCAAAAATCCCTGATGGCTAGCTAGCCTTACCGATTTTGAACGGAGAAAATTTATTGTCACCGATTCGGTAAGTATCGGTTATTCTGGATTACTGATGTTATTTTAAGCAGATCAGCGTTAAATTTGTTGCAATATGTCGCCTCGTTCACCTGCAATCCCGGTTCGATAACATAACATAACCGCGAATTTCGAAATACGAAATTTGAAATAACCGCGCTTTCCATATGCAGCTAACCGTCAATTTCTTACCTAATATGCTTTTTTCATTACCTACAATCATTTTGAGTCGGAATTTCAACAATAAAATATTTTCAATTTTTTTGCAAAAATCCCTGATGGTTAGTTAGCCTTACCGATTTTGAACGGATAAAATTTATTGTCACCGATTCGGTAAGTATCGGTTATTCTGGATTACTGATGTTATTTTAAGCAGATTAGCGTTAAATTTGTTGCAATATGTCGCCTCGTTCACCTGCAATCCCGGTTCGATGACATAACATAACCGCGCATTTCAAAATACGAAATTTCCAATAACCGAGCTTTTCATATGCAACCAGCAGTTAATTTATTACTTACTATGCTCTTTTCATTACCTGCAAGCATTTTGAGCCAGAATTTCAACAATAAAATATTTTCAATTTTTTTGCAAAAATCCCTTACCGATTTTGAACGGATAATATTTATTGTCACCGATTCGGTAAGTATCGGTTATTCTGGATTACTGATGTTATTTTAAGCAGATCAGCGTTAAATTTGTTGCAATATGTCGCCTCGTTCACCTGCAATCCCGGTTCGATGACATAACATAACCGCGAATTTCGAAATACGAAATTTGAAATAACCGCGCTTTCCATATGCAGCTAACCGTCAATTTCTTACCTAATATGCTTTTTTCATTACCTACAATCATTTTGAGCCGGAATTTCAACAATAAAATATTTTCAATTTTTTTGCAAAAATCCCTGATGGTTAGCCTTACCGATTTTGAACGGATAAAATTGATTATCACCGATTCGGTAAGTATCGGTTATTCTGAACTACTGATGTTATTTTAAGCAGATCAGCGTTAAATTTGTTACTATATGTCGCCTCGTTCACCTGCAATCCCGGTTCGATGACATAACATAACCGCGAATTTCCAAATACGAAATTTCAAATAATCGTGCTATCGATATGCAGCCAAACGTCAATTTCTTACCTAATATGCTTTTTTCATTACCTACAATCATTTTGAGCCGGAATTTCAACAATAAAATATTTTCAATTTTTTTGCAAAAATCCCTGTTAGCCTTACCGATTTTGAACGGATAAAATTTATTGTCACCGATTCGGTAAGTATCGGTTATTCTGGATTACTGATGTTATTTTAAGCAGATCAGCGTTAAATTTGTTGCAATATCTCGCCTCGTTCACCTGCAATCCCGGTTCGATGACATAACATAACCGCGAATTTCAAAATACGAAATTTCAAATAACCGTGCTTTCTATATGCAGGCAAACGTCAATTTCTTACCTAATATGCTTTTTTCATTACCTACAATCATTTTGAGCCGGAATTTCAACAATAAAATATTTTCAATTTTTTTGCAAAAATCCCTGTTAGCCTTACCGATTTTGAACGGATAAAATTTATTGTCACCGATTCGGTAAGTATCGGTTATTCTGGATTACTGATGTTATTTTAAGCAGATCAGCGTTAAATTTGTTGCAATATGTCGCCTCGTTCACTTGCAATCCCGGTTCGATGACATAACATAACCGCGAATTTCAAAATACGAAATTTCCAATAACCGAGCTTTTCATATGCAACCAGCCGTTAATTTATTACCTACTATGCTCTTTTCATTACCTGCAAGCATTTTGAGCCGGAATTTCCACAATAAAATATTTTCAATTTTTTTGCAAAAATCCCTGATGCCTTACCGATTTTGAACGGATAAAATTTATTGTCACCGATTCGGTAAGTATCGGTTATTCTGGATTACTGATGTTATTTTAAGCAGATCAGCGTTAAATTTGTTGCAATATGTCGCCTCGTTCACTTGCAATCCCGGTTCGATGACATAACATAACCGCGAATTTCAAAATACGAAATTTGAAATAACCGCGCTTTCCATATGCAGCTAACCGTCAATTTCTTACCTAATATGCTTTTTTCATTACCTACAATCATTTTGAGCCGGAATTTCAACAATAAAATATTTTCAATTTTTTTGCAAAAATCCCTGATGGTTAGCCTTACCGATTTAGAACTGATAAAATTTATTGTCACCGATTCGGAAAGTATCGGTTATTCTGGATTACTGATGTTATTTTAAGCAGATCAGCGTTAAATTTGTTACAATATGTCGCCTCGTTCACCTGCAATCCCGGTTCGATGACATAACATAACCGCGAATTTCAAAATACGAAATTTGAAATAACTGCGCTTTCCATAAGCAGCCAAACGTCAATTTCTTACCTAATATGCTTTTTTCATTACCTACAATCATTTTGAGCCGGAATTTCAACAATAAAATATTTTCAATTTTTTTGCAAAAATCCCTGATGGTTAGCCTTACCGATTTTGAACGGATAAAATTTATTGTCACCGATTCGGTAAGTATCGGTTATTCTGGATTACTGATGTTATTTTAAGCAGATCAGCGTTAAATTTGTTGCAATATGTCGCCTCGTTCACCTGCAATCCCGGTTCGATGGCATAACATAACCGCGAATTTCAAAATACGAAATTTGAAATAACTGCGCTTTCCATAAGCAGCCAAACGTCAATTTCTTACCTAATATGCTTTTTTCATTACCTACAATCATTTTGAGCCGGAATTTCAACAATAAAATATTTTCAATTTTTTTGCAAAAATCCCTGATGGCTAGCCTTACCGATTTTGAACGGATAAAATTTATTGTCACCGATTCGGTAAGTATCGGTTATTCTGGATTACTGATGTTATTTTAAGCAGATCAGCGTTAAATTTGTTGCAATATGTCGCCTCGTTCACCTGCAATCCCGGTTCGATGACATAACATAACCGCGAATTTCGAAATACGAAATTTCCAATAACCGAGCTTTTCATATGCAACCAACCGTTAATTTATTACTTACTATGCTCTTTTTATTACCTGCAATCATTTTGAGCCAGAATTTCCACAATAAAATATTTTCAATTTTTTTGCAAAAATCCCTGATGGATAGCCTTACCTACCGATTTTGAACGGATAAAATTTATTGTCACCGATTCGGTAAGTATCGGTTTTACTGGATTACTGATGTTATTTTAAGCAGATCAGTGTTAAATTTGTTGCAATATGTCGCCTCGTTCACCTGCAATCCCGGTTCGATGACATAACATAACCGCGAATTTCCAAATACGAAATTTGAAATAACCGCGCTTTCCATATGCAGCCATACGTCAATTTCTTACCTAATATGCTTTTTTCATTACCTACAATCATTTTGAGCCGGAATTTCAACAATAAAATATTTTCAATTTTTTTGCAAAAATCCCTGATGGTATTTGTTAGCTTTACCGATTTTGAACGGATAAAATTTAGTGTCACCGATTCGGTAAGTATCGGTTATTCTGGATTACTGATGTTATTTTAAGCAGATCAGTGTTAAATTTGTTGCAATATGTCGCCTCGTTCACCTGCAATCCCGGTTCGATGACATAACATAACCGCGAATTTCAAAATACGAAATTTGAAATAACCGCGCTTTCCATATGCAGCTAACCGTCAATTTCTTACCTAATATGCTTTTTTCATTACCTACAATCATTTTGAGCCGGAATTTCAACAATAAAAAATTTTCAATTTTTTGCAAAAATCCCTGATGGTTGGCCTTACCGATTTTGAACGGATAAAATTTATTGTCACCGATTCGGTAAGTATCGGTTATTCTGGATTACTGATGTTATTTTAAGCAGATCAGCGTTAAATTTGTTGCAATATGTCGCCTCGTTCACTTGCAATCCCGGTTCGATGACATAACATAACCGCGAATTTCAAAATACGAAATTTGAAATAACCGCGCTTTCCATATGCAGCTAACCGTCAATTTCTTACCTAATATGCTTTTTTCATTACCTACAATCATTTTGAGCCGGAATTTCAACAATAAAATATTTTCAATTTTTTTGCAAAAATCCCTGATGGTGTTAGCCTTACCGATTTTGAACGGATAAAATTTATTGTCACCGATTCGGTAAGTATCGGTTATTCTGGATTACTGATGTTATTTTAAGCAGATCAGCGTTAAATTTGTTGCAATATGTCGCCTCGTTCACCTGCAATCCCGGTTCGATGACATAACATAACCGCGAATTTCAAAATACGAAATTTGAAGTAACTGCGCTTTCCATATGCAGCCAAACGTCAATTTCTTACCTAATATGCTTTTTTCATTACCTACAATCATTTTGAGCCGGAATTTCAACAATAAAATATTTTCAATTTTTTTGCAAAAATCCCTGATGGTTAGCCTTACCGATTTTGAACGGATACAATTTATTGTCACCGATTCGGTAAGTATCGGTTATTCTGGATTACTGATGTTATTTTAAGCAGATCAGCGTTAAATTTGTTGCAATATGTCGCCTCATTCACCTGCAATCCCGGTTCGATGACATAACATAACCGCGAATTTCAAAATACGAAATTTGAAATAACCGCGCTTTCCATATGCAGCTAACCGTCAATTTCTTACCTAATATGCTTTTTTCATTACCTACAATCATTTTGAGCCGGAATTTCCACAATAAAATATTTTAAATTTTTTTGCAAAAATCCCTGTTAGCCTTACCGATTTTGAACGGATAAAATTTATTGTCACCGATTCGGTAAGTATCGGTTATTCTGGATTACTGATGTTATTTTAAGCAGATCAGCGTTAAATTTGTTACAATATGTCGCCTCGTTCACCTGCAATCCCGGTTCGATGACATAACATAACCGCGAATTTCAAAATACGAAATTTGAAATAACCGCGCTTTCCATATGCAGCTAACCGTCAATTTCTTACCTAATATGCTTTTTTCATTACCTACAATCATTTTGAGCCGGAATTTCAACAATAAAATATTTTCAATTTTTTTGCAAAAATCCCTGATGGTGTTGCCTTACCGATTTTGAACGGATAAAATTTATTGTCACCGATTCGGTAAGTATCGGTTATTCTGGATTACTGATGTTATTTTAAGCAGATCAGCGTTAAATTTGTTGCAACATGTCGCCTCGTTCACCTGCAATCCCGGTTCGATGACATAACATAACCGCGAATTTCAAAATACGAAATTTGAAATAACCGCGCTTTCCATATGCAGCTAACTGTCAATTTCTTACCTAATATGCTTTTTTCATTACCTACAATCATTTTGAGCCGGAATTTCAACAATAAAATATTTTCAATTTTTTTGCAAAAATCCCTGATGGTTAGCCTTACCGACTTTGAACGGATAAAATTTATTGTCACCGATTCGGTAAGTATCGGTTATTCTGGATTACTGATGTTATTTTAAGCAGATCAGCGTTAAATTTGTTGCAATATGTCGCCTCGTTCACCTGCAATCCCGGTTCGATGACATAACATAACCGCGAATTTCAAAATACGAAATTTGAAATAACCGCGCTTTCCATATGCAGCTAACCGTCAATTTCTTACCTAATATGCTTTTTTCATTACCTACAATCATTTTGAGCCGGAATTTCAACAATAAAATATTTTCAATTTTTTTGTAAAACCCCCTGATGGTTAGCCTTACCGATTTTGAACGGATAAAATTTATTATCACCGATTCGGTAAGTATCAGTTATTCTGGATTACTGATGTTATTTTAAGCAGATCAGCGTTAAATTTGTTGCAATATGTCGCCTCGTTCACTTGCAATCCCGGTTCGATGACATAACATAACCGCGAATTTCAAAATACGAAATTTCCAATAACCGAGCTTTTCATATGCAACCAGCCGTTAATTTATTACCTACTATGCTCTTTTCATTACCTGCAAGCATTTTGAGCCGGAATTTCCACAATAAAATATTTTCAATTTTTTTGCAAAAATCCCTTACTGATTTTGAACGGATAATATTTATTGTCACCGATTCGGTAAGTATCGGTTATCCTGGATTACTGATGTTATTTTAAGCAGATCAGCGTTAAATTTGTTGCAATATGTCGCCTCGTTCACTTGCAATCCCGGTTCGATGACATAACATAACCGCGAATTTCAAAATACGAAATTTGAAATAACCGCGCTTTCCATATGCAGCTAACCGTCAATTTCTTACCTAATATGCTTTTTTCATTACCTACAATCATTTTGAGCCGGAATTTCAACAATAAAATATTTTCAATTTTTTTGCAAAAATCCCTGATGGTTAGCCTTACCGATTTTGAACGGATAAAATTTATTGTCACCGATTCGGTAAGTATCGGTTATTCTGGATTACTGATGTTATTTTAAGCAGATCAGCGTTAAATTTGTTGCAATATGTCGCCTCGTTCACCTGCAATCCCGGTTCTATGACATAACATAACCGCGAATTTCAAAATACGAAATTTGAAATAACTGCGCTTTCCATAAGCAGCCAAACGTCAATTTCTTACCTTATATGCTTTTTTCATTACCTACAATCATTTTGAGCCGGAATTTCAACAATAAAATCTTTTCAATTTTTTTGCAAAAATCCCTGATGGCTAGCCTTACCGATTTTGAACGGATACAATTTATTGTCACCGATTCATTAAGTATCGGTTATTCTGGATTACTGATGTTATTTTAAGCAGATCAGCGTTAAATTTGTTGCAATATGTCGCCTCGTTCACCTGCAATCCCGGTTCGATGACATAACATAACCGCGAATTTCAAAATACGAAATTTGAAATAACCGCGCTTTCCATATGCAGCTAACCGTCAATTTCTTACCTAATATGCTTTTTTCATTACCTACAATCATTTTGAGCCGGAATTTCAACAATAAAATATTTTCAATTTTTTTGTAAAACCCCCTGATGGTTAGCCTTACCGATTTTGAACGGATAAAATTTATTATCACCGATTCGGTAAGTATCAGTTATTCTGGATTACTGATGTTATTTTAAGCAGATCAGCGTTAAATTTGTTGCAATATGTCGCCTCGTTCACTTGCAATCCCGGTTCGATGACATAACATAACCGCGAATTTCAAAATACGAAATTTCCAATAACCGAGCTTTTCATATGCAACCAGCCGTTAATTTATTACCTACTATGCTCTTTTCATTACCTGCAAGCATTTTGAGCCGGAATTTCCACAATAAAATATTTTCAATTTTTTTGCAAAAATCCCTTACTGATTTTGAACGGATAATATTTATTGTCACCGATTCGGTAAGTATCGGTTATCCTGGATTACTGATGTTATTTTAAGCAGATCAGCGTTAAATTTGTTGCAATATGTCGCCTCGTTCACTTGCAATCCCGGTTCGATGACATAACATAACCGCGAATTTCAAAATACGAAATTTGAAATAACCGCGCTTTCCATATGCAGCTAACCGTCAATTTCTTACCTAATATGCTTTTTTCATTACCTACAATCATTTTGAGCCGGAATTTTAACAATAAAATATTTTCAATTTTTTTGCAAAAATCCCTGATGGTTAGCCTTACCGATTTTGAACGGATAAAATTTATTGTCACCGATTCGGTAAGTATCGGTTATTCTGGATTACTGATGTTATTTTAAGCAGATCAGCGTTAAATTTGTTGCAATATGTCGCCTCGTTCACCTGCAATCCCGGTTCTATGACATAACATAACCGCGAATTTCAAAATACGAAATTTGAAATAACTGCGCTTTCCATAAGCAGCCAAACGTCAATTTCTTACCTTATATGCTTTTTTCATTACCTACAATCATTTTGAGCCGGAATTTCAACAATAAAATATTTTCAATTTTTTTGCAAAAATCCCTGATGGTTAGCCTTACCGACTTTGAACGGATAAAATTTATTGTCACCGATTCGGTAAGTATCGGTTATTCTGGATTACTGATGTTATTTTAAGCAGATCAGCGTTAAATTTGTTGCAATATGTCGCCTCGTTCACCTGCAATCCCGGTTCGATGACATAACATAACCGCGAATTTCAAAATACGAAATTTGAAATAACCGCGCTTTCCATATGCAGCTAACCGTCAATTTCTTACCTAATATGCTTTTTTCATTACCTACAATCATTTTGAGCCGGAATTTCAACAATAAAATATTTTCAATTTTTTTGTAAAACCCCCTGATGGTTAGCCTTACCGATTTTGAACGGATAAAATTTATTATCACCGATTCGGTAAGTATCAGTTATTCTGGATTACTGATGTTATTTTAAGCAGATCAGCGTTAAATTTGTTGCAATATGTCGCCTCGTTCACTTGCAATCCCGGTTCGATGACATAACATAACCGCGAATTTCAAAATACGAAATTTCCAATAACCGAGCTTTTCATATGCAACCAGCCGTTAATTTATTACCTACTATGCTCTTTTCATTACCTGCAAGCATTTTGAGCCGGAATTTCCACAATAAAATATTTTCAATTTTTTTGCAAAAATCCCTTACTGATTTTGAACGGATAATATTTATTGTCACCGATTCGGTAAGTATCGGTTATCCTGGATTACTGATGTTATTTTAAGCAGATCAGCGTTAAATTTGTTGCAATATGTCGCCTCGTTCACTTGCAATCCCGGTTCGATGACATAACATAACCGCGAATTTCAAAATACGAAATTTGAAATAACCGCGCTTTCCATATGCAGCTAACCGTCAATTTCTTACCTAATATGCTTTTTTCATTACCTACAATCATTTTGAGCCGGAATTTCAACAATAAAATATTTTCAATTTTTTTGCAAAAATCCCTGATGGTTAGCCTTACCGATTTTGAACGGATAAAATTTATTGTCACCGATTCGGTAAGTATCGGTTATTCTGGATTACTGATGTTATTTTAAGCAGATCAGCGTTAAATTTGTTGCAATATGTCGCCTCGTTCACCTGCAATCCCGGTTCTATGACATAACATAACCGCGAATTTCAAAATACGAAATTTGAAATAACTGCGCTTTCCATAAGCAGCCAAACGTCAATTTCTTACCTTATATGCTTTTTTCATTACCTACAATCATTTTGAGCCGGAATTTCAACAATAAAATATTTTCAATTTTTTTGCAAAAATCCCTGATGGCTAGCCTTACCGATTTTGAACGGATACAATTTATTGTCACCGATTCGGTAAGTATCGGTTATTCTGGATTACTGATGTTATTTTAAGCAGATCAGCGTTAAATTTGTTGCAATATGTCGCCTCGTTCACCTGCAATCCCGGTTCTATGACATAACATAACCGCGAATTTCAAAATACGAAATTTGAAATAACTGCGCTTTCCATAAGCAGCCAAACGTCAATTTCTTACCTTATATGCTTTTTTCATTACCTACAATCATTTTGAGCCGGAATTTCAACAATAAAATATTTTCAATTTTTTTGCAAAAATCCCTGATGGCTAGCCTTACCGATTTTGAACGGATAAAATTTATTGTCACCGATTCGGTAAGTATCGGTTATTCTGGATTACTGATGTTATTTTAAGCAGATCAGCGTTAAATTTGTTGCAATATGTCGCCTCGTTCACCTGCAATCCCGGTTCGATGACATAACATAACCGCGAATTTCAAAATACGAAATTTGAAATAACTGCGCTTTCCATAAGCAGCCAAACGTCAATTTCTTACCTAATATGCTTTTTTCATTACCTACAATCATTTTGAGCCGGAATTTCAACAATAAAATATTTTCAATTTTTTTGCAAAAATCCCTGATGGCTAGCCTTACCGATTTTGAACGGATACAATTTATTGTCACCGATTCGGTAAGTATCGGTTATTCTGGATTACTGATGTTATTTTAAGCAGATCAGCGTTAAATTTGTTGCAATATGTCGCCTCGTTCACCTGCAATCCCGGTTTGATGACATAACATAACCGCGAATTTCAAAATACGAAATTTGAAATAACCGCGCTTTCCATATGCAGCTAACCGTCAATTTCTTACCTAATATGCTTTTTTCATTACCTACAATCATTTTGAGCCGGAATTTCAACAATAAAATATTTTCAATTTTTTTGCAAAAATCCCTGATGGTTAGCCTTACCGATTTTGAACGGATACAATTTATTATCACCAATTCGGTAAGTATCGGTTATTCTGGATTACTGATGTTATTTTAAGCAGATCAGCGTTAAATTTGTTGCAATATGTCGCCTCGTTCACTTGCAATCCCGGTTCGATGACATAACATAACCGCGAATTTCAAAATACGAAATTTCCAATAACCGAGCTTTTCATATGCAACCAGCCGTTAATTTATTACCTACTATGCTCTTTTCATTACCTGCAAGCGTTTTGAGCCGGAATTTCCACAATAAAATATTTTCCATTTTTTTGCAAAAATCCCTGATGCCTTACCGATTTTGAACGGATAAAATTTATTGTCACCGATTCGGTAAGTATCGGTTATTCTGGATTACTGATGTTATTTTAAGCAGATCAGCGTTAAATTTGTTGCAATATGTCGCCTCGTTCACCTGCAATCCCGGTTCGATGACATAACATAACCGCGAATTTCAAAATACGAAATTTCAAATAACCGTGCTTTCTATATGCAGCCAAACGTCAATTTCTTATCTAATATGCTTTTTTCATTACCTACAATCATTTTGAGCCGGAATTTCAACAATAAAATATTTTCAATTTTTTTGCAAAAATCCCTGATGGTATTTGTTAGCTTTACCGATTTTGAACGGATAAAATTTATTGTCACCGATTCGGTAAGTATCGGTTATTCTGGATTACTGATGTTATTTTAAGCAGATCAGCGTTAAATTTGTTGCAATATGTCGCCTCGTTCACCTGCAATCCCGGTTCGATGACATAACATAACCGCGAATTTCAAAATACGAAATTTCAAATAACCGTGCTTTCTATATGCAGCCAAACGTCAATTTCTTATCTAATATGCTTTTTTCATTACCTACAATCATTTTCAGCCGGAATTTCAACAATAAAATATTTTCAATTTTTTTGCAAAAATCCCTGATGGTATTTGTTAGCTTTACCGATTTTGAACGGATAAAATTTATTGTCACCGATTCGGTAAGTATCGGTTATTCTGGATTACTGATGTTATTTTAAGCAGATCAGTGTTAAATTTGTTGCAATATGTCGCCTCGTTCACCTGCAATCCCGGTTCGATGACATAACATAACCGCGAATTTCAAAATACGAAATTTGAAATAACCGCGCTTTCCATATGCAGCCATACGTTAATTTCTTACCTAATATGCTTTTTTCATTACCTACAATCATTTTGAGCCGGAATTTCAACAATAAAATATTTTCAATTTTTTTGCAAAAATCCCTGATGGTATTTGTTAGCTTTACCGATTTTGAACGGATAAAATTTAGTGTCACCGATTCGGTAAGTATCGGTTATTCTGGATTACTGATGTTATTTTAAGCAGATCAGCGGTAAATTTGTTGCAATATGTCGCCTCGTTTACCAGCAATCCCGGTTCGATGACATAACATAACCGCGAATTTCAAAATACGAAATTTGAAATAACCGCGCTTTCCATATGCAGCTAACCGTCAATTTCTTACCTAATATGCTTTATTCATTACCTACAATCATTTTGAGCCGGAATTTCAACAATAAAATATTTTCAATTTTTTTGCAAAAATCCCTGATGGTTAGCCTTACCGATTTTGAACGGATAAAATTTATTGTCACCGATTCGGTAAGTATCGGTTATTCTGGATTACTGATGTTATTTTAAGCAGATCAGCGTTAAATTTGTTACAATATGTCGCCTCATTCACCTGCAATCCCGGTTCGATGACATAACATAACCGCGAATTTCAAAATACGAAATTTGAAATAACCGCGCTTTCCATATGCAGCTAACCGTCAATTTCTTACCTAATATGCTTTTTTCATTACCTACAATCATTTTGAGCCGGAATTTCAACAATAAAATATTTTCAATTTTTTTGCAAAAATCCCTGATGGTTAGCCTTACCGATTTTGAACTGATAAAATTTATTGTCACCGATTCGGTAAGTATCGGTTATTCTGGATTACTGATGTTATTTTAAGCAGATCAGCGTTAAATTTGTTGCAATATGTCGCCTCGTTCACTTGCAATCCCGGTTCGATGACATAACATAACCGCGAATTTCAAAATACGAAATTTCCAATAACATAGCTTTTCATATGCAACCAGCCGTTAATTTATTACCTACTATGCTCTTTTCATTACCTGCAAGCATTTTGAGCCGGAATTTCCACAATAAAATATTTTCAATTTTTTTGCAAAAATCCCTGATGCCTTACCGATTTTGAACGGATAAAATTTATTGTCACCGATTCGGTAAGTATCGGTTATTCTGGATTACTGATGTTATTTTAAGCAGATCAGCGTTAAATTTGTTGCAATATGTCGCCTCGTTCACTTGCAATCTCGGTTCGATGACATAACATAACCGCGAATTTCAAAATACGAAATTTGAAATAACCGCGCTTTCCATATGCAGCTAACCGTCAATTTCTTACCTAATATGCTTTTTTCATTACCTACAATCATTTTGAGCCGGAATTTCAACAATAAAATATTTTCAATTTTTTTGCAAAAATTCTTGATGGTGTTAGCCTCACCGATTTTGAACGGATAAAATTTATTGTCACCGATTCGGTAAGTATCGGTTATTCTGGATTATTGATGTTATTTTAAGCAGATCAGCGTTAAATTTGTTACTATATGTCGCCTCGTTCACCTGCAATCCCGGTTCGATGACATAACATAACCGCGAATTTCAAAATACGAAATTTCAAATAACCGTGCTTTCTATATGCAGCCAAACGTCAATTTCTTACCTAATATGCTTTTTTCATTACCTACAATCATTTTGAGCCGGAATTTCAACAATAAAATATTTTTAATTTTTTTTGCAAAAATCCCTGATGGTTAGCCTTACCGATTTTGAACGGATAAAATTTATTGTCACCGATTCGGTAAGTATCGGTTATTCTGGATTACTGATGTTGTTTTAAGCAGATCAGCGTTAAATTTGTTGCAATATGTCGCCTCGTTCACCTGCAATCCCGGTTCGATGACATAACATAACCGCGAATTTCAAAATACGAAATTTGAAATAACCGCGCTTTCCATATGCAGCTAACCGTCAATTTCTTACCTAATATGCTTTTTTCATTACCTACAATCATTTTGAGCCGGAATTTCAACAATAAAATATTTTCAATTTTTTTGCAAAAATCCCTGATGGCCTTACCGATTTTGAACGGATAAAATTTATTGTCACTGATTCGGTAAGTATCGGTTATTCTGGATTACTGATGTTATTTTAAGCAGATCAGCGTTAAATTTGTTGCAATATGTCACCTCGTTTACCTGCAATCCCGGTTCGATGACATAACATAACCGCGAATTTCAAAATACGAAATTTGAAATAACCGCGCTTTCCATATGCAGCTAACCGTCAATTTCTTACCTAATATGCTTTTTTCATTACCTACAATCATTTTGAGCCGGAATTTCAACAATAAAATATTTTCAATTTTTTTGCAAAAATCCCTGATGGTCCTTACCGATTTTGAACGGATAAAATTTATTGTCACCGATTCGGTAAGTATCGGTTATTCTGGATTACTGATGTTATTTTAAGCAGATCAGCGTTAAATTTGTTACAATATGTCGCCTCGTTCACCTGCAATCCCGGTTCGATGACATAACATAACCGCGAATTTCAAAATACGAAATTTGAAAAAACTGCGCTTTCCATATGCAGCTAACCGTCAATTTCTTACCTAATATGCTTTTTTCATTACCTACAATCATTTTGAGCCGGAATTTCAACAGTAAAATATTTTCAATTTTTTTGCAAAAATCCCTGATGGCTAGCCTTACCGATTTTGAACGGATAAAATTTATTGTCACCGATTCGGTAAGTATCGGTTATTCTGGATTACTGATGTTATTTTAAGCAGATCAGCGTTAAATTTGTTACTATATGTCGCTTCGTTCACCTGCATACCCGGTTCGATGACATAACATAACCGCGAATTTCAAAATACGAAATTTGAAATAATCGCGCTTTCCATATGCAGCTAACCGTCAATTTCTTACCTAATATGCTTTTTTCATTACCTACAATCATTTTGAGCCGGAATTTCAACAATAAAATATTTTCAATTTTTTTGCAAAGATCCCTGATGGTTACCGATTTTGAACGGATAAAATTTATTGTCACCGATTCGGTAAGTATCGGTTATTCTGGATTACTGATGTTATTTTAAGCAGATCAGCGTTAAATTTGTTACAATATGTCGCCTCGTTCACCTGCAATCCCGGTTCGATGACATAACATAACCGCGAATTTCAAAATACGAAATTTGAAATAACCGCGCTTTCCATATGCAGCTAACCGTCAATTTCTTACCTAATATGCTTTTTTCATTACCTACAATCATTTTGAGCCGGAGTTTCAACAATAAAATAATTTCAATTTTTTTGCAAAAATCCCTGATGGTTAGCCTTACCGATTTTGAACGGATAAAATTTATTGTCACCGATTCGGTAAGTATCGGTTATTCTGGATTACTGATGTTATTTTAAGCAGATCAGCGTTAAATTTGTTGCAATATGTCGCCTCGTTCACTTGCAATCCCGGTTCGATGACATAACATAACCGCGAATTTCAAAATACGAAATTTGAAATAACCGCGCTTTCCATATGCAGCTAACCGTCAATTTCTTACCTAATATGCTTTTTTCATTACCTACAATCATTTTGAGCCGGAATTTCAACAATAAAATATTTTCAATTTTTTTGCAAAAATCCCTGATGGTGTTAGCCTTACCGATTTTGAACGGATACAATTTATTGTCACCGATTCGGTAAGTATCGGTTATTCTGGATTACTGATGTTATTTTAAGCAGATCAGCGTTAAATTTGTTGCAATATGTCGCCTCATTCACCTGCAATCCCGGTTCGATGACATAACATAACCGCGAATTTCAAAATACGAAATTTGAAATAACCGCGCTTTCCATATGCAGCTAACCGTCAATTTCTTACCTAATATGCTTTTTTCATTACCTACAATCATTTTGAGCCGGAATTTCCACAATAAAATATTTTAAATTTTTTTGCAAAAATCCCTGTTAGCCTTACCGATTTTGAACGGATAAAATTTATTGTCACCGATTCGGTAAGTATCGGTTATTCTGGATTACTGATGTTATTTTAAGCAGATCAGCGTTAAATTTGTTACAATATGTCGCCTCGTTCACCTGCAATCCCGGTTCGATGACATAACATAACCGCGAATTTCAAAATACGAAATTTGAAATAACCGCGCTTTCCATATGCAGCTAACCGTCAATTTCTTACCTAATATGCTTTTTTCATTACCTACAATCATTTTGAGCCGGAATTTCAACAATAAAATATTTTCAATTTTTTTGCAAAAATCCCTGATGGTTAGCCTTACCGACTTTGAACGGATAAAATTTATTGTCACCGATTCGGTAAGTATCGGTTATTCTGGATTACTGATGTTATTTTAAGCAGATCAGCGTTAAATTTGTTGCAATATGTCGCCTCGTTCACCTGCAATCCCGGTTCGATGACATAACATAACCGCGAATTTCAAAATACGAAATTTGAAATAACCGCGCTTTCCATATGCAGCTAACCGTCAATTTCTTACCTAATATGCTTTTTTCATTACCTACAATCATTTTGAGCCGGAATTTCAACAATAAAATATTTTCAATTTTTTTGTAAAACCCCCTGATGGTTAGCCTTACCGATTTTGAACGGATAAAATTTATTATCACCGATTCGGTAAGTATCAGTTATTCTGGATTACTGATGTTATTTTAAGCAGATCAGCGTTAAATTTGTTGCAATATGTCGCCTCGTTCACTTGCAATCCCGGTTCGATGACATAACATAACCGCGAATTTCAAAATACGAAATTTCCAATAACCGAGCTTTTCATATGCAACCAGCCGTTAATTTATTACCTACTATGCTCTTTTCATTAACTGCAAGCATTTTGAGCCGGAATTTCCACAATAAAATATTTTCAATTTTTTTGCAAAAATCCCTTACTGATTTTGAACGGATAATATTTATTGTCACCGATTCGGTAAGTATCGGTTATCCTGGATTACTGATGTTATTTTAAGCAGATCAGCGTTAAATTTGTTGCAATATGTCGCCTCGTTCACTTGCAATCCCGGTTCGATGACATAACATAACCGCGAATTTCAAAATACGAAATTTGAAATAACTGCGCTTTCCATAAGCAGCCAAACGTCAATTTCTTACCTTATATGCTTTTTTCATTACCTACAATCATTTTGAGCCGGAATTTCAACAATAAAATATTTTCAATTTTTTTGCAAAAATCCCTGATGGTTAGCCTTACCGATTTTGAACGGATAAAATTTATTGTCACCGATTCGGTAAGTATCGGTTATTCTGGATTACTGATGTTATTTTAAGCAGATCAGCGTTAAATTTGTTGCAATATGTCGCCTCGTTCACCTGCAATCCCGGTTCGATGACATAACATAACCGCGAATTTCAAAATACGAAATTTGAAATAACTGCGCTTTCCATAAGCAGCCAAACGTCAATTTCTTACCTAATATGCTTTTTTCATTACCTACAATCATTTTGAGCCGGAATTTCAACAATAAAATATTTTCAATTTTTTTGCAAAAATCCCTGATGGCTAGCCTTACCGATTTTGAACGGATACAATTTATTGTCACCGATTCGGTAAGTATCGGTTATTCTGGATTACTGATGTTATTTTAAGCAGATCAGCGTTAAATTTGTTGCAATATGTCGCCTCGTTCACCTGCAATCCCGGTTTGATGACATAACATAACCGCGAATTTCAAAATACGAAATTTGAAATAACCGCACTTTCCATATGCAGCTAACCGTCAATTTCTTACCTAATATGCTTTTTTCATTACCTACAATCATTTTGAGCCGGAATTTCAACAATAAAATATTTTCAATTTTTTTGCAAAAATCCCTGATGGTTAGCCTTACCGATTTTGAACGGATACAATTTATTATCACCGATTCGGTAAGTATCGGTTATTCTGGATTACTGATGTTATTTTAAGCAGATCAGCGTTAAATTTGTTGCAATATGTCGCCTCGTTCACTTGCAATCCCGGTTCGATGACATAACATAACCGCGAATTTCAAAATACGAAATTTTCAATAACCGAGCTTTTCATATGCAACCAGCCGTTAATTTATTACCTACTTTGCTCTTTTCATTACCTGCAAGCGTTTTGAGCCGGAATTTCCACAATAAAATATTTTCAATTTTTTTGCAAAAATCCCTGATGCCTTACCGATTTTGAACGGATAAAATTTATTGTCACCGATTCGGTAAGTATCGGTTATTCTGGATTACTGATGTTATTTTAAGCAGATCAGCGTTAAATTTGTTGCAATATGTCGCCTCGTTCACCTGCAATCCCGGTTCGATGACATAACATAACCGCGAATTTCAAAATACGAAATTTCAAATAACCGTGCTTTCTATATGCAGCCAAACGTCAATTTCTTATCTAATATGCTTTTTTCATTACCTACAATCATTTTCAGCCGGAATTTCAACAATAAAATATTTTCAATTTTTTTGCAAAAATCCCTGATGGTATTTGTTAGCTTTACCGATTTTGAACGGATAAAATTTATTGTCACCGATTCGGTAAGTATCGGTTATTCTGGATTACTGATGTTATTTTAAGCAGATCAGCGTTAAATTTGTTGCAATATGTCGCCTCGTTCACCTGCAATCCCGGTTCGATGACATAACATAACCGCGAATTTCAAAATACGAAATTTCAAATAACCGTGCTTTCTATATGCAGCCAAACGTCAATTTCTTATCTAATATGCTTTTTTCATTACCTACAATCATTTTCAGCCGGAATTTCAACAATAAAATATTTTCAATTTTTTTGCAAAAATCCCTGATGGTATTTGTTAGCTTTACCGATTTTGAACGGATAAAATTTATTGTCACCGATTCGGTAAGTATCGGTTATTCTGGATTACTGATGTTATTTTAAGCAGATCAGTGTTAAATTTGTTGCAATATGTCGCCTCGTTCACCTGCAATCCCGGTTCGATGACATAACATAACCGCGAATTTCAAAATACGAAATTTGAAATAACCGCGCTTTCCATATGCAGCCATACGTTAATTTCTTACCTAATATGCTTTTTTCATTACCTACAATCATTTTGAGCCGGAATTTCAACAATAAAATATTTTCAATTTTTTTGCAAAAATCCCTGATGGTATTTGTTAGCTTTACCGATTTTGAACGGATAAAATTTAGTGTCACCGATTCGGTAAGTATCGGTTATTCTGGATTACTGATGTTATTTTAAGCAGATCAGCGGTAAATTTGTTGCAATATGTCGCCTCGTTTACCAGCAATCCCGGTTCGATGACATAACATAACCGCGAATTTCAAAATACGAAATTTGAAATAACCGCGCTTTCCATATGCAGCTAACCGTCAATTTCTTACCTAATATGCTTTATTCATTACCTACAATCATTTTGAGCCGGAATTTCAACAATAAAATATTTTCAATTTTTTTGCAAAAATCCCTGATGGTTAGCCTTACCGATTTTGAACGGATAAAATTTATTGTCACCGATTCGGTAAGTATCGGTTATTCTGGATTACTGATGTTATTTTAAGCAGATCAGCGTTAAATTTGTTACAATATGTCGCCTCATTCACCTGCAATCCCGGTTCGATGACATAACATAACCGCGAATTTCAAAATACGAAATTTGAAATAACCGCGCTTTCCATATGCAGCTAACCGTCAATTTCTTACCTAATATGCTTTTTTCATTACCTACAATCATTTTGAGCCGGAATTTCAACAATAAAATATTTTCAATTTTTTTGCAAAAATCCCTGATGGTTAGCCTTACCGATTTTGAACGGATAAAATTTATTGTCACCGATTCGGTAAGTATCGGTTATTCTGGATTATTGATGTTATTTTAAGCAGATCAGCGTTAAATTTGTTACTATATGTCGCCTCGTTCACCTGCAATCCCGGTTCGATGACATAACATAACCGCGAATTTCAAAATACGAAATTTCAAATAACCGTGCTTTCTATATGCAGCCAAACGTCAATTTCTTACCTAATATGCTTTTTTCATTACCTACAATCATTTTGAGCCGGAATTTCAACAATAAAATATTTTTAATTTTTTTTGCAAAAATCCCTGATGGTTAGCCTTACCAATTTTGAACGGATAAAATTTATTGTCACCGATTCGGTAAGTATCGGTTATTCTGGATTACTGATGTTGTTTTAAGCAGATCAGCGTTAAATTTGTTGCAATATGTCGCCTCGTTCACCTGCAATCCCGGTTCGATGACATAACATAACCGCGAATTTCAAAATACGAAATTTGAAATAACCGCGCTTTCCATATGCAGCTAACCGTCAATTTCTTACCTAATATGCTTTTTTCATTACCTACAATCATTTTGAGCCGGAATTTCAACAATAAAATATTTTCAATTTTTTTGCAAAAATCCCTGATGGCCTTACCGATTTTGAACGGATAAAATTTATTGTCACTGATTCGGTAAGTATCGGTTATTCTGGATTACTGATGTTATTTTAAGCAGATCAGCGTTAAATTTGTTGCAATATGTCACCTCGTTTACCTGCAATCCCGGTTCGATGACATAACATAACCGCGAATTTCAAAATACGAAATTTGAAATAACCGCGCTTTCCATATGCAGCCAAACGTCAATTTCTTACGTAATATGCTTTTTTCATTACCTACAATCATTTTGAGCCGGAATTTCAACAATAAAATATTTTCAATTTTTTTGCAAAAATCCCTGATGGTCCTTACCGATTTTGAACGGATAAAATTTATTGTCACCGATTCGGTAAGTATCGGTTATTCTGGATTACTGATGTTATTTTAAGCAGATCAGCGTTAAATTTGTTACAATATGTCGCCTCGTTCACCTGCAATCCCGGTTCGATGACATAACATAACCGCGAATTTCAAAATACGAAATTTGAAAAAACTGCGCTTTCCATATGCAGCTAACCGTCAATTTCTTACCTAATATGCTTTTTTCATTACCTACAATCATTTTGAGCCGGAATTTCAACAGTAAAATATTTTCAATTTTTTTGCAAAAATCCCTGATGGTTAGCCTTACCGATTTTGAACGGATAAAATTTATTGTCACCGATTCGGTAAGTATCGGTTATTCTGGATTACTGATGTTATTTTAAGCAGATCAGCGTTAAATTTGTTACTATATGTCGCTTCGTTCACCTGCATACCCGGTTCGATGACATAACATAACCGCGAATTTCAAAATACGAAATTTGAAATAATCGCGCTTTCCATATGCAGCTAACCGTCAATTTCTTACCTAATATGCTTTTTTCATTACCTACAATCATTTTGAGCCGGAGTTTCAACAATAAAATAATTTCAATTTTTTTGCAAAAATCCCTGATGGTTAGCCTTACCGATTTTGAACGGATAAAATTTATTGTCACCGATTCGGTAAGTATCGGTTATTCTGGATTACTGATGTTATTTTAAGCAGATCAGCGTTAAATTTGTTACAATATGTCGCCTCGTTCACCTTGTTACAGGCTGGCTACTGCCAACCTGCAGATATTCACTAAGCGCATGCAGAGGCCTCCACGGTGATTTTTGCCGGCTACGTTCTCAGGGAGAAGTGCGAAGGGTCGTGGGGTTTGAGGCATGCATGGCTCCTGGCTTACACCGTGATTAAATACAGAAAGTTGGGGGGGAACGCAAATAATAATAAACCATAGTTCCGCCGAAATCCGTCGGCCGAAACATGAGGAACGAACAACTCAAAAATTATAAATGAGAGAGAGGTGCCTTGGTGCGCGCATCCATTCGAATTCAAACAGGGCGAAGCCCTGGTTACGAAATTGGATGCGGGCACCAAGGGACCGCAAACACTAAACCGACACAGAGGGAGTCTCCGCTCCCATCATACCGACCGAGAACTTAGAAATTCATTTTATTTAATTTATTTTAAAAAGGAAAACAAAAGAAAACACAACTTCCCACGAGGAAAACAAGAAAGGGAGGGATCGAGAGAGAAGCGAGAGAGAGAGAACAATACGTACCGAGCGCGCACCCGCTGTGCGGCGCTCGATTACAAAATTTTTTAAATTTAATATAATGTATATATAAAATATAAGAAAAAAAAATAAAATCAAAAAAAAATAAAAATAAAAAGGGTACCTTAAATAATTATCAAAACTGTTGCGGCCTTGGTGCCGTCATGCCTCAGGGTCGCCGCCCCGGACCGTTGCGGCTTTGGTGCCGTTAATTATTTTGCCTCGACTGCCCGCAAAAAAAATAACTTGGGCGTTGCGGGGCCTCTCCCCGATACCAAAATGAATACACCCGAGGTGCCGGTTGGCCACCCGAATGATGCGGCAGACCACCGGTAACCAAAACGTTGGGCGTGGTTTCGCCTAACAACCGTATATAAAGTGGCCTTGCCCCACCCTGACCGTTGGGCACGAGCTCGCCAAAACCCGTATGTCTCCCCGTTGGGCGACCTTTTTGCCTTTGGTATTGATTGCCTTCGGTTGCACGTTGAATATAAATATCACGGCTGGCCTCAACTGGCCGCCGGATCCGTATACAGCGGAGTGATCTCACTTGACCACCCAATACACTATGGGCGTTGCCTCGTCTAACCCTTAGCAGCCTTGTAACTGTCGCAAATGGTGGGCGTCCTTCGCCTTGATTACAAAAATGAGTGGCCTCAACCGGCCACCCTGTACTGTACCGTTGCGGCACTAGGTTTTTGCTCAGCCAAACAATTTTATTAACGTTTGCTTCGATATATATTTCACTGGTAGCTCAAACTATTTTTCTCCTTCTCGAACAACAATAAAAAAAAACTTATACCACCTTCCCAAAGCGTTATCTCGTTGAGGGAAAAACACCATCAACCAAAAACCCCAAAAAAATTAAATACGCACGACATTTTCTTTCTTTTAATTTTTTTATTTATTTTATTTTTTTTTTATTTTTATTATTGTAAACTTTTCACTACTTTAGTAATTAATGTATAATTTTGTTTGTCTTTGGTTATATTCTCACAATAACATTCGGATTCATTATTAAGAACCAAAAATTTAATACCACTATATAATTTTACAACCATCTCAAAAATCCAAACTCGAATTAAAAAAAATAATCTCAATCGAGCCAAAAATCACAACTTGACTTTTTAAAATTCACCACTCGAATGACCAAACAAAAAAAAAATTCGAGCGTCGCACAGCTCGTAAAACGTTTTAGAAGAAAATGCATCTCTCTTCTCTGTCTCTCCTTTATACCAAATTTTCGTTGGTACAAAAGAGAGACATACAAAAAAAAAACATTTTTTTGCAAAACGTTTTACTTTGCACACACTCGATGTGCATTGTTCTCTCTTTCTCGTCTTCTCTTCACCTCCGCGCCACCACACAATGGGGAACAAAACAAAACGTCGCGGGTGCGTTCACAGACAAACACAGAGGTGAATAAAAACATAAGAGAAGATGGACGAAACGAAGACAACAACTGGGGTGAATAAGATAACAAAAAAAAATCGTCGTTGCGACCATACAGTCGTAACAAACGTGGGAACGTCCCACACCCTGAGATGTCTCATAAGCCGGGCCTAAAATACAACGATACGAAAGAAAACAGTTCAATTGAATTGTACATCCATTGTACCGCGACAAACTAATTTTTCGATCGAGGAAAACATGCGTCACGTGCGGATATCTTTTACATGATACGTGCCCAATGATTTGCCATTCAAATCTTCGACCGCGTACGCCACTTGTCCGACTTTACTGGTAATAACCGCGGGTTTAAATTTACCAGCCAATTTAGCGGAAAATTTATTCGGTGCATCGCTCAAAACAAACGAACGAATGAAGACGGGTTGTCCAACTCGAAAAGTGCGCTTAGCACTACGTAAATTATAGTGCTGAGCCCCCTTTTCGTGTGCCACACGTAAATAATGTGTTATACGATCCTTTAAAAAGTTTACTCGATCTGGCTTAGCCCACACCTGGACTTCGCTGGGATCATGTTCATCGAGTAATCTTCTTAACGCATAGTCCGAACCGTGCATCGACATATGTTGACCGAACACGACATAATGAGGGGAATAATGTAAGGTATCGTGTATGGCATTACGTAAAGCAGCCGCAATTTCCTGCAAATTTTTGTCCCACAAATTATGGTCGTGATCGCTCAAATATGAACGAATACTGGCAATTAATGTTCTATTAACACGCTCGGAAGCGTTACTTTGGGGCGAGTACACCGGCGTACGTAAATGGGTTACACCGTATTTAGCTAACAGGTCTTTAAATAGATTCGAGGTGAACTGCTTCCCATTATCGGAGGTAACAATTTCGGGTACGGAGAATAAAAGGAATACCTCATTTTCTAGAAATCGACACAATAATGAGGCAGACGCCTCGCGTAAGGGTTTGACAACTACGAATTTCGAATAATGATCCAGAACGATAACGATACAGGTATTTCCGAGTTTCGAACGTGGATACGGACCCAAAAAATCTACATACAGTTTTTGAAACGGGCGAGTTGACGTAACCTGTGCTCCCATGGCTGGTTGTGTAGAGAAATTAACCGCTTTGTTCATTTTACATTTAGTGCAGCTAGCAACGTACTGTTTAACTTGCTTTGCCATTTGAGGCCAGTAAAATTGACGCTGAAGGCGTTCGAGAGTTTTGCTGCCGCCTAAATGTGCTGAAGTGGGAGGTACGTGAGCCTGTTCAATAAGCGTTGAAGTTAAGGAATTAGGAATAACAAGTTTCCAATTCGAAAGGTCGGTATCCGTATATTTAAAACCGAACGAAGGGGATATCAACAATTTATCATCCCGGATTTTGTAGTTGTGCGAACAATCTTTTAATGAACGTATTTTCGCGATCTGACCGACGTAATCTGGATCTTGGAACGCAACCGAATTTTGATCAACGTGTAAAATAGGGACCGAAGAAGGTATTAAAGCATTCACGGAAGGGTCGATGTTTTTACTCGACAAGACTGGATCTTCAAATTGGGCACCAGGATCAGGCGTGCTCTTACTTTCGGAATCATCCTCACAAGGAGCGGATTCATCCGGAAAAGCTCGAGACAGCGCATCAGGTACAACGTTAACTGAACCTTTTCGGTATCCAATTTGAAAATCCAGCGCTTGGAGTTTAAGACTCCATCTCGCCAAACGTCCGGAGAGGTCTTTTTGACTCATTAACCAGCGCAAACTGGAATGGTCGGTATAAATGACGAATGGATAACCTTCCACGTAGGGACGGAATTTTCGCACGCTGAGGACGGCAGCGTAGCATTCCAGCTCGGTCACCGAGTAGTTTCGCTGCGCCGCATTGAGCTTATGGGAATAAAACTCAATGGGCCGCTCCACCCCCTCGGCGTCCACCTGAAATAAGACACTACCGACCCCAACGGCACTGGCATCGCACTGAATAAAAAAGGGTTTAGTGTAATCAGGATGCGTCAATACTGGGGCAGTTGACAAGGCGGTTTTAAGAGCATTAAAGGAAGAATCAGCAGCTGCAGACCAACATACTTTAGTGTTTTTACCAGTAAGATCGGTGAGAGAAGAAGCTAAGGAGGCGAAATTTGGAATGAAGCGACGGTACCATCCGCACATTCCCAGAAAACGTCTAATCTGTTTCGTCGTTTTCGGAATAGGGTACTCCAGAATAGCTTTACATTTATCTGGGTTTGTACGGAGGCAGCCATCACCCACAATATAACCTAAATAGTCTACTTCTTTCAACACAAACTTACTTTTGGTCAAATTGATTGTTAAACCAGCGTCCTTCAGATATCCAGCAACCTGTTGTAGTAAATCGAAATGTTCAGCCAGAGTGGAGGATGTGACCAGAAGGTCATCGAGGTACACAAAGACCTTATCGTGCAGTTGGTACGGGATCACGCGGTGCATCAAGCGACAAAGCGTCTGTGGTGCGTTGCATAAGCCAAACGGCATCACCTTGAACTGATACAAGGGCCGTCCAGGAACCGTAAACGCTGTTTTATCGCGGGATGCTGGGTCGAGTGGGATCTGCCAAAAGGCATCCTTCAAATCAATCGCCGAAATGAATCGAGTGTGTCCCAAACGACCCAACAATCCGTTGATTATGGGCAGCGGATACGCATCCTTGACGGTTGCCTTGTTCAGTTCTCTAGCATCCAAGCACAGACGAACTTTCCCATTGGCCTTACGCACCAACGTGACCGGTGAACACCAGGAACTTTGTGACTCCTCGATAACCCCCAAAGACAACATCCTATCCAACTCGGCATACATGAGTTTCTGGATAGCTGGGGACACGGAATAAAAACGTTGTTTGACTGGTTTTGCGGAACCGACATCGATCATATGAGTGATGAGGGATGTGCGGCCCAAACCTAAGATATCGCTGCTCGGAAAATATTCGCGAATGAGATCCAATTTACGACGATCATCAGATGTTAAAATATGGAATTTGGGTGTGTTGGTAGTTTCACCTAATTCGTCCGAATTATTTAACGCGGAGATTTTTGGGGAAATTCCAAAACGATTCCAAAAATCGATACCCAAATAAAGCGGTTGTTCCAAGGAAGGGACAACGTGAAAATTCATAAATTTAGTGACTCCGTTAAATTCGACGTTAGCTCTTATATAACCAAAAACTCGTTGGACTTGGCCACTCGCGGTAGTTATAGTGGAAGGAAAGTTATGGAATTCAACAAATGGATTTGACATAAGTTTCTCCGATCCACTCCCGAGAACACTGACACTCGCCCCGCTGTCGAGAAGACCCTTAAAAGGTATCTTATTTATAAAGACCTGGGCGTAAGGCCGAGTGTCACTACCCTCGGAGAATAGAACGGAGGAAATCACATCATTTCTCATTGCGACGCGACGGTTCCAATATTTTTTTGAACGCTTTAAACGATCTAACTTTGCCAATGATGGGGCATTATAGAAAAATTTAAGAGCGACAGGAAGGGAGGAAGGATTGGATGGGGACGAAGGATCGGGAAAGGAATCATTACTGGCAGACGAGCCTACCTCTTCGTCGGATTCGAATAGGAGCGGATTTCCGCGTCCGTATTGCTCGCTGCATCCTCCAGAATCGGTTTGAGTGGATTTGTCCGTGGTAACATCAATCTGGGTTGCGGTTGTGGTTGTGGTGATTCTCGTGGCCCAGTCCTCCAAGAACCACTGTTCTGGTTTTCCGACAATCTTGATTGAACGTTTCTTTCATCAGCACAACGTCGACAACGCGCAGATATCGTCCCTCGTAGCCCACATCGATAGCAAAACAATCCAACAGGAGCCAATTGACAATCCATGAACGTGTGACCCATATCCGAACAATTAAAGCAGACGATATTTTTACTATGATTGGCATGTTGTTTGTAAACCAATCCCGAACTGCCTGCTGGGACTTGTCCACCCGAACGTCTCGCCGCTGCCGACTGATACCTGCTCTCCGTTTGAATGGCGGATACTGAGTTATCGGGCAGAACATCAGTTAAGGGATAATTCTCATAAGAGTCATATGCTCCAACATCATCATACGGACTGCCTGATAACTCATTGATCACGCGTCGTGGATGGATTGCAGGATCCGCCGGAGCTTTGAGCCGCCGGAAAGACTCCTCCCAAGCAGAACAGCTTTTGATTAGTTCGTTGATGCTGCTGAACCGACGATCTGTAAGGTGGTATTGTAGCGTAGGCTTCATGTTGTTCAGCAAAATTTGAATGAGCTCTTCGTCTGAGTACGGCGTTCGACATTGTAAGGTAAGGGTCCAGACGTGGTTGTAGAAATCCAGGAAGCTTTCGTTCGGTTGTTGTTTACGTGCCTCGACCATTCTGCGGATTTCGTAATTTGTGCGACGATCTTGAAAGCGCTCGATAATTCCGCTTCGTAGTTCTGACCAGGTCGCGTGCGGGTTGTGTTTACGAAATGTCCAGTACCACTGCAACGCGAGGTCCTTTAGAATGGTATGGAGCTCCAATAATAAGATTTGTTCGGATAATCCCCGGGATGAAGCGATGGTATCAACTTGGAACAGGAACATATCGATGTTGATTCCCGATGGAGATCCCGTGAAACTTAGTCCACTACCGGACAACAAACGTCGATCGACAAATTTTGGCGATACTGGCGAACTGGTGGACGTCGGAGGCGCGCGATCCTGTACGGTGGGAATCGGGATGTCTTGTGAGAACGGATTATTTCCGACGATTTGAGTCTGGAGGTTGTTTTGCCGTTGATCCAACTTTACCAACTGTTGTGATACCATTTCGAACTTTTGCAGCATGGATTCCAAGAGTGTGGTCTGTGCATTTGATTGTTGTACCGCCGCGTGATTCGTTTGGATCTGGCCAAGAAGATCCTCCAAAGTACTTCTTCGCTCCGGCTGCGGTGGGTTATCAGAATCATCCTCGCTACCGAGGTTTTGAACATGAATCTCTTCATTTATTTCCTCATGAGGAGGTATTTCCACCGTGAGATGTACGCCCTTTGCGCTTTCTATGGAAACGTTCAATTTTTCCTGGTCATCCAAGTACATCTGCAGACTAGTCAGTAATTCGGAACATGCTTGATGTACCTTACGCGCGAGCTGCTCGTATTTCGGTGATTTGAATGCGCGACTAAGCCGGCCGGACAAATGCAACAACCGGGAATGGTAACGTTGGGCCAATAATAGGGGATCCTTCGTAGTCGGACCCAAAAGGGTGATTTCTTCCCGAATCTCCTCCAATTTCTTGAGACACGTTGAAATCTCAATATCCGGTTTCTTCGATGCGATTGTATGCATTTTTCCGGGCGTTGGTTTAATCTCGGCCTGCTCACTTCGGACCGCTTCCTCGAGTTGATGAATTGCATCGGGCGTGTCGAAGCGAATATCACGAAGGAGACACTCCACCTCCACTTCGTCTGGTTGCAGTAAAGTTACGTCCATTTTAGATTAGGTAAGGTTAGGGAATAAGTTTGGTTAGTTCGAAAAACGTAGTCTTTATTGATTTATAAAAATACAAAAATTTTAATTCAAAACAACTCTAACTCAAACGTAAGGTTTTAAATTAGAGGAAATTACAACTAAAGATATTCCACACCCACTATAACTAGATAATAAAAAAACACGAAATATTTTTATAAGTAACACGAAAAGGAATGGATACCTTGTAAGAGTTTGTGGGTCCAGTATTCCCACGATTAGTTTAACGACGGATAGGACGAGATACCCCCGAAAGTGGCGCTTTTCGATGAGAACCTAATTTGGGGGGGCTCGTTAAAATAATTACAACAAAAATTCAACCAATGAATATCAAATCGTGATAAAGAACCAGAAAGTTACCCCGTGCGTTAGATAATACTCAATTCGAATGTGAATTTGGTTAACTTCCACTCGATCCCACGGATGGTTACGTTGGATACGTGGTTCTACGTCCGAGTTATCCCACACTGTACGTCTTTGAGGTCTTTCTGGCGTATCCCACGGATTTGAATTCATACAAAATAATAATAATAAACAAAATTTAATAATAATAATAACGTAGCTAATGAAACTACCAACACACCCAGATAAGGAGGCAAGGTAGCAAGAAAAAAAAAACACAAGTAAGAGAATAATAAAGGAAGGAAGGAATGGTTACCTTGTGGTGGTTTGTGGGTCCCGTATTCCCACGATTAGATTAACGACGGTAGGACGAGATACCCCCCAAAGTGGCGCTTTTCAATGAGAACCTAATTTGGAGGGGCTCGTTGAAATTTGAAACGATACGAAAACCAAAAAATAATCAAAATGCGAAAAAATATAAAATGAAGTACTAATAGTACCGCGGGTTCCAATACAACCCCAAATTTAAAAATCAAAAATATCAAAAATAATATATTCAAAAAAAATATTTAAATCAAGTACGATAATACGGTGGTATGATGAGAGTGGAAACCCCACTCCGTGTCAGCTAAATAATAAAAAAAATAAAAAAAAAAAATAATAATATAATAATAAAGTGTTCCGTTCCTCAAATTTCGGTCAAGAAATTTCGGGGAAGAGAAGAAATGAAGCTAAACTAAACTCCAGACAAATGACATCCGAGCTCCACCACAATCAGACACAACATAGTGGAAATGGGAAAGAGCTCGGAAGTCGGATGTCCAAAGAATAGGGGATGACACCCCCCCATCTACGCGCAATCAAACAGCCCGTGCTGGTTGCGATCGTAGATAGGGAATGTCAACCGGGAGACTGGCTTTGGTGTGCGCGTCCATGCGAATTCAAACAGTGTGAAACACCGGTTTCGACACTGGACGCGCACGCCAAAGGGAGTGAAGCTAAAAAATCCTAAAAAAAATAAAAATTATTAAAAATTCGCGAAATAATTTGGGCGCCACTGTTACAGGCTGGCTACTGCCAACCTGCAGATATTCACTAAGCGCATGCAGAGGCCTCCACGGTGATTTTTGCCGGCTACGTTCTCAGGGAGAAGTGCGAAGGGTCGTGGGGTTTGAGGCATGCATGGCTCCTGGCTTACACCGTGATTAAATACAGAAAGTTGGGGGGGAACGCAAATAATAATAAACCATAGTTCCGCCGAAATCCGTCGGCCGAAACATGAGGAACGAACAACTCAAAAATTATAAATGAGAGAGAGGTGCCTTGGTGCGCGCATCCATTCGAATTCAAACAGGGCGAAGCCCTGGTTACGAAATTGGATGCGGGCACCAAGGGACCGCAAACACTAAACCGACACAGAGGGAGTCTCCGCTCCCATCATACCGACCGAGAACTTAGAAATTCATTTTATTTAATTTATTTTAAAAAGGAAAACAAAAGAAAACACAACTTCCCACGAGGAAAACAAGAAAGGGAGGGATCGAGAGAGAAGCGAGAGAGAGAGAACAATACGTACCGAGCGCGCACCCGCTGTGCGGCGCTCGATTACAAAATTTTTTAAATTTAATATAATGTATATATAAAATATAAGAAAAAAAAATAAAATCAAAAAAAAATAAAAATAAAAAGGGTACCTTAAATAATTATCAAAACTGTTGCGGCCTTGGTGCCGTCATGCCTCAGGGTCGCCGCCCCGGACCGTTGCGGCTTTGGTGCCGTTAATTATTTTGCCTCGACTGCCCGCAAAAAAAATAACTTGGGCGTTGCGGGGCCTCTCCCCGATACCAAAATGAATACACCCGAGGTGCCGGTTGGCCACCCGAATGATGCGGCAGACCACCGGTAACCAAAACGTTGGGCGTGGTTTCGCCTAACAACCGTATATAAAGTGGCCTTGCCCCACCCTGACCGTTGGGCACGAGCTCGCCAAAACCCGTATGTCTCCCCGTTGGGCGACCTTTTTGCCTTTGGTATTGATTGCCTTCGGTTGCACGTTGAATATAAATATCACGGCTGGCCTCAACTGGCCGCCGGATCCGTATACAGCGGAGTGATCTCACTTGACCACCCAATACACTATGGGCGTTGCCTCGTCTAACCCTTAGCAGCCTTGTAACTGTCGCAAATGGTGGGCGTCCTTCGCCTTGATTACAAAAATGAGTGGCCTCAACCGGCCACCCTGTACTGTACCGTTGCGGCACTAGGTTTTTGCTCAGCCAAACAATTTTATTAACGTTTGCTTCGATATATATTTCACTGGTAGCTCAAACTATTTTTCTCCTTCTCGAACAACAATAAAAAAAAACTTATACCACCTTCCCAAAGCGTTATCTCGTTGAGGGAAAAACACCATCAACCAAAAACCCCAAAAAAATTAAATACGCACGACATTTTCTTTCTTTTAATTTTTTTATTTATTTTATTTTTTTTTTATTTTTATTATTGTAAACTTTTCACTACTTTAGTAATTAATGTATAATTTTGTTTGTCTTTGGTTATATTCTCACAATAACATTCGGATTCATTATTAAGAACCAAAAATTTAATACCACTATATAATTTTACAACCATCTCAAAAATCCAAACTCGAATTAAAAAAAATAATCTCAATCGAGCCAAAAATCACAACTTGACTTTTTAAAATTCACCACTCGAATGACCAAACAAAAAAAAAATTCGAGCGTCGCACAGCTCGTAAAACGTTTTAGAAGAAAATGCATCTCTCTTCTCTGTCTCTCCTTTATACCAAATTTTCGTTGGTACAAAAGAGAGACATACAAAAAAAAAACATTTTTTTGCAAAACGTTTTACTTTGCACACACTCGATGTGCATTGTTCTCTCTTTCTCGTCTTCTCTTCACCTCCGCGCCACCACACAATGGGGAACAAAACAAAACGTCGCGGGTGCGTTCACAGACAAACACAGAGGTGAATAAAAACATAAGAGAAGATGGACGAAACGAAGACAACAACTGGGGTGAATAAGATAACAAAAAAAAATCGTCGTTGCGACCATACAGTCGTAACAACCTGCAATCCCGGTTCGATAACATAACATAACCGCGAATTTCAAAATACGAAATTTGAAATAACCGCGCTTTCCATATGCAGCTAACCGTCAATTTCTTACCTAATATGCTTTTTTCATTACCTACAATCATTTTGAGCCGGAATTTCAACAATAAAATAATTTCAATTTTTTTGCAAAAATCCCTGATGGTTAGCCTTACCGATTTTGAACGGATAAAATTTATTGTCACCGATTCGGTAAGTATCGGTTATTCTGGATTACTGATGTTATTTTAAGCAGATCAGCGTTAAATTTGTTGCAATATGTCGCCTCGTTCACCTACAATCCCGGTTCGATGACATAACATAACCGCGAATTTCAAAATACGAAATTTCAAATAACCGTGCTTTCTATATGCAGCCAAACGTCAATTTCTTATCTAATATGCTTTTTTCATTACCTACAATCATTTTCAGCCGGAATTTCAACAATAAAATATTTTCAATTTTTTTGCAAAAATCCCTGATGGTATTTGTTAGCTTTACCGATTTTGAACGGATAAAATTTATTGTCACCGATTCGGTAAGTATCGGTTATTCTGGATTACTGATGTTATTTTAAGCAGATCAGCGTTAAATTTGTTGCAATATGTCGCCTCGTTCACCTGCAATCCCGGTTCGATGACATAACATAACCGCGAATTTCAAAATACGAAATTTCAAATAACCGTGCTTTCTATATGCAGCCAAACGTCAATTTCTTATCTAATATGCTTTTTTCATTACCTACAATCATTTTCAGCCGGAATTTCAACAATAAAATATTTTCAATTTTTTTGCAAAAATCCCTGATGGTATTTGTTAGCTTTACCGATTTTGAACGGATAAAATTTATTGTCACCGATTCGGTAAGTATCGGTTATTCTGGATTACTGATGTTATTTTAAGCAGATCAGTGTTAAATTTGTTGCAATATGTCGCCTCGTTCACCTGCAATCCCGGTTCGATGACATAACATAACCGCGAATTTCAAAATACGAAATTTGAAATAACCGCGCTTTCCATATGCAGCCATACGTTAATTTCTTACCTAATATGCTTTTTTCATTACCTACAATCATTTTGAGCCGGAATTTCAACAATAAAATATTTTCAATTTTTTTGCAAAAATCCCTGATGGTATTTGTTAGCTTTACCGATTTTGAACGGATAAAATTTAGTGTCACCGATTCGGTAAGTATCGGTTATTCTGGATTACTGATGTTATTTTAAGCAGATCAGCGGTAAATTTGTTGCAATATGTCGCCTCGTTTACCAGCAATCCCGGTTCGATGACATAACATAACCGCGAATTTCAAAATACGAAATTTGAAATAACCGCGCTTTCCATATGCAGCTAACCGTCAATTTCTTACCTAATATGCTTTTTTCATTACCTACAATCATTTTGAGCCGGAATTTCAACAATAAAATATTTACAATTTTTTTGCAAAAATCCCTGATGGTTAGCCTTACCGATTTTGAACTGATAAAATTTATTGTCACCGATTCGGTAAGTATCGGTTATTCTGGATTACTGATGTTATTTTAAGCAGATCAGCGTTAAATTTGTTGCAATATGTCGCCTCGTTCACTTGCAATCCCGGTTCGATGACATAACATAACCGCGAATTTCAAAATACGAAATTTGAAAAAACCGCGCTTTTCATATGCAACCAGCCGTTAATTTATTACCTACTATGCTCTTTTCATTACCTGCAAGCATTTTGAGCCGGAATTTCCACAATAAAATATTTTCAATTTTTTTGCAAAAATCCCTGATGCCTTACCGACTTTGAACGGATAAAATTTATTGTCACCGATTCGGTAAGTATCGGTTATTCTGGATTACTGATGTTATTTTAAGCAGATCAGCGTTAAATTTGTTGCAATATGTCGCCTCGTTCACTTGCAATCTCGGTTCGATGACATAACATAACCGCGAATTTCAAAATACGAAATTTGAAATAACCGCGCTTTCCATATGCAGCTAACCGTCAATTTCTTACCTAATATGCTTTTTTCATTACCTACAATCATTTTGAGCCGGAATTTCAACAATAAAATATTTTTAATTTTTTTTGCAAAAATCCCTGATGGTTAGCCTTACCGATTTTGAACGGATAAAATTTATTGTCACCGATTCGGTAAGTATCGGTTATTCTGGATTACTGATGTTGTTTTAAGCAGATCAGCGTTAAATTTGTTGCAATATGTCGCCTCGTTCACCTGCAATCCCGGTTCGATGACATAACATAACCGCGAATTTCAAAATACGAAATTTGAAATAACCGCGCTTTCCATATGCAGCTAACCGTCAATTTCTTACCTAATATGCTTTTTTCATTACCTACAATCATTTTGAGCCGGAATTTCAACAATAAAATATTTTCAATTTTTTTGCAAAAATCCCTGATGGCCTTACCGATTTTGAACGGATAAAATTTATTGTCACTGATTCGGTAAGTATCGGTTATTCTGGATTACTGATGTTATTTTAAGCAGATCAGCGTTAAATTTGTTGCAATATGTCACCTCGTTTACCTGCAATCCCGGTTCGATGACATAACATAACCGCGAATTTCAAAATACGAAATTTGAAATAACCGCGCTTTCCATATGCAGCCAAACGTCAATTTCTTACGTAATATGCTTTTTTCATTACCTACAATCATTTTGAGCCGGAATTTCAACAATAAAATATTTTCAATTTTTTTGCAAAAATCCCTGATGGTCCTTACCGATTTTGAACGGATAAAATTTATTGTCACCGATTCGGTAAGTATCGGTTATTCTGGATTACTGATGTTATTTTAAGCAGATCAGCGTTAAATTTGTTACAATATGTCGCCTCGTTCACCTGCAATCCCGGTTCGATGACATAACATAACCGCGAATTTCAAAATACGAAATTTGAAAAAACTGCGCTTTCCATATGCAGCTAACCGTCAATTTCTTACCTAATATGCTTTTTTCATTACCTACAATCATTTTGAGCCGGAATTTCAACAGTAAAATATTTTCAATTTTTTTGCAAAAATCCCTGATGGTTAGCCTTACCGATTTTGAACGGATAAAATTTATTGTCACCGATTCGGTAAGTATCGGTTATTCTGGATTACTGATGTTATTTTAAGCAGATCAGCGTTAAATTTGTTAATATATGTCGCTTCGTTCACCTGCATACCCGGTTCGATGACATAACATAACCGCGAATTTCAAAATACGAAATTTGAAATAATCGCGCTTTCCATATGCAGCTAACCGTCAATTTCTTACCTAATATGCTTTTTTCATTACCTACAATCATTTTGAGCCGGAATTTCAACAATAAAATATTTTCAATTTTTTTGCAAAGATCCCTGATGGTTACCGATTTTGAACGGATAAAATTTATTGTCACCGATTCGGTAAGTATCGGTTATTATGGATTACTGATGTTATTTTAAGCAGATCAGCGTTAAATTTGTTACAATATGTCGCCTCGTTCACCTGCAATCCCGGTTCGATGACATAACATAACCGCGAATTTCAAAATACGAAATTTGAAATAACCGCGCTTTCCATATGCAGCTAACCGTCAATTTCTTACCTAATATGCTTTTTTCATTACCTACAATCATTTTGAGCCGGAATTTCAACAATAAAATATTTTCAATTTTTTTGCAAAAATCCCTGATGGTTAGCCTTACCGATTTTGAACGGATAAAATTTATTGTCACCGATTCGGTAAGTATCGGTTATTCTGGATTACTGATGTTATTTTAAGCAGATCAACGTTAAATTTGTTACAATATGTCGCCTCGTTCATCTGCAATCCCGGTTCGATGACATAACATAACCGCGAATTTCAAAATACGAAATTTGAAAAAACCGCGCTTTCCATATGCAGCTAACCGTCAATTTCTTACCTAATATGCTTTTTGCATTACCTACAATCATTTTGAGCCGGAATTTCAACAATAAAATATTTTCAATTTTTTTGCAAAAATCCCTGATGGTTAGCCTTACCGATTTTGAACGGATAAAATTTATTGTCACCGATTCGGTAAGTATCGGTTATTCTGGATTACTGATGTTATTTTAAGCAGATCAGCGTTAAATTTGTTACAATATGTCGCCTCGTTCACCTGCAATCCCGGTTCGATAACATAACATAACCGCGAATTTCAAAATACGAAATTTGAAATAACCGCGCTTTCCATATGCAGCTAACCGTCAATTTCTTACCTAATATGCTTTTTTCATTACCTACAATCATTTTGAGCCGGAATTTCAACAATAAAATAATTTCAATTTTTTTGCAAAAATCCCTGATGGTTAGCCTTACCGATTTTGAACGGATAAAATTTATTGTCACCGATTCGGTAAGTATCGGTTATTCTGGATTACTGATGTTATTTTAAGCAGATCAGCGTTAAATTTGTTACAATATGTCGCCTCGTTCACCTGCAATCCCGGTTCGATGACATAACATAACCGCGAATTTCAAAATACGAAATTTGAAAAAACCGCGCTTTCCATATGCAGCTAACCGTCAATTTCTTACCTAATATGCTTTTTTCATTACCTACAATCATTTTGAGCCGGAATTTCAACAATAAAATAATTTCAATTTTTTTGCAAAAATCCCTGATGGTTAGCCTTACCGATTTTGAACGGATAAAATTTATTGTCACCGATTCGGTAAGTATCGGTTATTCTGGATTACTGATGTTATTTTAAGCAGATCAGCGTTAAATTTGTTACAATATGTCGCCTCGTTCACCTGCAATCCCGGTTCGATGACATAACATAACCGCGAATTTCAAAATACGAAATTTGAAAAAACTGCGCTTTCCATATGCAGCTAACCGTCAATTTCTTACCTAATATGCTTTTTTCATTACCTACAATCATTTTGAGCCGGAATTTCAACAATAAAATAATTTCAATTTTTTTGCAAAAATCCCTGATGGTTAGCCTTACCGATTTTGAACGGATAAAATTTATTGTCACCGATTCGGTAAGTATCGGTTATTCTGGATTACTGATGTTATTTTAAGCAGATCAGCGTTAAATTTGTTACAATATGTCGCCTCGTTCACCTGCAATCCCGGTTCGATGACATAACATAACCGCGAATTTCAAAATACGAAATTTGAAAAAACCGCGCTTTCCATATGCAGCTAACCGTCAATTTCTTACCTAATATGCTTTTTTCATTACCTACAATCATTTTGAGCCGGAATTTCAACAATAAAATAATTTCAATTTTTTTGCAAAAATCCCTGATGTTAGCCTTACCGATTTTGAACGGATAAAATTTATTGTCACCGATTCGGTAAGTATCGGTTATTCTGGATTACTGATGTTATTTTAAGCAGATCAGCGTTAAATTTGTTACAATATGTCGCCTCGTTCACCTGCAATCCCGGTTCGATGACATAACATAACCGTGAATTTCAAAATACGAAATTTGAAAAAACCGCGCTTTCCATATGCAGCTAACCGTCAATTTCTTACCTAATATGCTTTTTTCATTACCTACAATCATTTTGAGCCGGAATTTCAACAATAAAATATTTTCAATTTTTTTGCAAAAATCCCTGATGGTTAGCCTTACCGATTTTGAACGGATAAAATTTATTGTCACCGATTCGGTAAGTATCGGTTATTCTGGATTACTGATGTTATTTTAAGCAGATTAGCGTTAAATTTGTTGCAATATGTCGCCTCGTTCACCTGCAATCCCGGTTCGATGACATAACATAACCGCGAATTTCAAAATACGAAATTTGAAAAAACCGCGCTTTCCATATGCAGCTAACCGTCAATTTCTTACCTAATATGCTTTTTTCATTACCTACAATCATTTTGAGCCGGAATTTCAACAATAAAATATTTTCAATTTTTTTGCAAAAATCCCTGATGGTTAGCCTTACCGATTTTGAACGGATAAAATTTATTGTCACCGATTCGGTAAGTATCGGTTATTCTGGATTACTGATGTTATTTTAAGCAGATCAGCGTTAAATTTGTTACAATATGTCGCCTCGTTCACCTGCAATCCCGGTTCGATGACATAACATAACCACGAATTTCAAAATACGAAATTTGAAATAACCGCGCTTTCCATATGCAGCTAACCGTCAATTTCTTACCTAATATGCTTTTTTCATTACCTACAATCATTTTGAGCCGGAATTTCAACAATAAAATATTTTCAATTTTTTTGCAAAAATCCCTGATGGATACCGATTTTGAACGGATAAAATTTACTGTCACCGATTCGGTAAGTATCGGTTATTCTGGATTACTGATGTTATTTTAAGCACATCAGCGTTAAATTTGTTACAATATGTCGCCTCGTTCACCTGCAATCCCGGTTCGATGACATAACATAACCGTGAATTTCAAAATACGAAATTTGAAAAAACCGCGCTTTCCATATGCAGCTAACCGTCAATTTCTTACCTAATATGCTTTTTTCATTACCTACAATCATTTTGAGCCGGAATTTCAACAATAAAATATTTTCAATTTTTTTGCAAAAATCCCTGATGGTTAGCCTTACCGATTTTGAACGGATAAAATTTATTGTCACCGATTCGGTAAGTATCGGTTATTCTGGATTACTGATGTTATTTTAAGCAGATCAGCGTTAAATTTGTTACAATATGTCGCCTCGTTCACCTGCAATCCCGGTTCGATGACATAACATAACCGCGAATTTCAAAATACGAAATTTGAAAAAACCGCGCTTTCCATATGCAGCTAACCGTCAATTTCTTACCTAATATGCTTTTTTCATTACCTACAATCATTTTGAGCCGGAATTTCAACAAAAAAATATTTTCAATTTTTTTGCAAAAATCCCTGATGGTTAGCCTTACCGATTTTGAACGGATAAAATTTATTGTCACCGATTCGGTAAGTATCGGTTATTCTGGATTACTGATGTTATTTTAAGCAGATTAGCGTTAAATTTGTTGCAATATGTCGCCTCGTTCACCTGCAATCCCGGTTCGATGACATAACATAACCGCGAATTTCAAAATACGAAATTTGAAATAACCGCGCTTTCCATATGCAGCTAACCGTCAATTTCTTACCTAATATGCTTTTTTCATTACCTACAATCATTTTGAGCCGGAGTTTCAACAATAAAATAATTTCAATTTTTTTGCAAAAATCCCTGATGGATACCGATTTTGAACGGATAAAATTTATTGTCACCGATTCGGTAAGTATCGGTTATTCTGGATTACTGATGTTATTTTAAGCAGATCAGCGTTAAATTTGTTACAATATGTCGCCTCGTTCACCTGCAATCCCGGTTCGATGACATAACATAACCGCGAATTTCAAAATACGAAATTTGAAATAACCGCGCTTTCCATATGCAGCTAACCGTCAATTTCTTACCTAATATGCTTTTTTCATTACCTACAATCATTTTGAGCCGGAATTTCAACAATAAAATATTTTCAATTTTTTTGCAAAAATCCCTGATGGATACCGATTTTGAACGGATAAAATTTACTGTCACCGATTCGGTAAGTATCGGTTATTCTGGATTACTGATGTTATTTTAAGCACATCAGCGTTAAATTTGTTACAATATGTCGCCTCGTTCACCTGCAATCCCGGTTCGATGACATAACATAACCGTGAATTTCAAAATACGAAATTTGAAAAAACCGCGCTTTCCATATGCAGCTAACCGTCAATTTCTTACCTAATATGCTTTTTTCATTACCTACAATCATTTTGAGCCGGAATTTCAACAATAATATATTTTCAATTTTTTTGCAAAAATCCCTGATGGTTAGCCTTACCGATTTTGAACGGATAAAATTTATTGTCACCGATTCGGTAAGTATCGGTTATTCTGGATTACTGATGTTATTTTAAGCAGATCAGCGTTAAATTTGTTACAATATGTCGCCTCGTTCACCTGCAATCCCGGTTCGATGACATAACATAACCGCGAATTTCAAAATACGAAATTTGAAATAACTGCGCTTTCCATATGCAGCTAACCGTCAATTTCTTACCTAATATGCTTTTTTCATTACCTACAATCATTTTGAGCCGGAATTTCAACAATAAAATATTTTCAATTTTTTTGCAAAAATCCCTGATGGTTAGCCTTACCGATTTTGAACGGATAAAATTTATTGTCACCGATTCGGTAAGTATCGGTTATTCTGGATTACTGATGTTATTTTAAGCACATCAGCGTTAAATTTGTTACAATATGTCGCCTCGTTCACCTGCAATCCCGGTTCGATGACATAACATAACCGCGAATTTCAAAATACGAAATTTGAAATAACCGCGCTTTCCATATGCAGCTAACCGTCAATTTCTTACCTAATATGCTTTTTTTATTACCTACAATCATTTTGAGCCGGAATTTCAACAATAAAATATTTTCAATTTTTTTGCAAAAATCCCTGATGGATACCGATTTTGAACGGATAAAATTTACTGTCACCGATTCGGTAAGTATCGGTTATTCTGGATTACTGATGTTATTTTAAGCACATCAGCGTTAAATTTGTTACAATATGTCGCCTCGTTCACCTGCAATCCCGGTTCGATGACATAACATAACCGTGAATTTCAAAATACGAAATTTGAAAAAACCGCGCTTTCCATATGCAGCTAACCGTCAATTTCTTACCTAATATGCTTTTTTCATTACCTACAATCATTTTGAGCCGGAATTTCAACAATAAAATATTTTCAATTTTTTTGCAAAAATCCCTGATGGTTAGCCTTACCGATTTTGAACGGATAAAATTTATTGTCACCGATTCGGTAAGTATCGGTTATTCTGGATTACTGATGTTATTTTAAGCAGATCAGCGTTAAATTTGTTACAATATGTCGCCTCGTTCACCTGCAATCCCGGTTCGATGACATAACATAACCGCGAATTTCAAAATACGAAATTTGAAATAACTGCGCTTTCCATATGCAGCTAACCGTCAATTTCTTACCTAATATGCTTTTTTCATTACCTACAATCATTTTGAGCCGGAATTTCAACAATAAAATATTTTCAATTTTTTTGCAAAAATCCCTGATGGTTAGCCTTACCGATTTTGAACGGATAAAATTTAGTGTCACCGATTCGGTAAGTATCGGTTATTCTGGATTACTGATGTTATTTTAAGCAGATCAGCGTTAAATTTGTTACAATATGTCGCCTCGTTCACCTGCAATCCCGGTTCGATGACATAACATAACCGCGAATTTCAAAATACGAAATTTGAAATAACCGCGCTTTCCATATGCAGCTAACCGTCAATTTCTTACCTAATATGCTTTTTTCATTACCTACAATCATTTTGAGCCGGAATTTCAACAATAAAATATTTTCAATTTTTTTGCAAAAATCCCTGATGGTTAGCCTTACCGATTTTGAACGGATAAAATTTACTGTCACCGATTCGGTAAGTATCGGTTATTCTGGATTACTGATGTTATTTTAAGCACATCAGCGTTAAATTTGTTACAATATGTCGCCTCGTTCACCTGCAATCCCGGTTCGATGACATAACATAACCGTGAATTTCAAAATACGAAATTTGAAAAAACCGCGCTTTCCATATGCAGCTAACCGTCAATTTCTTACCTAATATGCTTTTTTCATTACCTACAATCATTTTGAGCCGGAATTTCAACAATAAAATATTTTCAATTTTTTTGCAAAAATCCCTGATGGTTTGCCTTACCGATTTTGAACGGATAAAATTTATTTGTCACCGATTCGGTAAGGATCGGTTATTCTGGATTACTGATGTTATTTTAAGCAGATCAGCGTTAAATTTGTTACAATATGTCGCCTCGTTCACCTGCAATCCCGGTTCGATGACATAACATAACCGCGAATTTCAAAATACGAAATTTGAAATAACCGCGCTTTCCATATGCAGCTAACCATCAATTTCTTACCTAATATGCTTTTTTCATTACCTACAATCGTTTTGAGCCGGAATTTCAACAATAAAATATTTTCAATTTTTTTGCAAAAATCCCTGATGGTTAGCCTTACCGATTTTGAACGGATAAAATTTATTGTCACCGATTCGGTAAGTATCGGTTATTCTGGATTACTGATGTTATTTTAAGCAGATCAGCGTTAAATTTGTTACAATATGTCGCCTCGTTCACCTGCAATCCCGGTTCGATGACATAACATAACCGCGAATTTCAAAATACGAAATTTGAAAAAACCGCGCTTTCCATATGCAGCTAACCGTCAATTTCTTACCTAATATGCTTTTTTCATTACCTACAATCATTTTGAGCCGGAATTTCAACAATAAAATATTTTCAATTTTTTTGCAAAAATCCCTGATGGTTAGCCTTACCGATTTTGAACGGATAAAATTTATTGTCACCGATTCGGTAAGTATCGGTTATTCTGGATTACTGATGTTATTTTAAGCAGATCAGCGTTAAATTTGTTACAATATGTCGCCTCGTTCACCTGCAATCCCGGTTCGATGACATAACATAACCGCGAATTTCAAAATACGAAATTTGAAATAACCGCGCTTTCCATATGCAGCTAACCGTCAATTTCTTACCTAATATGCTTTTTCCATTACCTACAATCATTTTGAGCCGGGATTTCAACAGTAAAATATTTTCAATTTTTTTGCAAAAATCCCTGATGGTTAGCCTTACCGATTTTGAACGGATAAAATTTATTGTCACCGATTCGGTAAGTATCGGTTATTCTGGATTACTGATGTTATTTTAAGCAGATCAGCGTTAAATTTGTTACAATATGTCGCCTCGTTCACCTGCAATCCCGGTTCGATGACATAACATAACCGCGAATTTCAAAATACGAAATTTGAAAAAACCGCGCTTTCCATATGCAGCTAACCGTCAATTTCTTACCTAATATGCTTTTTTCATTACCTACAATCATTTTGAGCCGGAATTTCAACAAAAAAATATTTTCAATTTTTTTGCAAAAATCCCTGATGGCTAGCCTTACCGATTTTGAACGGATAAAATTTATTGTCACCGATTCGGTAAGTATCGGTTATTCTGGATTACTGATGTTATTTTAAGCAGATCAGCGTTAAATTTGTTACAATATGTCGCCTCGTTCACCTGCAATCCCGGTTCGATGACATAACATAACCGCGAATTTCAAAATACGAAATTTGAAAAAACCGCGCTTTCCATATGCAGCTAACCGTCAATTTCTTACCTAATATGCTTTTTTCATTACCTACAATCATTTTGAGCCGGAATTTCAACAAAAAAATATTTTCAATTTTTTTGCAAAAATCCCTGATGGCTAGCCTTACCGATTTTGAACGGATAAAATTTATTGTCACCGATTCGGTAAGTATCGGTTATTCTGGATTACTGATGTTATTTTAAGCAGATCAGCGTTAAATTTGTTGCAATATGTCGCCTCGTTCACCTGCAATCCCGGTTCGATGACATAACATAACCGCGAATTTCAAAATACGAAATTTGAAAAAACCGCGCTTTCCATATGCAGCTAACCGTCAATTTCTTACCTAATATGCTTTTTTCATTACCTACAATCATTTTGAGCCGGAATTTCAACAATAAAATATTTTCAATTTTTTTGCAAAAATCCCTGATGGTTAGCCTTACCGATTTTGAACGGATAAAATTTATTGTCACCGATTCGGTAAGTATCGGTTATTCTGGATTACTGATGTTATTTTAAGCAGATCAGCGTTAAATTTGTTACAATATGTCGCCTCGTTCACCTGCAATCCCGGTTCGATGACATAACATAACCGCGAATTTCAAAATACGAAATTTGAAATAACCGCGCTTTCCATATGCAGCTAACCGTCAATTTCTTACCTAATATGCTTTTTTCATTACCTACAATCATTTTGAGCCGGAATTTCAACAATAAAATATTTTCAATTTTTTTGCAAAAATCCCTGATGGTTAGCCTTACCGATTTTGAACGGATAAAATTTATTGTCACCGATTCGGTAAGTATCGGTTATTCTGGATTACTGATGTTATTTTAAGCAGATCAGCGTTAAATTTGATACAATATGTCGCCTCGTTTACCTGCAATCCCGGTTCGATGACATAACATAACCGCGAATTTCAATATACGAAATTTGAAATAACCGCGCTTTCCATATGCAGCTAACTGTCAATTTCTTACCTAATATGCTTTTTTCATTACCTACAATCATTTTGAGCCGGGATTTCAACAGTAAAATATTTTCAATTTTTTTGCAAAAATCCCTGATGGTTAGCCTTACCGATTTTGAACGGATAAAATTTATTGTCACCGATTCGGTAAGTATCGGTTATTCTGGATTACTGATGTTATTTTAAGCAGATCAGCGTTAAATTTGATACAATATGTCGCCTCGTTTACCTGCAATCCCGGTTCGATGACATAACATAACCGCGAATTTCAATATACGAAATTTGAAAAAACCGCGCTTTCCATATGCAGCTAACTGTCAATTTCTTACCTAATATGCTTTTTTCATTACCTACAATCATTTTGAGCCGGAATTTCAACAATAAAATATTTTCAATTTTTTTGCAAAAATCCCTGATGGTTAGCCTTACCGATTTTGAACGGATACAATTTATTGTCACCGATTCGGTAAGTATCGGTTATTCTGGATTACTGATGTTATTTTAAGCAGATCAGCGTTAAATTTGTTACAATATGTCGCCTCGTTCACCTGCAATCCCGGTTCGATGACATAACATAACCGCGAATTTCAAAATACGAAATTTGAAAAAACCGCGCTTTCCATATGCAGCTAACCGTCAATTTCTTACCTAATATGCTTTTTTCATTACCTTCAATCATTTTGAGCCGGAATTTCAACAATAAAATATTTTCAATTTTTTTGCAAAAATCCCTGATGGTTAGCCTTACCGATTTTGAACGGATAAAATTTATTGTCACCGATTCGGTAAGTATCGGTTATTCTGGATTACTGATGTTATTTTAAGCAGATCAGCGTTAAATTTGTTCCAATATGTCGCATCGTTCACCTGCAATCCCGGTTCGATGACATAACATAACCGCGAATTTCAAAATACGAAATTTGAAAAAACCGCGCTTTCCATATGCAGCTAACCGTCAATTTCTTACCTAATATGCTTTTTTCATTACCTACAATCATTTTGAGCCGGAATTTCAACAATAAAATATTTTCAATTTTTTTGCAAAAATCCCTGATGGTTAGCCTTACCGATTTTGAACGGATAAAATTTATTGTCACCGATTCGGTAAGTATCGGTTATTCTGGATTACTGATGTTATTTTAAGCAGATCAGCGTTAAATTTGTTACAATATGTCGCCTCGTTCACCTGCAATCCCGGTTCGATGACATAACATAACCGCGAATTTCAAAATACGAAATTTGAAAAAACCGCGCTTTCCATATGCAGCTAACCGTCAATTTCTTACCTAATATGCTTTTTCCATTACCTACAATCATTTTGAGCCGGAATTTCAACAATAAAATATTTTCAATTTTTTTGCAAAAATCCCTGATGGTTAGCCTTACCGATTTTGAACGGATAAAATTTATTGTCACCGATTCGGTAAGTATCGGTTATTCTGGATTACTGATGTTATTTTAAGCAGATCAGCGTTAAATTTGTTCCAATATGTCGCATCGTTCACCTGCAATCCCGGTTCGATGACATAACATAACCGCGAATTTCAAAATACGAAATTTGAAAAAACCGCGCTTTCCATATGCAGCTAACCGTCAATTTCTTACCTAATATGCTTTTTTCATTACCTACAATCATTTTGAGCCGGAATTTCAACAATAAAATATTTTCAATTTTTTTGCAAAAATCCCTGATGGTTAGCCTTACCGATTTTGAACGGATAAAATTTATTGTCACCGATTCGGTAAGTATCGGTTATTCTGGATTACTGATGTTATTTTAAGCAGATCAGCGTTAAATTTGTTACAATATGTCGCCTCGTTCACCTGCAATCCCGGTTCGATGACATAACATAACCGCGAATTTCAAAATACGAAATTTGAAAAAACCGCGCTTTCCATATGCAGCTAACCGTCAATTTCTTACCTAATATGCTTTTTTCATTACCTACAATCATTTTGAGCCGGAATTTCAACAATAAAATATTTTCAATTTTTTTGCAAAAATCCCTGATGGTTAGCCTTACCGATTTTGAACGGATAAAATTTATTGTCACCGATTCGGTAAGTATCGGTTATTCTGGATTACTGATGTTATTTTAAGCAGATCAGCGTTAAATTTGTTACAATATGTCGCCTCGTTCACCTGCAATCCCGGTTCGATGACATAACATAACCGCGAATTTCAAAATACGAAATTTGAAAAAACCGCGCTTTCCATATGCAGCTAACCGTCAATTTCTTACCTAATATGCTTTTTCCATTACCTACAATCATTTTGAGCCGGAATTTCAACAATAAAATATTTTCAATTTTTTTGCAAAAATCCCTGATGGTTAGCCTTACCGATTTTGAACGGATAAAATTTATTGTCACCGATTCGGTAAGTATCGGTTATTCTGGATTACTGATGTTATTTTAAGCAGATCAGCGGTAAATTTGTTACAATATGTCGCCTCGTTCACCTGCAATCCCGGTTCGATGACATAACATAACCGCGAATTTCAAAATACGAAATTTGAAATAACCGCGCTTTCCATATGCAGCTAACCGTCAATTTCTTACCTAATATGCTTTTTTCATTACCTACAATCATTTTGAGCCGGAATTTCAACAATAAAATATTTTCAATTTTTTTGCAAAAATCCCTGATGGTTAGCCTTACCGATTTTGAACGGATAAAATTTATTGTCACCGATTCGGTAAGTATCGGTTATTCTGGATTACTGATGTTATTTTAAGCAGATCAGCGTTAAATTTGATACAATATGTCGCCTCGTTTACCTGCAATCCCGGTTCGATGACATAACATAACCGCGAATTTCAATATACGAAATTTGAAATAACCGCGCTTTCCATATGCAGCTAACTGTCAATTTCTTACCTAATATGCTTTTTTCATTACCTACAATCATTTTGAGCCGGAATTTCAACAATAAAATATTTTCAATTTTTTTGCAAAAATCCCTGATGGTTAGCCTTACCGATTTTGAACGGATAAAATTTATTGTCACCGATTCGGTAAGTATCGGTTATTCTGGATTACTGATGTTATTTTAAGCAGATCAGCGTTAAATTTGTTACAATATGTCGCCTCGTTCACCTGCAATCCCGGTTCGATGACATAACATAACCGCGAATTTCAAAATACGAAATTTGAAAAAACCGCGCTTTCCATATGCAGCTAACCGTCAATTTCTTACCTAATATGCTTTTTTCATTACCTTCAATCATTTTGAGCCGGAATTTCAACAATAAAATATTTTCAATTTTTTTGCAAAAATCCCTGATGGTTAGCCTTACCGATTTTGAACGGATAAAATTTATTGTCACCGATTCGGTAAGTATCGGTTATTCTGGATTACTGATGTTATTTTAAGCAGATCAGCGTTAAATTTGTTCCAATATGTCGCATCGTTCACCTGCAATCCCGGTTCGATGACATAACATAACCGCGAATTTCAAAATACGAAATTTGAAAAAACCGCGCTTTCCATATGCAGCTAACCGTCAATTTCTTACCTAATATGCTTTTTTCATTACCTACAATCATTTTGAGCCGGAATTTCAACAATAAAATATTTTCAATTTTTTTGCAAAAATCCCTGATGGTTAGCCTTACCGATTTTGAACGGATAAAATTTATTGTCACCGATTCGGTAAGTATCGGTTATTCTGGATTACTGATGTTATTTTAAGCAGATCAGCGTTAAATTTGTTACAATATGTCGCCTCGTTCACCTGCAATCCCGGTTCGATGACATAACATAACCGCGAATTTCAAAATACGAAATTTGAAAAAACCGCGCTTTCCATATGCAGCTAACCGTCAATTTCTTACCTAATATGCTTTTTTCATTACCTACAATCATTTTGAGCCGGAATTTCAACAATAAAATATTTTCAATTTTTTTGCAAAAATCCCTGATGGTTAGCCTTACCGATTTTGAACGGATAAAATTTATTGTCACCGATTCGGTAAGTATCGGTTATTCTGGATTACTGATGTTATTTTAAGCAAATCAGCGTTAAATTTGTTACAATATGTCGCCTCGTTCACCTGCAATCCCGGTTCGATGACATAACATAACCGCGAATTTCAAAATACGAAATTTGAAAAAACCGCGCTTTCCATATGCAGCTAACCGTCAATTTCTTACCTAATATGCTTTTTTCATTACCTACAATCATTTTGAGCCGGAATTTCAACAATAAAATATTTTCAATTTTTTTGCAAAAATCCCTGATGGTTAGCCTTACCGATTTTGAACGGATAAAATTTATTGTCACCGATTCGGTAAGTATCGGTTATTCTGGATTACTGATGTTATTTTAAGCAGATCAGCGTTAAATTTGTTGCAATATGTCGCCTCGTTCACCTGCAATCCCGGTTCGATGACATAACATAACCGCGAATTTCAAAATACGAAATTTGAAAAAACCGCGCTTTCCATATGCAGCTAACCGTCAATTTCTTACCTAATATGCTTTTTTCATTACCTACAATCATTTTGAGCCGGAATTTCAACAATAAAATATTTTCAATTTTTTTGCAAAAATCCCTGATGGTTAGCCTTACCGATTTTGAACGGATAAAATTTATTGTCACCGATTCGGTAAGTATCGGTTATTCTGGATTACTGATGTTATTTTAAGCAGATCAGCGTTAAATTTGTTACAATATGTCGCCTCGTTCACCTGCAATCCCGGTTCGATGACATAACATAACCGCGAATTTCAAAATACGAAATTTGAAATAACCGCGCTTTCCATATGCAGCTAACCGTCAATTTCTTACCTAATATGCTTTTTTCATTACCTACAATCATTTTGAGCCGGAATTTCAACAATAAAATATTTTCAATTTTTTTGCAAAAATCCCTGATGGTTAGCCTTACCGATTTTGAACGGATAAAATTTATTGTCACCGATTCGGTAAGTATCGGTTATTCTGGATTACTGATGTTATTTTAAGCAGATCAGCGTTAAATTTGTTACAATATGTCGCCTCGTTCACCTGCAATCCCGGTTCGATGACATAACATAACCGCGAATTTCAAAATACGAAATTTGAAAAAACCGCGCTTTCCATATGCAGCTAACCGTCAATTTCTTACCTAATATGCTTTTTTCATTACCTACAATCATTTTGAGCCGGAATTTCAACAATAAAATATTTTCAATTTTTTTGCAAAAATCCCTGATGGTTAGCCTTACCGATTTTTAACGGATAAAATTTATTGTCACCGATTCGGTAAGTATCGGTTATTCTGGATTACTGATGTTATTTTAAGCAGATCAGCGGTAAATTTGTTACAATATGTCGCCTCGTTCACCTGCAATCCCGGTTCGATGACATAACATAACCGCGAATTTCAAAATACGAAATTTGAAATAACCGCGCTTTCCATATGCAGCTAACCGTCAATTTCTTACCTAATATGCTTTTTCCATTACCTACAATCATTTTGAGCCGGAATTTCAACAATAAAATATTTTCAATTTTTTTGCAAAAATCCCTGATGGTTAGCCTTACCGATTTTGAACGGATAAAATTTATTGTCACCGATTCGGTAAGTATCGGTTATTCTGGATTACTGATGTTATTTTAAGCAGATCAGCGTTAAATTTGTTACAATATGTCGCCTCGTTCACCTGCAATCCCGGTTCGATGACATAACATAACCGCGAATTTCAAAATACGAAATTTGAAAAAACCGCGCTTTCCATATGCAGCTAACCGTCAATTTCTTACCTAATATGCTTTTTTCATTACCTACAATCATTTTGAGCCGGAATTTCAACAATAAAATATTTTCAATTTTTTTGCAAAAATCCCTGATGGTTAGCCTTACCGATTTTGAACGGATAAAATTTATTGTCACCGATTCGGTAAGTATCGGTTATTCTGGATTACTGATGTTATTTTAAGCAGATCAGCGTTAAATTTGTTACAATATGTCGCCTCGTTCACCTGCAATCCCGGTTCGATGACATAACATAACCGCGAATTTCAAAATACGAAATTTGAAAAAACCGCGCTTTCCATATGCAGCTAACCGTCAATTTCTTACCTAATATGCTTTTTTCATTACCTACAATCATTTTGAGCCGGAATTTCAACAATAAAATATTTTCAATTTTTTTGCAAAAATCCCTGATGGTTAGCCTTACCGATTTTGAACGGATAAAATTTATTGTCACCGATTCGGTAAGTATCGGTTATTCTGGATTACTGATGTTATTTTAAGCAGATCAGCGTTAAATTTGTTACAATATGTCGCCTCGTTCACCTGCAATCCCGGTTCGATGACATAACATAACCGCGAATTTCAAAATACGAAATTTGAAAAAACCGCGCTTTCCATATGCAGCTAACCGTCAATTTCTTACCTAATATGCTTTTTTCATTACCTACAATCATTTTGAGCCGGAATTTCAACAATAAAATATTTTCAATTTTTTTGCAAAAATCCCTGATGGTTACTTACCGATTTTGAACGGATAAAATTTATTGTCACCGATTCGGTAAGTATCGGTTATTCTGGATTACTGATGTTATTTTAAGCAGATCAGCGTTAAATTTGTTACAATATGTCGCCTCGTTCACCTGCAATCCCGGTTCGATGACATAACATAACCGCGAATTTCAAAATACGAAATTTGAAAAAACCGCGCTTTCCATATGCAGCTAACCGTCAATTTCTTACCTAATATGCTTTTTTCATTACCTACAATCATTTTGAGCCGGAATTTCAACAATAAAATATTTTCAATTTTTTTGCAAAAATCCCTGATGGTTAGCCTTACCGATTTTGAACGGATAAAATTTATTGTCACCGATTCGGTAAGTATCGGTTATTCTGGATTACTGATGTTATTTTAAGCAGATCAGCGTTAAATTTGTTACAATATGTCGCCTCGTTCACCTGCAATCCCGGTTCGATGACATAACATAACCGCGAATTTCAAAATACGAAATTTGAAAAAACCGCGCTTTCCATATGCAGCTAACCGTCAATTTCTTACCTAATATGCTTTTTTCATTACCTACAATCATTTTGAGCCGGAATTTCAACAATAAAATATTTTCAATTTTTTTGCAAAAATCCCTGATGGTTAGCCTTACCGATTTTGAACGGATAAAATTTATTGTCACCGATTCGGTAAGTATCGGTTATTCTGGATTACTGATGTTATTTTAAGCAGATCAGCGTTAAATTTGTTACAATATGTCGCCTCGTTCACCTGCAATCCCGGTTCGATGACATAACATAACCGCGAATTTCAAAATACGAAATTTGAAATAACCGCGCTTTCCATATGCAGCTAACCGTCAATTTCTTACCTAATATGCTTTTTCCATTACCTACAATCATTTTGAGCCGGAATTTCAACAATAAAATATTTTCAATTTTTTTGCAAAAATCCCTGATGGTTAGCCTTACCGATTTTGAACGGATAAAATTTATTGTCACCGATTCGGTAAGTATCGGTTATTCTGGATTACTGATGTTATTTTAAGCAGATCAGCGTTAAATTTGTTACAATATGTCGCCTCGTTCACCTGCAATCCCGGTTCGATGACATAACATAACCGCGAATTTCAAAATACGAAATTTGAAAAAACCGCGCTTTCCATATGCAGCTAACCGTCAATTTCTTACCTAATATGCTTTTTTCATTACCTACAATCATTTTGAGCCGGAATTTCAACAATAAAATATTTTCAATTTTTTTGCAAAAATCCTAGATGGTTAGCCTTACCGATTTTGAACGGATAAAATTTATTGTCACCGATTCGGTAAGTATCGGTTATTCTGGATTACTGATGTTATTTTAAGCAGATCAGTGTTAAATTTGTTCCAATATGTCGCATCGTTCACCTGCAATCCCGGTTCGATGACATAACATAACCGCGAATTTTAAAATACGAAATTTGAAAAAACCGCGCTTTCCATATGCAGCTAACCGTCAATTTCTTACCTAATATGCTTTTTTCATTACCTACAATCATTTTGAGCCGGAATTTCAACAATAAAATATTTTCAATTTTTTTGCAAAAATCCCTGATGGTTAGCCTTACCGATTTTGAACGGATACAATTTATTGTCACCGATTCGGTAAGTATCGGTTATTCTGGATTACTGATGTTATTTTAAGCAGATCAGCGTTAAATTTGTTACAATATGTCGCCTCGTTCACCTGCAATCCCGGTTCGATGACATAACATAACCGCGAATTTCAAAATACGAAATTTGAAAAAACCGCGCTTTCCATATGCAGCTAACCGTCAATTTCTTACCTAATATGCTTTTTTCATTACCTACAATCATTTTGAGCCGGAATTTCAACAATAAAATATTTTCAATTTTTTTGCAAAAATCCCTGATGGTTAGCCTTACCGATTTTGAACGGATAAAATTTATTGTCACCGATTCGGTAAGTATCGGTTATTCTGGATTACTGATGTTATTTTAAGCAGATCAGCGTTAAATTTGTTACAATATGTCGCCTCGTTCACCTGCAATCCCGGTTCGATGACATAACATAACCGCGAATTTCAAAATACGAAATTTGAAAAAACCGCGCTTTCCATATGCAGCTAACCGTCAATTTCTTACCTAATATGCTTTTTTCATTACCTACAATCATTTTGAGCCGGAATTTCAACAATAAAATATTTTCAATTTTTTTGCAAAAATCCCTGATGGTTAGCCTTACCGATTTTGAACGGATAAAATTTATTGTCACCGATTCGGTAAGTATCGGTTATTCTGGATTACTGATGTTATTTTAAGCAGATCAGCGGTAAATTTGTTACAATATGTCGCCTCGTTCACCTGCAATCCCGGTTCGATGACATAACATAACCGCGAATTTCAAAATACGAAATTTGAAATAACCGCGCTTTCCATATGCAGCTAACCGTCAATTTCTTACCTAATATGCTTTTTCCATTACCTACAATCATTTTGAGCCGGAATTTCAACAATAAAATATTTTCAATTTTTTTGCAAAAATCCCTGATGGTTAGCCTTACCGATTTTGAACGGATAAAATTTATTGTCACCGATTCGGTAAGTATCGGTTATTCTGGATTACTGATGTTATTTTAAGCAGATCAGCGTTAAATTTGTTACAATATGTCGCCTCGTTCACCTGCAATCCCGGTTCGATGACATAACATAACCGCGAATTTCAAAATACGAAATTTGAAATAACCGCGCTTTCCATATGCAGCTAACCGTCAATTTCTTACCTAATATGCTTTTTCCATTACCTACAATCATTTTGAGCCGGAATTTCAACAATAAAATATTTTCAATTTTTTTGCAAAAATCCCTGATGGTTAGCCTTACCGATTTTGAACGGATAAAATTTATTGTCACCGATTCGGTAAGTATCGGTTATTCTGGATTACTGATGTTATTTTAAGCAGATCAGCGGTAAATTTGTTACAATATGTCGCCTCGTTCACCTGCAATCCCGGTTCGATGACATAACATAACCGCGAATTTCAAAATACGAAATTTGAAATAACCGCGCTTTCCATATGCAGCTAACCGTCAATTTCTTACCTAATATGCTTTTTCCATTACCTACAATCATTTTGAGCCGGAATTTCAACAATAAAATATTTTCAATTTTTTTGCAAAAATCCTAGATGGTCAGCCTTACCGATTTTGAACGGATAAAATTTATTGTCACCGATTCGGTAAGTATCGGTTATTCTGGATTACTGATGTTATTTTAAGCAGATCAGCGTTAAATTTGTTCCAATATGTCGCATCGTTCACCTGCAATCCCGGTTCGATGACATAACATAACCGCGAATTTCAAAATACGAAATTTGAAAAAACCGCGCTTTCCATATGCAGCTAACCGTCAATTTCTTACCTAATATGCTTTTTTCATTACCTACAATCATTTTGAGCCGGAATTTCAACAATAAAATATTTTCAATTTTTTTGCAAAAATCCCTGATGGTTAGCCTTACCGATTTTGAACGGATACAATTTATTGTCACAGATTCGGTAAGTATCGGTTATTCTGGATTACTGATGTTATTTTAAGCAGATCAGCGTTAAATTTGTTACAATATGTCGCCTCGTTCACCTGCAATCCCGTTTCGATGACATAACATAACCGCGAATTTCAAAATACGAAATTTGAAAAAACCGCGCTTTCCATATGCAGCTAACCGTCAATTTCTTACCTAATATGCTTTTTTCATTACCTACAATCATTTTGAGCCGGGATTTCAACAATAAAATATTTTCAATTTTTTTGCAAAAATCCCTGATGGTTAGCCTTACCGATTTTGAACGGATAAAATTTATTGTCACCGATTCGGTAAGTATCGGTTATTCTGGATTACTGATGTTATTTTAAGCAGATCAGCGTTAAATTTGTTACAATATGTCGCCTCGTTCACCTGCAATCCCGGTTCGATGACATAACATAACCGCGAATTTCAAAATACGAAATTTGAAATAACCGCGCTTTCCATATGCAGCTAACCGTCAATTTCTTACCTAATATGCTTTTTCCATTACCTACAATCATTTTGAGCCGGAATTTCAACAATAAAATATTTTCAATTTTCTTGCAAAAATCCCTGATGGTTAGCCTTACCGATTTTGAACGGATAAAATTTATTGTCACCGATTCGGTAAGTATCGGTTATTCTGGATTACTGATGTTATTTTAAGCAGATCAGCGTTAAATTTGTTGCAATATGTCGCCTCGTTCACCTGCAATCCCGGTTCGATGACATAACATAACCGCGAATTTCAAAATACGAAATTTGAAAAAACCGCGCTTTCCATATGCAGCTAACCGTCAATTTCTTACCTAATATGCTTTTTTCATTACCTACAATCATTTTGAGCCGGAATTTCAACAATAAAATATTTTCAATTTTTTTGCAAAAATCCCTGATGGTTAGCCTTACCGATTTTGAACGGATAAAATTTATTGTCACCGATTCGGTAAGTATCGGTTATTCTGGATTACTGATGTTATTTTAAGCAGATCAGCGTTAAATTTGTTACAATATGTCGCCTCGTTCACCTGCAATCCCGGTTCGATGACATAACATAACCGCGAATTTCAAAATACGAAATTTGAAATAACCGCGCTTTCCATATGCAGCTAACCGTCAATTTCTTACCTAATATGCTTTTTTCATTACCTACAATCATTTTGAGCCGGAATTTCAACAATAAAATATTTTCAATTTTTTTGCAAAAATCCCTGATGGCTAGCCTTACCGATTTTGAACGGATAAAATTTATTGTCACCGATTCGGTAAGTATCGGTTATTCTGGATTACTGATGTTATTTTAAGCAGATCAGCGTTAAATTTGTTACAATATGTCGCCTCGTTCACCTGCAATCCCGGTTCGATGACATAACATAACCGCGAATTTCAAAATACGAAATTTGAAATAACCGCGCTTTCCATATGCAGCTAACCGTCAATTTCTTACCTAATATGCTTTTTTCATTACCTACAATCATTTTGAGCCGGAATTTCAACAATAAAATATTTTCAATTTTTTTGCAAAAATCCCTGATGGCTAGCCTTACCGATTTTGAACGGATAAAATTTATTGTCACCGATTCGGTAAGTATCGGTTATTCTGGATTACTGATGTTATTTTAAGCAGATCAGCGGTAAATTTGTTACAATATGTCGCCTCGTTCACCTGCAATCCCGGTTCGATGACATAACATAACCGCGAATTTCAAAATACGAAATTTGAAATAACCGCGCTTTCCATATGCAGCTAACCGTCAATTTCTTACCTAATATGCTTTTTCCATTACCTACAATCATTTTGAGCCGGAATTTCAACAATAAAATATTTTCAATTTTTTTGCAAAAATCCCTGATGGTTAGCCTTACCGATTTTGAACGGATAAAATTTATTGTCACCGATTCGGTAAGTATCGGTTATTCTGGATTACTGATGTTATTTTAAGCAGATCAGCGTTAAATTTGTTACAATATGTCGCCTCGTTCACCTGCAATCCCGGTTCGATGACATAACATAACCGCGAATTTCAAAATACGAAATTTGAAAAAACCGCGCTTTCCATATGCAGCTAACCGTCAATTTCTTACCTAATATGCTTTTTTCATTACCTACAATCATTTTGAGCCGGAATTTCAACAATAAAATATTTTCAATTTTTTTGCAAAAATCCTAGATGGTTAGCCTTACCGATTTTGAACTGATAAAATTTATTGTCACCGATTCGGTAAGTATCGGTTATTCTGGATTACTGATGTTATTTTAAGCAGATCAGCGTTAAATTTGTTCCAATATGTCGCATCGTTCACCTGCAATCCCGGTTCGATGACATAACATAACCGCGAATTTCAAAATACGAAATTTGAAAAAACCGCGCTTTCCTTATGCAGCTAACCGTCAATTTCTTACCTAATATGCTTTTTTCATTACCTACAATCATTTTGAGCCGGAATTTCAACAATAAAATATTTTCAATTTTTTTGCAAAAATCCCTGATGGTTAGCCTTACCGATTTTGAACGGATAAAATTTATTGTCACCGATTCGGTAAGTATCGGTTATTCTGGATTACTGATGTTATTTTAAGCAGATCAGCGTTAAATTTGTTACAATATGTCGCCTCGTTCACCTGCAATCCCGGTTCGATGACATAACATAACCGCGAATTTCAAAATACGAAATTTGAAAAAACCGCGCTTTCCATATGCAGCTAACCGTCAATTTCTTACCTAATATGCTTTTTTCATTACCTACAATCATTTTGAGCCGGAATTTCAACAATAAAATATTTTCAATTTTTTTGCAAAAATCCCTGATGGTTAGCCTTACCGATTTTGAACGGATAAAATTTATTGTCACCGATTCGGTAAGTATCGGTTATTCTGGATTACTGATGTTATTTTAAGCAGATCAGCGTTAAATTTGTTACAATATGTCGCCTCGTTCACCTGCAATCCCGGTTCGATGACATAACATAACCGCGAATTTCAAAATACGAAATTTGAAAAAACCGCGCTTTCCATATGCAGCTAACCGTCAATTTCTTACCTAATATGCTTTTTTCATTACCTACAATCATTTTGAGCCGGAATTTCAACAATAAAATATTTTCAATTTTTTTGCAAAAATCCCTGATGGTTAGCCTTACCGATTTTGAACGGATAAAATTTATTGTCACCGATTCGGTAAGTATCGGTTATTCTGGATTACTGATGTTATTTTAAGCAGATCAGCGTTAAATTTGTTACAATATGTCGCCTCGTTCACCTGCAATCCCGGTTCGATGACATAACATAACCGCGAATTTCAAAATACGAAATTTGAAAAAACCGCGCTTTCCATATGCAGCTAACCGTCAATTTCTTACCTAATATGCTTTTTTCATTACCTACAATCATTTTGAGCCGGAATTTCAACAATAAAATATTTTCAATTTTTTTGCAAAAATCCCTGATGGTTAGCCTTACCGATTTTGAACGGATAAAATTTATTGTCACCGATTCGGTAAGTATCGGTTATTCTGGATTACTGATGTTATTTTAAGCAGATCAGCGGTAAATTTGTTACAATATGTCGCCTCGTTCACCTGCAATCCCGGTTCGATGACATAACATAACCGCGAATTTCAAAATACGAAATTTGAAATAACCGCGCTTTCCATATGCAGCTAACCGTCAATTTCTTACCTAATATGCTTTTTTCATTACCTACAATCATTTTGAGCCGGAATTTCAACAATAAAATATTTTCAATTTTTTTGCAAAAATCCCTGATGGTTAGCCTTACCGATTTTGAACGGATAAAATTTATTGTCACCGATTCGGTAAGTATCGGTTATTCTGGATTACTGATGTTATTTTAAGCAGATCAGCGTTAAATTTGTTACAATATGTCGCCTCGTTCACCTGCAATCCCGGTTCGATGACATAACATAACCGCGAATTTCAAAATACGAAATTTGAAAAAACCGCGCTTTCCATATGCAGCTAACCGTCAATTTCTTACCTAATATGCTTTTTTCATTACCTACAATCATTTTGAGCCGGAATTTCAACAATAAAATATTTTCAATTTTTTTGCAAAAATCCCTGATGGTTAGCCTTACCGATTTTGAACGGATAAAATTTATTGTCACCGATTCGGTAAGTATCGGTTATTCTGGATTACTGATGTTATTTTAAGCAGATCAGCGTTAAATTTGTTACAATATGTCGCCTCGTTCACCTGCAATCCCGGTTCGATGACATAACATAACCGCGAATTTCAAAATACGAAATTTGAAAAAACCGCGCTTTCCATATGCAGCTAACCGTCAATTTCTTACCTAATATGCTTTTTTCATTACCTACAATCATTTTGAGCCGGAATTTCAACAATAAAATATTTTCAATTTTTTTGCAAAAATCCCTGATGGCTAGCCTTACCGATTTTGAACGGATAAAATTTATTGTCACCGATTCGGTAAGTATCGGTTATTCTGGATTACTGATGTTATTTTAAGCAGATCAGCGTTAAATTTGTTACAATATGTCGCCTCGTTCACCTGCAATCCCGGTTCGATGACATAACATAACCGCGAATTTCAAAATACGAAATTTGAAATAACCGCGCTTTCCATATGCAGCTAACCGTCAATTTCTTACCTAATATGCTTTTTCCATTACCTACAATCATTTTGAGCCGGAATTTCAACAATAAAATATTTTCAATTTTTTTGCAAAAATCCCTGATGGTTAGCCTTACCGATTTTGAACGGATAAAATTTATTGTCACCGATTCGGTAAGTATCGGTTATTCTGGATTACTGATGTTATTTTAAGCAGATCAGCGTTAAATTTGTTACAATATGTCGCCTCGTTCACCTGCAATCCCGGTTCGATGACATAACATAACCGCGAATTTCAAAATACGAAATTTGAAAAAACCGCGCTTTCCATATGCAGCTAACCGTCAATTTCTTACCTAATATGCTTTTTTCATTACCTACAATCATTTTGAGCCGGAATTTCAACAATAAAATATTTTCAATTTTTTTGCAAAAATCCCTGATGGTTAGCCTTACCGATTTTGAACGGATAAAATTTATTGTCACCGATTCGGTAAGTATCGGTTATTCTGGATTACTGATGTTATTTTAAGCAGATCAGCGTTAAATTTGTTACAATATGTCGCCTCGTTCACCTGCAATCCCGGTTCGATGACATAACATAACCGCGAATTTCAAAATACGAAATTTGAAAAAACCGCGCTTTCCATATGCAGCTAACCGTCAATTTCTTACCTAATATGCTTTTTTCATTACCTACAATCATTTTGAGCCGGAATTTCAACAATAAAATATTTTCAATTTTTTTGCAAAAATCCCTGATGGTTAGCCTTACCGATTTTGAACGGATAAAATTTATTGTCACCGATTCGGTAAGTATCGGTTATTCTGGATTACTGATGTTATTTTAAGCAGATCAGCGTTAAATTTGTTACAATATGTCGCCTCGTTCACCTGCAATCCCGGTTCGATGACATAACATAACCGCGAATTTCAAAATACGAAATTTGAAAAAACCGCGCTTTCCATATGCAGCTAACCGTCAATTTCTTACCTAATATGCTTTTTTCATTACCTACAATCATTTTGAGCCGGAATTTCAACAATAAAATATTTTCAATTTTTTTGCAAAAATCCCTGATGGTTAGCCTTACCGATTTTGAACGGATAAAATTTATTGTCACCGATTCGGTAAGTATCGGTTATTCTGGATTACTGATGTTATTTTAAGCAGATCAGCGTTAAATTTGTTACAATATGTCGCCTCGTTCACCTGCAATCCCGGTTCGATGACATAACATAACCGCGAATTTCAAAATACGAAATTTGAAAAAACCGCGCTTTCCATATGCAGCTAACCGTCAATTTCTTACCTAATATGCTTTTTTCATTACCTACAATCATTTTCAGCCGGAATTTCAACAATAAAATATTTTCAATTTTTTTGCAAAAATCCCTGATGGTTAGCCTTACCGATTTTGAACGGATAAAATTTATTGTCACCGATTCGGTAAGTATCGGTTATTCTGGATTACTGATGTTATTTTAAGCAGATCAGCGTTAAATTTGTTACAATATGTCGCCTCGTTCACCTGCAATCCCGGTTCGATGACATAACATAACCGCGAATTTCAAAATACGAAATTTGAAATAACCGCGCATTCCATATGCAGCTAACCGTCAATTTCTTACCTAATATGCTTTTTTCATTACCTACAATCATTTTGAGCCGGAATTTCAACAATAAAATATTTTCAATTTTTTTGCAAAAATCCCTGATGGTTAGCCTTACCGATTTTGAACGGATAAAATTTATTGTCACCGATTCGGTAAGTATCGGTTATTCTGGATTACTGATGTTATTTTAAGCAGATCAGCGTTAAATTTGTTACAATATGTCGCCTCGTTCACCTGCAATCCCGGTTCGATGACATAACATAACCGCGAATTTCAAAATACGAAATTTGAAAAAACCGCGCTTTCCATATGCAGCTAACCGTCAATTTCTTACCTAATATGCTTTTTTCATTACCTACAATCATTTTGAGCCGGAATTTCAACAATAAAATATTTTCAATTTTTTTGCAAAAATCCCTGATGGCTAGCCTTACCGATTTTAAACGGATAAAATTTATTGTCACCGATTCGGTAAGTATCGGTTATTCTGGATTACTGATGTTATTTTAAGCAGATCAGCGTTAAATTTGTTACAATATGTCGCCTCGTTCACCTGCAATCCCGGTTCGATGACATAACATAACCGCGAATTTCAAAATACGAAATTTGAAAAAACCGCGCTTTCCATATGCAGCTAACCGTCAATTTCTTACCTAATATGCTTTTTTCATTACCTACAATCATTTTGAGCCGGAATTTCAACAATAAAATATTTTCAATTTTTTTGCAAAAATCCCTGATGGTTAGCCTTACCGATTTTTAACGGATAAAATTTATTGTCACCGATTCGGTAAGTATCGGTTATTCTGGATTACTGATGTTATTTTAAGCAGATCAGCGTTAAATTTGTTACAATATGTCGCCTCGTTCACCTGCAATCCCGGTTCGATGACATAACATAACCGCGAATTTCAAAATACGAAATTTGAAAAAACCGCGCTTTCCATATGCAGCTAACCGTCAATTTCTTACCTAATATGCTTTTTTCATTACCTACAATCATTTTGAGCCGGAATTTCAACAATAAAATATTTTCAATTTTTTTGCAAAAATCCCTGATGGTTAGCCTTACCGATTTTTAACGGATAAAATTTATTGTCACCGATTCGGTAAGTATCGGTTATTCTGGATTACTGATGTTATTTTAAGCAGATCAGCGTTAAATTTGTTACAATATGTCGCCTCGTTCACCTGCAATCCCGGTTCGATGACATAACATAACCGCGAATTTCAAAATACGAAATTTGAAAAAACCGCGCTTTCCATATGCAGCTAACCGTCAATTTCTTACCTAATATGCTTTTTTCATTACCTACAATCATTTTGAGCCGGAATTTCAACAATAAAATATTTTCAATTTTTTTGCAAAAATCCCTGATGGTTAGCCTTACCGATTTTGAACGGATAAAATTTATTGTCACCGATTCGGTAAGTATCGGTTATTCTGGATTACTGATGTTATTTTAAGCAGATCAGCGTTAAATTTGTTACAATATGTCGCCTCGTTCACCTGCAATCCCGGTTCGATGACATAACATAACCGCGAATTTCAAAATACGAAATTTGAAAAAACCGCGCTTTCCATTTGCAGCTAACCGTCAATTTCTTACCTAATATGCTTTTTTCATTACCTACAATCATTTTGAGCCGGAATTTCAACAATAAAATATTTTCAATTTTTTTGCAAAAATCCCTGATGGTTAGCCTTACCGATTTTGAACGGATAAAATTTATTGTCACCGATTCGGTAAGTATCGGTTATTCTGGATTACTGATGTTATTTTAAGCAGATCAGCGTTAAATTTGTTACAATATGTCGCCTCGTTCACCTGCAATCCCGGTTCGATGACATAACATAACCGCGAATTTCAAAATACGAAATTTGAAAAAACCGCGCTTTCCATATGCAGCTAACCGTCAATTTCTTACCTAATATGCTTTTTTCATTACCTACAATCATTTTGAGCCGGAATTTCAACAATAAAATATTTTCAATTTTTTTGCAAAAATCCCTGATGGTTAGCCTTACCGATTTTGAACGGATAAAATTTATTGTCACCGATTCTGTAAGTATCGGTTATTCTGGATTACTGATGTTATTTTAAGCAGATCAGCGTTAAATTTGTTACAATATGTCGCCTCGTTCACCTGCAATCCCGGTTCGATGACATAACATAACCGCGAATTTCAAAATACGAAATTTGAAATAACCGCGCTTTCCATATGCAGCTAACCGTCAATTTCTTACCTAATATGCTTTTTTCATTACCTACAATCATTTTGAGCCGGAATTTCAACAAAAAAATATTTTCAATTTTTTTGCAAAAATCCCTGATGCCTTACCGATTTTGAACGGATAAAATTTATTGTCACCGATTCGGTAAGTATCGGTTATTCTGGATTACTGATGTTATTTTAAGCAGATCAGCGTTAAATTTGTTACAATATGTCGCCTCGTTCACCTGCAATCCCGGTTCGATGACATAACATAACCGCGAATTTCAAAATACGAAATTTGAAAAAACCGCGCTTTCCATATGCAGCTAACCGTCAATTTCTTACCTAATATGCTTTTTTCATTACCTACAATCATTTTGAGCCGGAATTTCAACAATAAAATATTTTCAATTTTTTTGCAAAAATCCCTGATGGTTAGCCTTACCGATTTTGAACGGATAAAATTTATTGTCACCGATTCGGTAAGTATCGGTTATTCTGGATTACTGATGTTATTTTAAGCAGATCAGCGTTAAATTTGTTACAATATGTCGCCTCGTTCACCTGCAATCCCGGTTCGATGACATAACATAACCGCGAATTTCAAAATACGAAATTTGAAAAAACCGCGCTTTCCATATGCAGCTAACCGTCAATTTCTTACCTAATATGCTTTTTTCATTACCTACAATCATTTTGAGCCGGAATTTCAACAATAAAATATTTTCAATTTTTTTGCAAAAATCCCTGATGGTTAGCCTTACCGATTTTGAACGGATAAAATTTATTGTCACCGATTCGGTAAGTATCGGTTATTCTGGATTACTGATGTTATTTTAAGCAGATCAGCGTTAAATTTGTTACAATATGTCGCCTCGTTCACCTGCAATCCCGGTTCGATGACATAACATAACCGCGAATTTCAAAATACGAAATTTGAAAAAACCGCGCTTTCCATATGCAGCTAACCGTCAATTTCTTACCTAATATGCTTTTTTCATTACCTACAATCATTTTGAGCCGGAATTTCAACAATAAAATATTTTCAATTTTTTTGCAAAAATCCCTGATGGTTAGCCTTACCGATTTTGAACGGATAAAATTTATTGTCACCGATTCGGTAAGTATCGGTTATTCTGGATTACTGATGTTATTTTAAGCAGATCAGCGTTAAATTTGTTACAATATGTCGCCTCGTTCACCTGCAATCCCGGTTCGATGACATAACATAACCGCGAATTTCAAAATACGAAATTTGAAATAACCGCGCTTTCCATATGCAGCTAACCGTCAATTTCTTACCTAATATGCTTTTTCCATTACCTACAATCATTTTGAGCCGGAATTTCAACAATAAAATATTTTCAATTTTTTTGCAAAAATCCCTGATGGTTAGCCTTACCGATTTTGAACGGATAAAATTTATTGTCACCGATTCGGTAAGTATCGGTTATTCTGGATTACTGATGTTATTTTAAGCAGATCAGCGGTAAATTTGTTACAATATGTCGCCTCGTTCACCTGCAATCCCGGTTCGATGACATAACATAACCGCGAATTTCAAAATACGAAATTTGAAATAACCGCGCTTTCCATATGCAGCTAACCGTCAATTTCTTACCTAATATGCTTTTTCCATTACCTACAATCATTTTGAGCCGGAATTTCAACAATAAAATATTTTCAATTTTTTTGCAAAAATCCTAGATGGTCAGCCTTACCGATTTTGAACGGATAAAATTTATTGTCACCGATTCGGTAAGTATCGGTTATTCTGGATTACTGATGTTATTTTAAGCAGATCAGCGTTAAATTTGTTCCAATATGTCGCATCGTTCACCTGCAATCCCGGTTCGATGACATAACATAATCGCGAATTTCAAAATACGAAATTTGAAAAAACCGCGCTTTCCATATGCAGCTAACCGTCAATTTCTTACCTAATATGCTTTTTTCATTACCTACAATCATTTTGAGCCGGAATTTCAACAATAAAATATTTTCAATTTTTTTGCAAAAATCCCTGATGGTTAGCCTTACCGATTTTGAACGGATACAATTTATTGTCACAGATTCGGTAAGTATCGGTTATTCTGGATTACTGATGTTATTTTAAGCAGATCAGCGTTAAATTTGTTACAATATGTCGCCTCGTTCACCTGCAATCCCGGTTCGATGACATAACATAACCGCGAATTTCAAAATACGAAATTTGAAAAAACCGCGCTTTCCATATGCAGCTAACCGTCAATTTCTTACCTAATATGCTTTTTTCATTACCTACAATCATTTTGAGCCGGAATTTCAACAATAAAATATTTTCAATTTTTTTGCAAAAATCCCTGATGGTTACTTACCGATTTTGAACGGATAAAATTTATTGTCACCGATTCGGTAAGTATCGGTTATTCTGGATTACTGATGTTATTTTAAGCAGATCAGCGTTAAATTTGTTACAATATGTCGCCTCGTTCACCTGCAATCCCGGTTCGATGACATAACATAACCGCGAATTTCAAAATACGAAATTTGAAAAAACCGCGCTTTCCATATGCAGCTAACCGTCAATTTCTTACCTAATATGCTTTTTTCATTACCTACAATCATTTTGAGCCGGAATTTCAACAATAAAATATTTTCAATTTTTTTGCAAAAATCCCTGATGGTTAGCCTTACCGATTTTGAACGGATAAAATTTATTGTCACCGATTCGGTAAGTATCGGTTATTCTGGATTACTGATGTTATTTTAAGCAGATCAGCGTTAAATTTGTTACAATATGTCGCCTCGTTCACCTGCAATCCCGGTTCGATGACATAACATAACCGCGAATTTCAAAATACGAAATTTGAAAAAACCGCGCTTTCCATATGCAGCTAACCGTCAATTTCTTACCTAATATGCTTTTTTCATTACCTACAATCATTTTGAGCCGGAATTTCAACAATAAAATATTTTCAATTTTTTTGCAAAAATCCCTGATGGTTAGCCTTACCGATTTTGAACGGATAAAATTTATTGTCACCGATTCGGTAAGTATCGGTTATTCTGGATTACTGATGTTATTTTAAGCAGATCAGCGTTAAATTTGTTACAATATGTCGCCTCGTTCACCTGCAATCCCGGTTCGATGACATAACATAACCGCGAATTTCAAAATACGAAATTTGAAATAACCGCGCTTTCCATATGCAGCTAACCGTCAATTTCTTACCTAATATGCTTTTTCCATTACCTACAATCATTTTGAGCCGGAATTTCAACAATAAAATATTTTCAATTTTTTTGCAAAAATCCCTGATGGTTAGCCTTACCGATTTTGAACGGATAAAATTTATTGTCACCGATTCGGTAAGTATCGGTTATTCTGGATTACTGATGTTATTTTAAGCAGATCAGCGTTAAATTTGTTACAATATGTCGCCTCGTTCACCTGCAATCCCGGTTCGATGACATAACATAACCGCGAATTTCAAAATACGAAATTTGAAAAAACCGCGCTTTCCATATGCAGCTAACCGTCAATTTCTTACCTAATATGCTTTTTTCATTACCTACAATCATTTTGAGCCGGAATTTCAACAATAAAATATTTTCAATTTTTTTGCAAAAATCCTAGATGGTTAGCCTTACCGATTTTGAACGGATAAAATTTATTGTCACCGATTCGGTAAGTATCGGTTATTCTGGATTACTGATGTTATTTTAAGCAGATCAGTGTTAAATTTGTTCCAATATGTCGCATCGTTCACCTGCAATCCCGGTTCGATGACATAACATAACCGCGAATTTTAAAATACGAAATTTGAAAAAACCGCGCTTTCCATATGCAGCTAACCGTCAATTTCTTACCTAATATGCTTTTTTCATTACCTACAATCATTTTGAGCCGGAATTTCAACAATAAAATATTTTCAATTTTTTTGCAAAAATCCCTGATGGTTAGCCTTACCGATTTTGAACGGATACAATTTATTGTCACCGATTCGGTAAGTATCGGTTATTCTGGATTACTGATGTTATTTTAAGCAGATCAGCGTTAAATTTGTTACAATATGTCGCCTCGTTCACCTGCAATCCCGGTTCGATGACATAACATAACCGCGAATTTCAAAATACGAAATTTGAAAAAACCGCGCTTTCCATATGCAGCTAACCGTCAATTTCTTACCTAATATGCTTTTTTCATTACCTACAATCATTTTGAGCCGGAATTTCAACAATAAAATATTTTCAATTTTTTTGCAAAAATCCCTGATGGTTAGCCTTACCGATTTTGAACGGATAAAATTTATTGTCACCGATTCGGTAAGTATCGGTTATTCTGGATTACTGATGTTATTTTAAGCAGATCAGCGTTAAATTTGTTACAATATGTCGCCTCGTTCACCTGCAATCCCGGTTCGATGACATAACATAACCGCGAATTTCAAAATACGAAATTTGAAAAAACCGCGCTTTCCATATGCAGCTAACCGTCAATTTCTTACCTAATATGCTTTTTTCATTACCTACAATCATTTTGAGCCGGAATTTCAACAATAAAATATTTTCAATTTTTTTGCAAAAATCCCTGATGGTTAGCCTTACCGATTTTGAACGGATAAAATTTATTGTCACCGATTCGGTAAGTATCGGTTATTCTGGATTACTGATGTTATTTTAAGCAGATCAGCGGTAAATTTGTTACAATATGTCGCCTCGTTCACCTGCAATCCCGGTTCGATGACATAACATAACCGCGAATTTCAAAATACGAAATTTGAAATAACCGCGCTTTCCATATGCAGCTAACCGTCAATTTCTTACCTAATATGCTTTTTCCATTACCTACAATCATTTTGAGCCGGAATTTCAACAATAAAATATTTTCAATTTTTTTGCAAAAATCCCTGATGGTTAGCCTTACCGATTTTGAACGGATAAAATTTATTGTCACCGATTCGGTAAGTATCGGTTATTCTGGATTACTGATGTTATTTTAAGCAGATCAGCGTTAAATTTGTTACAATATGTCGCCTCGTTCACCTGCAATCCCGGTTCGATGACATAACATAACCGCGAATTTCAAAATACGAAATTTGAAATAACCGCGCTTTCCATATGCAGCTAACCGTCAATTTCTTACCTAATATGCTTTTTCCATTACCTACAATCATTTTGAGCCGGAATTTCAACAATAAAATATTTTCAATTTTTTTGCAAAAATCCCTGATGGTTAGCCTTACCGATTTTGAACGGATAAAATTTATTGTCACCGATTCGGTAAGTATCGGTTATTCTGGATTACTGATGTTATTTTAAGCAGATCAGCGGTAAATTTGTTACAATATGTCGCCTCGTTCACCTGCAATCCCGGTTCGATGACATAACATAACCGCGAATTTCAAAATACGAAATTTGAAATAACCGCGCTTTCCATATGCAGCTAACCGTCAATTTCTTACCTAATATGCTTTTTCCATTACCTACAATCATTTTGAGCCGGAATTTCAACAATAAAATATTTTCAATTTTTTTGCAAAAATCCTAGATGGTCAGCCTTACCGATTTTGAACGGATAAAATTTATTGTCACCGATTCGGTAAGTATCGGTTATTCTGGATTACTGATGTTATTTTAAGCAGATCAGCGTTAAATTTGTTCCAATATGTCGCATCGTTCACCTGCAATCCCGGTTCGATGACATAACATAACCGCGAATTTCAAAATACGAAATTTGAAAAAACCGCGCTTTCCATATGCAGCTAACCGTCAATTTCTTACCTAATATGCTTTTTTCATTACCTACAATCATTTTGAGCCGGAATTTCAACAATAAAATATTTTCAATTTTTTTGCAAAAATCCCTGATGGTTAGCCTTACCGATTTTGAACGGATACAATTTATTGTCACAGATTCGGTAAGTATCGGTTATTCTGGATTACTGATGTTATTTTAAGCAGATCAGCGTTAAATTTGTTACAATATGTCGCCTCGTTCACCTGCAATCCCGTTTCGATGACATAACATAACCGCGAATTTCAAAATACGAAATTTGAAAAAACCGCGCTTTCCATATGCAGCTAACCGTCAATTTCTTACCTAATATGCTTTTTTCATTACCTACAATCATTTTGAGCCGGGATTTCAACAATAAAATATTTTCAATTTTTTTGCAAAAATCCCTGATGGTTAGCCTTACCGATTTTGAACGGATAAAATTTATTGTCACCGATTCGGTAAGTATCGGTTATTCTGGATTACTGATGTTATTTTAAGCAGATCAGCGTTAAATTTGTTACAATATGTCGCCTCGTTCACCTGCAATCCCGGTTCGATGACATAACATAACCGCGAATTTCAAAATACGAAATTTGAAATAACCGCGCTTTCCATATGCAGCTAACCGTCAATTTCTTACCTAATATGCTTTTTCCATTACCTACAATCATTTTGAGCCGGAATTTCAACAATAAAATATTTTCAATTTTCTTGCAAAAATCCCTGATGGTTAGCCTTACCGATTTTGAACGGATAAAATTTATTGTCACCGATTCGGTAAGTATCGGTTATTCTGGATTACTGATGTTATTTTAAGCAGATCAGCGTTAAATTTGTTGCAATATGTCGCCTCGTTCACCTGCAATCCCGGTTCGATGACATAACATAACCGCGAATTTCAAAATACGAAATTTGAAAAAACCGCGCTTTCCATATGCAGCTAACCGTCAATTTCTTACCTAATATGCTTTTTTCATTACCTACAATCATTTTGAGCCGGAATTTCAACAATAAAATATTTTCAATTTTTTTGCAAAAATCCCTGATGGTTAGCCTTACCGATTTTGAACGGATAAAATTTATTGTCACCGATTCGGTAAGTATCGGTTATTCTGGATTACTGATGTTATTTTAAGCAGATCAGCGTTAAATTTGTTACAATATGTCGCCTCGTTCACCTGCAATCCCGGTTCGATGACATAACATAACCGCGAATTTCAAAATACGAAATTTGAAATAACCGCGCTTTCCATATGCAGCTAACCGTCAATTTCTTACCTAATATGCTTTTTTCATTACCTACAATCATTTTGAGCCGGAATTTCAACAATAAAATATTTTCAATTTTTTTGCAAAAATCCCTGATGGCTAGCCTTACCGATTTTGAACGGATAAAATTTATTGTCACCGATTCGGTAAGTATCGGTTATTCTGGATTACTGATGTTATTTTAAGCAGATCAGCGTTAAATTTGTTACAATATGTCGCCTCGTTCACCTGCAATCCCGGTTCGATGACATAACATAACCGCGAATTTCAAAATACGAAATTTGAAATAACCGCGCTTTCCATATGCAGCTAACCGTCAATTTCTTACCTAATATGCTTTTTTCATTACCTACAATCATTTTGAGCCGGAATTTCAACAATAAAATATTTTCAATTTTTTTGCAAAAATCCCTGATGGCTAGCCTTACCGATTTTGAACGGATAAAATTTATTGTCACCGATTCGGTAAGTATCGGTTATTCTGGATTACTGATGTTATTTTAAGCAGATCAGCGGTAAATTTGTTACAATATGTCGCCTCGTTCACCTGCAATCCCGGTTCGATGACATAACATAACCGCGAATTTCAAAATACGAAATTTGAAATAACCGCGCTTTCCATATGCAGCTAACCGTCAATTTCTTACCTAATATGCTTTTTCCATTACCTACAATCATTTTGAGCCGGAATTTCAACAATAAAATATTTTCAATTTTTTTGCAAAAATCCCTGATGGTTAGCCTTACCGATTTTGAACGGATAAAATTTATTGTCACCGATTCGGTAAGTATCGGTTATTCTGGATTACTGATGTTATTTTAAGCAGATCAGCGTTAAATTTGTTACAATATGTCGCCTCGTTCACCTGCAATCCCGGTTCGATGACATAACATAACCGCGAATTTCAAAATACGAAATTTGAAAAAACCGCGCTTTCCATATGCAGCTAACCGTCAATTTCTTACCTAATATGCTTTTTTCATTACCTACAATCATTTTGAGCCGGAATTTCAACAATAAAATATTTTCAATTTTTTTGCAAAAATCCTAGATGGTTAGCCTTACCGATTTTGAACTGATAAAATTTATTGTCACCGATTCGGTAAGTATCGGTTATTCTGGATTACTGATGTTATTTTAAGCAGATCAGCGTTAAATTTGTTCCAATATGTCGCATCGTTCACCTGCAATCCCGGTTCGATGACATAACATAACCGCGAATTTCAAAATACGAAATTTGAAAAAACCGCGCTTTCCTTATGCAGCTAACCGTCAATTTCTTACCTAATATGCTTTTTTCATTACCTACAATCATTTTGAGCCGGAATTTCAACAATAAAATATTTTCAATTTTTTTGCAAAAATCCCTGATGGTTAGCCTTACCGATTTTGAACGGATAAAATTTATTGTCACCGATTCGGTAAGTATCGGTTATTCTGGATTACTGATGTTATTTTAAGCAGATCAGCGTTAAATTTGTTACAATATGTCGCCTCGTTCACCTGCAATCCCGGTTCGATGACATAACATAACCGCGAATTTCAAAATACGAAATTTGAAAAAACCGCGCTTTCCATATGCAGCTAACCGTCAATTTCTTACCTAATATGCTTTTTTCATTACCTACAATCATTTTGAGCCGGAATTTCAACAATAAAATATTTTCAATTTTTTTGCAAAAATCCCTGATGGTTAGCCTTACCGATTTTGAACGGATAAAATTTATTGTCACCGATTCGGTAAGTATCGGTTATTCTGGATTACTGATGTTATTTTAAGCAGATCAGCGTTAAATTTGTTACAATATGTCGCCTCGTTCACCTGCAATCCCGGTTCGATGACATAACATAACCGCGAATTTCAAAATACGAAATTTGAAAAAACCGCGCTTTCCATATGCAGCTAACCGTCAATTTCTTACCTAATATGCTTTTTTCATTACCTACAATCATTTTGAGCCGGAATTTCAACAATAAAATATTTTCAATTTTTTTGCAAAAATCCCTGATGGTTAGCCTTACCGATTTTGAACGGATAAAATTTATTGTCACCGATTCGGTAAGTATCGGTTATTCTGGATTACTGATGTTATTTTAAGCAGATCAGCGTTAAATTTGTTACAATATGTCGCCTCGTTCACCTGCAATCCCGGTTCGATGACATAACATAACCGCGAATTTCAAAATACGAAATTTGAAAAAACCGCGCTTTCCATATGCAGCTAACCGTCAATTTCTTACCTAATATGCTTTTTTCATTACCTACAATCATTTTGAGCCGGAATTTCAACAATAAAATATTTTCAATTTTTTTGCAAAAATCCCTGATGGTTAGCCTTACCGATTTTGAACGGATAAAATTTATTGTCACCGATTCGGTAAGTATCGGTTATTCTGGATTACTGATGTTATTTTAAGCAGATCAGCGGTAAATTTGTTACAATATGTCGCCTCGTTCACCTGCAATCCCGGTTCGATGACATAACATAACCGCGAATTTCAAAATACGAAATTTGAAATAACCGCGCTTTCCATATGCAGCTAACCGTCAATTTCTTACCTAATATGCTTTTTTCATTACCTACAATCATTTTGAGCCGGAATTTCAACAATAAAATATTTTCAATTTTTTTGCAAAAATCCCTGATGGTTAGCCTTACCGATTTTGAACGGATAAAATTTATTGTCACCGATTCGGTAAGTATCGGTTATTCTGGATTACTGATGTTATTTTAAGCAGATCAGCGTTAAATTTGTTACAATATGTCGCCTCGTTCACCTGCAATCCCGGTTCGATGACATAACATAACCGCGAATTTCAAAATACGAAATTTGAAAAAACCGCGCTTTCCATATGCAGCTAACCGTCAATTTCTTACCTAATATGCTTTTTTCATTACCTACAATCATTTTGAGCCGGAATTTCAACAATAAAATATTTTCAATTTTTTTGCAAAAATCCCTGATGGTTAGCCTTACCGATTTTGAACGGATAAAATTTATTGTCACCGATTCGGTAAGTATCGGTTATTCTGGATTACTGATGTTATTTTAAGCAGATCAGCGTTAAATTTGTTACAATATGTCGCCTCGTTCACCTGCAATCCCGGTTCGATGACATAACATAACCGCGAATTTCAAAATACGAAATTTGAAAAAACCGCGCTTTCCATATGCAGCTAACCGTCAATTTCTTACCTAATATGCTTTTTTCATTACCTACAATCATTTTGAGCCGGAATTTCAACAATAAAATATTTTCAATTTTTTTGCAAAAATCCCTGATGGCTAGCCTTACCGATTTTGAACGGATAAAATTTATTGTCACCGATTCGGTAAGTATCGGTTATTCTGGATTACTGATGTTATTTTAAGCAGATCAGCGTTAAATTTGTTACAATATGTCGCCTCGTTCACCTGCAATCCCGGTTCGATGACATAACATAACCGCGAATTTCAAAATACGAAATTTGAAATAACCGCGCTTTCCATATGCAGCTAACCGTCAATTTCTTACCTAATATGCTTTTTCCATTACCTACAATCATTTTGAGCCGGAATTTCAACAATAAAATATTTTCAATTTTTTTGCAAAAATCCCTGATGGTTAGCCTTACCGATTTTGAACGGATAAAATTTATTGTCACCGATTCGGTAAGTATCGGTTATTCTGGATTACTGATGTTATTTTAAGCAGATCAGCGTTAAATTTGTTACAATATGTCGCCTCGTTCACCTGCAATCCCGGTTCGATGACATAACATAACCGCGAATTTCAAAATACGAAATTTGAAAAAACCGCGCTTTCCATATGCAGCTAACCGTCAATTTCTTACCTAATATGCTTTTTTCATTACCTACAATCATTTTGAGCCGGAATTTCAACAATAAAATATTTTCAATTTTTTTGCAAAAATCCCTGATGGTTAGCCTTACCGATTTTGAACGGATAAAATTTATTGTCACCGATTCGGTAAGTATCGGTTATTCTGGATTACTGATGTTATTTTAAGCAGATCAGCGGTAAATTTGTTACAATATGTCGCCTCGTTCACCTGCAATCCCGGTTCGATGACATAACATAACCGCGAATTTCAAAATACGAAATTTGAAATAACCGCGCTTTCCATATGCAGCTAACCGTCAATTTCTTACCTAATATGCTTTTTCCATTACCTACAATCATTTTGAGCCGGAATTTCAACAATAAAATATTTTCAATTTTTTTGCAAAAATCCCTGATGGTTAGCCTTACCGATTTTGAACGGATAAAATTTATTGTCACCGATTCGGTAAGTATCGGTTATTCTGGATTACTGATGTTATTTTAAGCAGATCAGCGGTAAATTTGTTACAATATGTCGCCTCGTTCACCTGCAATTCCGGTTCGATGACATAACATAACCGCGAATTTCAAAATACGAAATTTGAAAAAACCGCGCTTTCTATATGCAGCTAACCGTCAATTTCTTACCTAATATGCTTTTTTCATTACCTACAATCATTTTGAGCCGGAATTTCAACAATAAAATATTTTCAATTTTTTTGCAAAAATCCCTGATGGTTAGCCTTACCGATTTTGAACGGATAAAATTTATTGTCACCGATTCGGTAAGTATCGGTTATTCTGGATTACTGATGTTATTTTAAGCAGATCAGCGGTAAATTTGTTACAATATGTCGCCTCGTTCACCTGCAATCCCGGTTCGATGACATAACATAACCGCGAATTTCAAAATACGAAATTTGAAATAACCGCGCTTTCCATATGCAGCTAACCGTCAATTTCTTACCTAATATGCTTTTTCCATTACCTACAATCATTTTGAGCCGGAATTTCAACAATAAAATATTTTCAATTTTTTTGCAAAAATCCCTGATGGTTAGCCTTACCGATTTTGAACGGATAAAATTTATTGTCACCGATTCGGTAAGTATCGGTTATTCTGGATTACTGATGTTATTTTAAGCAGATCAGCGTTAAATTTGTTACAATATGTCGCCTCGTTCACCTGCAATCCCGGTTCGATGACATAACATAACCGCGAATTTCAAAATACGAAATTTGAAAAAACCGCGCTTTCCATATGCAGCTAACCGTCAATTTCTTACCTAATATGCTTTTTTCATTACCTACAATCATTTTGAGCCGGAATTTCAACAATAAAATATTTTCAATTTTTTTGCAAAAATCCCTGATGGTTAGCCTTACCGATTTTGAACGGATAAAATTTATTGTCACCGATTCGGTAAGTATCGGTTATTCTGGATTACTGATGTTATTTTAAGCAGATCAGCGTTAAATTTGTTACAATATGTCGCCTCGTTCACCTGCAATCCCGGTTCGATGACATAACATAACCGCGAATTTCAAAATACGAAATTTGAAAAAACCGCGCTTTCCATATGCAGCTAACCGTCAATTTCTTACCTAATATGCTTTTTTCATTACCTACAATCATTTTGAGCCGGAATTTCAACAATAAAATATTTTCAATTTTTTTGCAAAAATCCCTGATGGTTAGCCTTACCGATTTTGAACGGATAAAATTTATTGTCACCGATTCGGTAAGTATCGGTTATTCTGGATTACTGATGTTATTTTAAGCAGATCAGCGTTAAATTTGTTACAATATGTCGCCTCGTTCACCTGCAATCCCGGTTCGATGACATAACATAACCGCGAATTTCAAAATACGAAATTTGAAAAAACCGCGCTTTCCATATGCAGCTAACCGTCAATTTCTTACCTAATATGCTTTTTTCATTACCTACAATCATTTTGAGCCGGAATTTCAACAATAAAATATTTTCAATTTTTTTGCAAAAATCCCTGATGGTTAGCCTTACCGATTTTGAACGGATAAAATTTATTGTCACCGATTCGGTAAGTATCGGTTATTCTGGATTACTGATGTTATTTTAAGCAGATCAGCGTTAAATTTGTTACAATATGTCGCCTCGTTCACCTGCAATCCCGGTTCGATGACATAACATAACCGCGAATTTCAAAATACGAAATTTGAAAAAACCGCGCTTTCCATATGCAGCTAACCGTCAATTTCTTACCTAATATGCTTTTTTCATTACCTACAATCATTTTCAGCCGGAATTTCAACAATAAAATATTTTCAATTTTTTTGCAAAAATCCCTGATGGTTAGCCTTACCGATTTTGAACGGATAAAATTTATTGTCACCGATTCGGTAAGTATCGGTTATTCTGGATTACTGATGTTATTTTAAGCAGATCAGCGTTAAATTTGTTACAATATGTCGCCTCGTTCACCTGCAATCCCGGTTCGATGACATAACATAACCGCGAATTTCAAAATACGAAATTTGAAATAACCGCGCATTCCATATGCAGCTAACCGTCAATTTCTTACCTAATATGCTTTTTTCATTACCTACAATCATTTTGAGCCGGAATTTCAACAATAAAATATTTTCAATTTTTTTGCAAAAATCCCTGATGGTTAGCCTTACCGATTTTGAACGGATAAAATTTATTGTCACCGATTCGGTAAGTATCGGTTATTCTGGATTACTGATGTTATTTTAAGCAGATCAGCGTTAAATTTGTTACAATATGTCGCCTCGTTCACCTGCAATCCCGGTTCGATGACATAACATAACCGCGAATTTCAAAATACGAAATTTGAAAAAACCGCGCTTTCCATATGCAGCTAACCGTCAATTTCTTACCTAATATGCTTTTTTCATTACCTACAATCATTTTGAGCCGGAATTTCAACAATAAAATATTTTCAATTTTTTTGCAAAAATCCCTGATGGCTAGCCTTACCGATTTTAAACGGATAAAATTTATTGTCACCGATTCGGTAAGTATCGGTTATTCTGGATTACTGATGTTATTTTAAGCAGATCAGCGTTAAATTTGTTACAATATGTCGCCTCGTTCACCTGCAATCCCGGTTCGATGACATAACATAACCGCGAATTTCAAAATACGAAATTTGAAAAAACCGCGCTTTCCATATGCAGCTAACCGTCAATTTCTTACCTAATATGCTTTTTTCATTACCTACAATCATTTTGAGCCGGAATTTCAACAATAAAATATTTTCAATTTTTTTGCAAAAATCCCTGATGGTTAGCCTTACCGATTTTTAACGGATAAAATTTATTGTCACCGATTCGGTAAGTATCGGTTATTCTGGATTACTGATGTTATTTTAAGCAGATCAGCGTTAAATTTGTTACAATATGTCGCCTCGTTCACCTGCAATCCCGGTTCGATGACATAACATAACCGCGAATTTCAAAATACGAAATTTGAAAAAACCGCGCTTTCCATATGCAGCTAACCGTCAATTTCTTACCTAATATGCTTTTTTCATTACCTACAATCATTTTGAGCCGGAATTTCAACAATAAAATATTTTCAATTTTTTTGCAAAAATCCCTGATGGTTAGCCTTACCGATTTTGAACGGATAAAATTTATTGTCACCGATTCGGTAAGTATCGGTTATTCTGGATTACTGATGTTATTTTAAGCAGATCAGCGTTAAATTTGTTACAATATGTCGCCTCGTTCACCTGCAATCCCGGTTCGATGACATAACATAACCGCGAATTTCAAAATACGAAATTTGAAAAAACCGCGCTTTCCATTTGCAGCTAACCGTCAATTTCTTACCTAATATGCTTTTTTCATTACCTACAATCATTTTGAGCCGGAATTTCAACAATAAAATATTTTCAATTTTTTTGCAAAAATCCCTGATGGTTAGCCTTACCGATTTTGAACGGATAAAATTTATTGTCACCGATTCGGTAAGTATCGGTTATTCTGGATTACTGATGTTATTTTAAGCAGATCAGCGTTAAATTTGTTACAATATGTCGCCTCGTTCACCTGCAATCCCGGTTCGATGACATAACATAACCGCGAATTTCAAAATACGAAATTTGAAAAAACCGCGCTTTCCATATGCAGCTAACCGTCAATTTCTTACCTAATATGCTTTTTTCATTACCTACAATCATTTTGAGCCGGAATTTCAACAATAAAATATTTTCAATTTTTTTGCAAAAATCCCTGATGGTTAGCCTTACCGATTTTGAACGGATAAAATTTATTGTCACCGATTCTGTAAGTATCGGTTATTCTGGATTACTGATGTTATTTTAAGCAGATCAGCGTTAAATTTGTTACAATATGTCGCCTCGTTCACCTGCAATCCCGGTTCGATGACATAACATAACCGCGAATTTCAAAATACGAAATTTGAAATAACCGCGCTTTCCATATGCAGCTAACCGTCAATTTCTTACCTAATATGCTTTTTTCATTACCTACAATCATTTTGAGCCGGAATTTCAACAAAAAAATATTTTCAATTTTTTTGCAAAAATCCCTGATGCCTTACCGATTTTGAACGGATAAAATTTATTGTCACCGATTCGGTAAGTATCGGTTATTCTGGATTACTGATGTTATTTTAAGCAGATCAGCGTTAAATTTGTTACAATATGTCGCCTCGTTCACCTGCAATCCCGGTTCGATGACATAACATAACCGCGAATTTCAAAATACGAAATTTGAAAAAACCGCGCTTTCCATATGCAGCTAACCGTCAATTTCTTACCTAATATGCTTTTTTCATTACCTACAATCATTTTGAGCCGGAATTTCAACAATAAAATATTTTCAATTTTTTTGCAAAAATCCCTGATGGTTAGCCTTACCGATTTTGAACGGATAAAATTTATTGTCACCGATTCGGTAAGTATCGGTTATTCTGGATTACTGATGTTATTTTAAGCAGATCAGCGTTAAATTTGTTACAATATGTCGCCTCGTTCACCTGCAATCCCGGTTCGATGACATAACATAACCGCGAATTTCAAAATACGAAATTTGAAAAAACCGCGCTTTCCATATGCAGCTAACCGTCAATTTCTTACCTAATATGCTTTTTTCATTACCTACAATCATTTTGAGCCGGAATTTCAACAATAAAATATTTTCAATTTTTTTGCAAAAATCCCTGATGGTTAGCCTTACCGATTTTGAACGGATAAAATTTATTGTCACCGATTCGGTAAGTATCGGTTATTCTGGATTACTGATGTTATTTTAAGCAGATCAGCGTTAAATTTGTTACAATATGTCGCCTCGTTCACCTGCAATCCCGGTTCGATGACATAACATAACCGCGAATTTCAAAATACGAAATTTGAAAAAACCGCGCTTTCCATATGCAGCTAACCGTCAATTTCTTACCTAATATGCTTTTTTCATTACCTACAATCATTTTGAGCCGGAATTTCAACAATAAAATATTTTCAATTTTTTTGCAAAAATCCCTGATGGTTAGCCTTACCGATTTTGAACGGATAAAATTTATTGTCACCGATTCGGTAAGTATCGGTTATTCTGGATTACTGATGTTATTTTAAGCAGATCAGCGTTAAATTTGTTACAATATGTCGCCTCGTTCACCTGCAATCCCGGTTCGATGACATAACATAACCGCGAATTTCAAAATACGAAATTTGAAATAACCGCGCTTTCCATATGCAGCTAACCGTCAATTTCTTACCTAATATGCTTTTTCCATTACCTACAATCATTTTGAGCCGGAATTTCAACAATAAAATATTTTCAATTTTTTTGCAAAAATCCCTGATGGTTAGCCTTACCGATTTTGAACGGATAAAATTTATTGTCACCGATTCGGTAAGTATCGGTTATTCTGGATTACTGATGTTATTTTAAGCAGATCAGCGGTAAATTTGTTACAATATGTCGCCTCGTTCACCTGCAATCCCGGTTCGATGACATAACATAACCGCGAATTTCAAAATACGAAATTTGAAATAACCGCGCTTTCCATATGCAGCTAACCGTCAATTTCTTACCTAATATGCTTTTTCCATTACCTACAATCATTTTGAGCCGGAATTTCAACAATAAAATATTTTCAATTTTTTTGCAAAAATCCTAGATGGTCAGCCTTACCGATTTTGAACGGATAAAATTTATTGTCACCGATTCGGTAAGTATCGGTTATTCTGGATTACTGATGTTATTTTAAGCAGATCAGCGTTAAATTTGTTCCAATATGTCGCATCGTTCACCTGCAATCCCGGTTCGATGACATAACATAATCGCGAATTTCAAAATACGAAATTTGAAAAAACCGCGCTTTCCATATGCAGCTAACCGTCAATTTCTTACCTAATATGCTTTTTTCATTACCTACAATCATTTTGAGCCGGAATTTCAACAATAAAATATTTTCAATTTTTTTGCAAAAATCCCTGATGGTTAGCCTTACCGATTTTGAACGGATACAATTTATTGTCACAGATTCGGTAAGTATCGGTTATTCTGGATTACTGATGTTATTTTAAGCAGATCAGCGTTAAATTTGTTACAATATGTCGCCTCGTTCACCTGCAATCCCGGTTCGATGACATAACATAACCGCGAATTTCAAAATACGAAATTTGAAAAAACCGCGCTTTCCATATGCAGCTAACCGTCAATTTCTTACCTAATATGCTTTTTTCATTACCTACAATCATTTTGAGCCGGAATTTCAACAATAAAATATTTTCAATTTTTTTGCAAAAATCCCTGATGGTTAGCCTTACCGATTTTGAACGGATAAAATTTATTGTCACCGATTCGGTAAGTATCGGTTATTCTGGATTACTGATGTTATTTTAAGCAGATCAGCGTTAAATTTGTTACAATATGTCGCCTCGTTCACCTGCAATCCCGGTTCGATGACATAACATAACCGCGAATTTCAAAATACGAAATTTGAAATAACCGCGCTTTCCATATGCAGCTAACCGTCAATTTCTTACCTAATATGCTTTTTCCATTACCTACAATCATTTTGAGCCGGAATTTCAACAATAAAATATTTTCAATTTTTTTGCAAAAATCCCTGATGGTTAGCCTTACCGATTTTGAACGGATAAAATTTATTGTCACCGATTCGGTAAGTATCGGTTATTCTGGATTACTGATGTTATTTTAAGCAGATCAGCGTTAAATTTGTTGCAATATGTCGCCTCGTTCACCTGCAATCCCGGTTCGATGACATAACATAACCGCGAATTTCAAAATACGAAATTTGAAAAAACCGCGCTTTCCATATGCAGCTAACCGTCAATTTCTTACCTAATATGCTTTTTTCATTACCTACAATCATTTTGAGCCGGAATTTCAACAATAAAATATTTTCAATTTTTTTGCAAAAATCCCTGATGGTTAGCCTTACCGGTTTTGAACGGATAAAATTTATTGTCACCGATTCGGTAAGTATCGGTTATTCTGGATTACTGATGTTATTTTAAGCAGATCAGCGTTAAATTTGTTACAATATGTCGCCTCGTTCACCTGCAATCCCGGTTCGATGACATAACATAACCGCGAATTTCAAAATACGAAATTTGAAATAACCGCGCTTTCCATATGCAGCTAACCGTCAATTTCTTACCTAATATGCTTTTTTCATTACCTACAATCATTTTGAGCCGGAATTTCAACAATAAAATATTTTCAATTTTTTTGCAAAAATCCCTGATGGTTAGCCTTACCGATTTTGAACGGATAAAATTTATTGTCACCGATTCGGTAAGTATCGGTTATTCTGGATTACTGATGTTATTTTAAGCAGATCAGCGTTAAATTTGTTACAATATGTCGCCTCGTTCACCTGCAATCCCGGTTCGATGACATAACATAACCGCGAATTTCAAAATACGACATTTGAAAAAACCGCGCTTTCCATATGCAGCTAACCGTCAATTTCTTACCTAATATGCTTTTTTCATTACCTACAATCATTTTGAGCCGGAATTTCAACAATAAAATATTTTCAATTTTTTTGCAAAAATCCCTGATGGTTAGCCTTACCGATTTTTAACGGATAAAATTTATTGTCACCGATTCGGTAAGTATCGGTTATTCTGGATTACTGATGTTATTTTAAGCAGATCAGCGGTAAATTTGTTACAATATGTCGCCTCGTTCACCTGCAATCCCGGTTCGATGACATAACATAACCGCGAATTTCAAAATACGAAATTTGAAATAACCGCGCTTTCCATATGCAGCTAACCGTCAATTTCTTACCTAATATGCTTTTTCCATTACCTACAATCATTTTGAGCCGGAATTTCAACAATAAAATATTTTCAATTTTTTTGCAAAAATCCCTGATGGTTAGCCTTACCGATTTTGAACGGATAAAATTTATTGTCACCGATTCGGTAAGTATCGGTTATTCTGGATTACTGATGTTATTTTAAGCAGATCAGCGTTAAATTTGTTCCAATATGTCGCATCGTTCACCTGCAATCCCGGTTCGATGACATAACATAACCGCGAATTTCAAAATACGAAATTTGAAAAAACCGCGCTTTCCATATGCAGCTAACCGTCAATTTCTTACCTAATATGCTTTTTTCATTACCTACAATCATTTTGAGCCGGAATTTCAACAATAAAATGTTTTCAATTTTTTTGCAAAAATCCCTGATGGTTAGCCTTACCGATTTTGAACGGATACAATTTATTGTCACCGATTCGGTAAGTATCGGTTATTCTGGATTACTGATGTTATTTTAAGCAGATCAGCGTTAAATTTGTTACAATATGTCGCCTCGTTCACCTGCAATCCCGGTTCGATGACATAACATAACCGCGAATTTCAAAATACGAAATTTGAAAAAACCGCGCTTTCCATATGCAGCTAACCGTCAATTTCTTACCTAATATGCTTTTTTCATTACCTACAATCATTTTGAGCCGGAATTTCAACAATAAAATATTTTCAATTTTTTTGCAAAAATCCCTGATGGTGTTAGCCTTACCGATTTTGAACGGATAAAATTTATTGTCACCGATTCGGTAAGTATCGGTTATTCTGGATTACTGATGTTATTTTAAGCAGATCAGCGTTAAATTTGTTACAATATGTCGCCTCGTTCACCTGCAATCCTGGTTCGATGACATAACATAACCGCGAATTTCAAAATACGAAATTTGAAAAAACCGCGCTTTCCATATGCAGCTAACCGTCAATTTCTTACCTAATATGCTTTTTTCATTACCTACAATCATTTTGAGCCGGAATTTCAACAATAAAATATTTTCAATTTTTTTGCAAAAATCCCTGATGGTTAGCCTTACCGATTTTGAACGGATAAAATTTATTGTCACCGATTCGGTAAGTATCGGTTATTCTGGATTACTGATGTTATTTTAAGCAGATCAGCGTTAAATTTGTTACAATATGTCGCCTCGTTCACCTGCAATCCCGGTTCGATGACATAACATAACCGCGAATTTCAAAATACGAAATTTGAAAAAACCGCGCTTTCCATATGCAGCTAACCGTCAATTTCTTACCTAATATGCTTTTTTCATTACCTACAATCATTTTGAGCCGGAATTTCAACAATAAAATATTTTCAATTTTTTTGCAAAAATCCCTGATGGTTAGCCTTACCGATTTTGAACGGATAAAATTTATTGTCACCGATTCGGTAAGTATCGGTTATTCTGGATTACTGATGTTATTTTAAGCAGATCAGCGGTAAATTTGTTACAATATGTCGCCTCGTTCACCTGCAATCCCGGTTCGATGACATAACATAACCGCGAATTTCAAAATACGAAATTTGAAATAACCGCGCTTTCCATATGCAGCTAACCGTCAATTTCTTACCTAATATGCTTTTTTCATTACCTACAATCATTTTGAGCCGGAATTTCAACAATAAAATATTTTCAATTTTTTTGCAAAAATCCCTGATGGTTAGCCTTACCGATTTTGAACGGATAAAATTTATTGTCACCGATTCGGTAAGTATCGGTTATTCTGGATTACTGATGTTATTTTAAGCAGATCAGCGTTAAATTTGTTACAATATGTCGCCTCGTTCACCTGCAATCCCGGTTCGATGACATAACATAACCGCGAATTTCAAAATACGAAATTTGAAAAAACCGCGCTTTCCATATGCAGCTAACCGTCAATTTCTTACCTAATATGCTTTTTTCATTACCTACAATCATTTTGAGCCGGAATTTCAACAATAAAATATTTTCAATTTTTTTGCAAAAATCCCTGATGGTTAGCCTTACCGATTTTGAACGGATAAAATTTATTGTCACCGATTCGGTAAGTATCGGTTATTCTGGATTACTGATGTTATTTTAAGCAGATCAGCGTTAAATTTGTTACAATATGTCGCCTCGTTCACCTGCAATCCCGGTTCGATGACATAACATAACCGCGAATTTCAAAATACGAAATTTGAAAAAACCGCGCTTTCCATATGCAGCTAACCGTCAATTTCTTACCTAATATGCTTTTTTCATTACCTACAATCATTTTGAGCCGGAATTTCAACAATAAAATATTTTCAATTTTTTTGCAAAAATCCCTGATGGTTAGCCTTACCGATTTTGAACGGATAAAATTTATTGTCACCGATTCGGTAAGTATCGGTTATTCTGGATTACTGATGTTATTTTAAGCAGATCAGCGTTAAATTTGTTACAATATGTCGCCTCGTTCACCTGCAATCCCGGTTCGATGACATAACATAACCGCGAATTTCAAAATACGAAATTTGAAAAAACCGCGCTTTCCATATGCAGCTAACCGTCAATTTCTTACCTAATATGCTTTTTTCATTACCTACAATCATTTTCAGCCGGAATTTCAACAATAAAATATTTTCAATTTTTTTGCAAAAATCCCTGATGGTTAGCCTTACCGATTTTGAACGGATAAAATTTATTGTCACCGATTCGGTAAGTATCGGTTATTCTGGATTACTGATGTTATTTTAAGCAGATCAGCGTTAAATTTGTTACAATATGTCGCCTCGTTCACCTGCAATCCCGGTTCGATGACATAACATAACCGCGAATTTCAAAATACGAAATTTGAAATAACCGCGCATTCCATATGCAGCTAACCGTCAATTTCTTACCTAATATGCTTTTTTCATTACCTACAATCATTTTGAGCCGGAATTTCAACAATAAAATATTTTCAATTTTTTTGCAAAAATCCCTGATGGTTAGCCTTACCGATTTTGAACGGATAAAATTTATTGTCACCGATTCGGTAAGTATCGGTTATTCTGGATTACTGATGTTATTTTAAGCAGATCAGCGTTAAATTTGTTACAATATGTCGCCTCGTTCACCTGCAATCCCGGTTCGATGACATAACATAACCGCGAATTTCAAAATACGAAATTTGAAAAAACCGCGCTTTCCATATGCAGCTAACCGTCAATTTCTTACCTAATATGCTTTTTTCATTACCTACAATCATTTTGAGCCGGAATTTCAACAATAAAATATTTTCAATTTTTTTGCAAAAATCCCTGATGGCTAGCCTTACCGATTTTAAACGGATAAAATTTATTGTCACCGATTCGGTAAGTATCGGTTATTCTGGATTACTGATGTTATTTTAAGCAGATCAGCGTTAAATTTGTTACAATATGTCGCCTCGTTCACCTGCAATCCCGGTTCGATGACATAACATAACCGCGAATTTCAAAATACGAAATTTGAAAAAACCGCGCTTTCCATATGCAGCTAACCGTCAATTTCTTACCTAATATGCTTTTTTCATTACCTACAATCATTTTGAGCCGGAATTTCAACAATAAAATATTTTCAATTTTTTTGCAAAAATCCCTGATGGTTAGCCTTACCGATTTTTAACGGATAAAATTTATTGTCACCGATTCGGTAAGTATCGGTTATTCTGGATTACTGATGTTATTTTAAGCAGATCAGCGTTAAATTTGTTACAATATGTCGCCTCGTTCACCTGCAATCCCGGTTCGATGACATAACATAACCGCGAATTTCAAAATACGAAATTTGAAAAAACCGCGCTTTCCATATGCAGCTAACCGTCAATTTCTTACCTAATATGCTTTTTTCATTACCTACAATCATTTTGAGCCGGAATTTCAACAATAAAATATTTTCAATTTTTTTGCAAAAATCCCTGATGGTTAGCCTTACCGATTTTTAACGGATAAAATTTATTGTCACCGATTCGGTAAGTATCGGTTATTCTGGATTACTGATGTTATTTTAAGCAGATCAGCGTTAAATTTGTTACAATATGTCGCCTCGTTCACCTGCAATCCCGGTTCGATGACATAACATAACCGCGAATTTCAAAATACGAAATTTGAAAAAACCGCGCTTTCCATATGCAGCTAACCGTCAATTTCTTACCTAATATGCTTTTTTCATTACCTACAATCATTTTGAGCCGGAATTTCAACAATAAAATATTTTCAAATTTTTTGCAAAAATCCCTGATGGTTAGCCTTACCGATTTTGAACGGATAAAATTTATTGTCACCGATTCGGTAAGTATCGGTTATTCTGGATTACTGATGTTATTTTAAGCAGATCAGCGTTAAATTTGTTACAATATGTCGCCTCGTTCACCTGCAATCCCGGTTCGATGACATAACATAACCGCGAATTTCAAAATACGAAATTTGAAAAAACCGCGCTTTCCATTTGCAGCTAACCGTCAATTTCTTACCTAATATGCTTTTTTCATTACCTACAATCATTTTGAGCCGGAATTTCAACAATAAAATATTTTCAATTTTTTTGCAAAAATCCCTGATGGTTAGCCTTACCGATTTTGAACGGATAAAATTTATTGTCACCGATTCGGTAAGTATCGGTTATTCTGGATTACTGATGTTATTTTAAGCAGATCAGCGTTAAATTTGTTACAATATGTCGCCTCGTTCACCTGCAATCCCGGTTCGATGACATAACATAACCGCGAATTTCAAAATACGAAATTTGAAAAAACCGCGCTTTCCATATGCAGCTAACCGTCAATTTCTTACCTAATATGCTTTTTTCATTACCTACAATCATTTTGAGCCGGAATTTCAACAATAAAATATTTTCAATTTTTTTGCAAAAATCCCTGATGGTTAGCCTTACCGATTTTGAACGGATAAAATTTATTGTCACCGATTCTGTAAGTATCGGTTATTCTGGATTACTGATGTTATTTTAAGCAGATCAGCGTTAAATTTGTTACAATATGTCGCCTCGTTCACCTGCAATCCCGGTTCGATGACATAACATAACCGCGAATTTCAAAATACGAAATTTGAAATAACCGCGCTTTCCATATGCAGCTAACCGTCAATTTCTTACCTAATATGCTTTTTTCATTACCTACAATCATTTTGAGCCGGAATTTCAACAAAAAAATATTTTCAATTTTTTTGCAAAAATCCCTGATGCCTTACCGATTTTGAACGGATAAAATTTATTGTCACCGATTCGGTAAGTATCGGTTATTCTGGATTACTGATGTTATTTTAAGCAGATCAGCGTTAAATTTGTTACAATATGTCGCCTCGTTCACCTGCAATCCCGGTTCGATGACATAACATAACCGCGAATTTCAAAATACGAAATTTGAAAAAACCGCGCTTTCCATATGCAGCTAACCGTCAATTTCTTACCTAATATGCTTTTTTCATTACCTACAATCATTTTGAGCCGGAATTTCAACAATAAAATATTTTCAATTTTTTTGCAAAAATCCCTGATGGTTAGCCTTACCGATTTTGAACGGATAAAATTTATTGTCACCGATTCGGTAAGTATCGGTTATTCTGGATTACTGATGTTATTTTAAGCAGATCAGCGTTAAATTTGTTACAATATGTCGCCTCGTTCACCTGCAATCCCGGTTCGATGACATAACATAACCGCGAATTTCAAAATACGAAATTTGAAAAAACCGCGCTTTCCATATGCAGCTAACCGTCAATTTCTTACCTAATATGCTTTTTTCATTACCTACAATCATTTTGAGCCGGAATTTCAACAATAAAATATTTTCAATTTTTTTGCAAAAATCCCTGATGGTTAGCCTTACCGATTTTGAACGGATAAAATTTATTGTCACCGATTCGGTAAGTATCGGTTATTCTGGATTACTGATGTTATTTTAAGCAGATCAGCGTTAAATTTGTTACAATATGTCGCCTCGTTCACCTGCAATCCCGGTTCGATGACATAACATAACCGCGAATTTCAAAATACGAAATTTGAAAAAACCGCGCTTTCCATATGCAGCTAACCGTCAATTTCTTACCTAATATGCTTTTTTCATTACCTACAATCATTTTGAGCCGGAATTTCAACAATAAAATATTTTCAATTTTTTTGCAAAAATCCCTGATGGTTAGCCTTACCGATTTTGAACGGATAAAATTTATTGTCACCGATTCGGTAAGTATCGGTTATTCTGGATTACTGATGTTATTTTAAGCAGATCAGCGTTAAATTTGTTACAATATGTCGCCTCGTTCACCTGCAATCCCGGTTCGATGACATAACATAACCGCGAATTTCAAAATACGAAATTTGAAATAACCGCGCTTTCCATATGCAGCTAACCGTCAATTTCTTACCTAATATGCTTTTTCCATTACCTACAATCATTTTGAGCCGGAATTTCAACAATAAAATATTTTCAATTTTTTTGCAAAAATCCCTGATGGTTAGCCTTACCGATTTTGAACGGATAAAATTTATTGTCACCGATTCGGTAAGTATCGGTTATTCTGGATTACTGATGTTATTTTAAGCAGATCAGCGTTAAATTTGTTGCAATATGTCGCCTCGTTCACCTGCAATCCCGGTTCGATGACATAACATAACCGCGAATTTCAAAATACGAAATTTGAAAAAACCGCGCTTTCCATATGCAGCTAACCGTCAATTTCTTACCTAATATGCTTTTTTCATTACCTACAATCATTTTGAGCCGGAATTTCAACAATAAAATATTTTCAATTTTTTTGCAAAAATCCCTGATGGTTAGCCTTACCGGTTTTGAACGGATAAAATTTATTGTCACCGATTCGGTAAGTATCGGTTATTCTGGATTACTGATGTTATTTTAAGCAGATCAGCGTTAAATTTGTTACAATATGTCGCCTCGTTCACCTGCAATCCCGGTTCGATGACATAACATAACCGCGAATTTCAAAATACGAAATTTGAAATAACCGCGCTTTCCATATGCAGCTAACCGTCAATTTCTTACCTAATATGCTTTTTTCATTACCTACAATCATTTTGAGCCGGAATTTCAACAATAAAATATTTTCAATTTTTTTGCAAAAATCCCTGATGGTTAGCCTTACCGATTTTGAACGGATAAAATTTATTGTCACCGATTCGGTAAGTATCGGTTATTCTGGATTACTGATGTTATTTTAAGCAGATCAGCGTTAAATTTGTTACAATATGTCGCCTCGTTCACCTGCAATCCCGGTTCGATGACATAACATAACCGCGAATTTCAAAATACGACATTTGAAAAAACCGCGCTTTCCATATGCAGCTAACCGTCAATTTCTTACCTAATATGCTTTTTTCATTACCTACAATCATTTTGAGCCGGAATTTCAACAATAAAATATTTTCAATTTTTTTGCAAAAATCCCTGATGGTTAGCCTTACCGATTTTTAACGGATAAAATTTATTGTCACCGATTCGGTAAGTATCGGTTATTCTGGATTACTGATGTTATTTTAAGCAGATCAGCGGTAAATTTGTTACAATATGTCGCCTCGTTCACCTGCAATCCCGGTTCGATGACATAACATAACCGCGAATTTCAAAATACGAAATTTGAAATAACCGCGCTTTCCATATGCAGCTAACCGTCAATTTCTTACCTAATATGCTTTTTCCATTACCTACAATCATTTTGAGCCGGAATTTCAACAATAAAATATTTTCAATTTTTTTGCAAAAATCCCTGATGGTTAGCCTTACCGATTTTGAACGGATAAAATTTATTGTCACCGATTCGGTAAGTATCGGTTATTCTGGATTACTGATGTTATTTTAAGCAGATCAGCGTTAAATTTGTTCCAATATGTCGCATCGTTCACCTGCAATCCCGGTTCGATGACATAACATAACCGCGAATTTCAAAATACGAAATTTGAAAAAACCGCGCTTTCCATATGCAGCTAACCGTCAATTTCTTACCTAATATGCTTTTTTCATTACCTACAATCATTTTGAGCCGGAATTTCAACAATAAAATGTTTTCAATTTTTTTGCAAAAATCCCTGATGGTTAGCCTTACCGATTTTGAACGGATACAATTTATTGTCACCGATTCGGTAAGTATCGGTTATTCTGGATTACTGATGTTATTTTAAGCAGATCAGCGTTAAATTTGTTACAATATGTCGCCTCGTTCACCTGCAATCCCGGTTCGATGACATAACATAACCGCGAATTTCAAAATACGAAATTTGAAAAAACCGCGCTTTCCATATGCAGCTAACCGTCAATTTCTTACCTAATATGCTTTTTTCATTACCTACAATCATTTTGAGCCGGAATTTCAACAATAAAATATTTTCAATTTTTTTGCAAAAATCCCTGATGGTGTTAGCCTTACCGATTTTGAACGGATAAAATTTATTGTCACCGATTCGGTAAGTATCGGTTATTCTGGATTACTGATGTTATTTTAAGCAGATCAGCGTTAAATTTGTTACAATATGTCGCCTCGTTCACCTGCAATCCTGGTTCGATGACATAACATAACCGCGAATTTCAAAATACGAAATTTGAAAAAACCGCGCTTTCCATATGCAGCTAACCGTCAATTTCTTACCTAATATGCTTTTTTCATTACCTACAATCATTTTGAGCCGGAATTTCAACAATAAAATATTTTCAATTTTTTTGCAAAAATCCCTGATGGTTAGCCTTACCGATTTTGAACGGATAAAATTTATTGTCACCGATTCGGTAAGTATCGGTTATTCTGGATTACTGATGTTATTTTAAGCAGATCAGCGTTAAATTTGTTACAATATGTCGCCTCGTTCACCTGCAATCCCGGTTCGATGACATAACATAACCGCGAATTTCAAAATACGAAATTTGAAAAAACCGCGCTTTCCATATGCAGCTAACCGTCAATTTCTTACCTAATATGCTTTTTTCATTACCTACAATCATTTTGAGCCGGAATTTCAACAATAAAATATTTTCAATTTTTTTGCAAAAATCCCTGATGGTTAGCCTTACCGATTTTGAACGGATAAAATTTATTGTCACCGATTCGGTAAGTATCGGTTATTCTGGATTACTGATATTATTTTAAGCAGATCAGCGGTAAATTTGTTACAATATGTCGCCTCGTTCACCTGCAATCCCGGTTCGATGACATAACATAACCGCGAATTTCAAAATACGAAATTTGAAATAACCGCGCTTTCCATATGCAGCTAACCGTCAATTTCTTACCTAATATGCTTTTTTCATTACCTACAATCATTTTGAGCCGGAATTTCAACAATAAAATATTTTCAATTTTTTTGCAAAAATCCCTGATGGTTAGCCTTACCGATTTTGAACGGATAAAATTTATTGTCACCGATTCGGTAAGTATCGGTTATTCTGGATTACTGATGTTATTTTAAGCAGATCAGCGTTAAATTTGTTACAATATGTCGCCTCGTTCACCTGCAATCCCGGTTCGATGACATAACATAACCGCGAATTTCAAAATACGAAATTTGAAAAAACCGCGCTTTCCATATGCAGCTAACCGTCAATTTCTTACCTAATATGCTTTTTTCATTACCTACAATCATTTTGAGCCGGAATTTCAACAATAAAATATTTTCAATTTTTTTGCAAAAATCCCTGATGGTTAGCCTTACCGATTTTGAACGGATAAAATTTATTGTCACCGATTCGGTAAGTATCGGTTATTCTGGATTACTGATGTTATTTTAAGCAGATCAGCGTTAAATTTGTTACAATATGTCGCCTCGTTCACCTGCAATCCCGGTTCGATGACATAACATAACCGCGAATTTCAAAATACGAAATTTGAAAAAACCGCGCTTTCCATATGCAGCTAACCGTCAATTTCTTACCTAATATGCTTTTTTCATTACCTACAATCATTTTGAGCCGGAATTTCAACAATAAAATATTTTCAATTTTTTTGCAAAAATCCCTGATGGTTAGCCTTACCGATTTTGAACGGATAAAATTTATTGTCACCGATTCGGTAAGTATCGGTTATTCTGGATTACTGATGTTATTTTAAGCAGATCAGCGGTAAATTTGTTACAATATGTCGCCTCGTTCACCTGCAATCCCGGTTCGATGACATAACATAACCGCGAATTTCAAAATACGAAATTTGAAATAACTGCGCTTTCCATATGCAGCTAACCGTCAATTTCTTACCTAATATGCTTTTTCCATTACCTACAATCATTTTGAGCCGGAATTTCAACAATAAAATATTTTCAATTTTTTTGCAAAAATCCCTGATGGTTAGCCTTACCGATTTTGAACGGATAAAATTTATTGTCACCGATTCGGTAAGTATCGGTTATTCTGGATTACTGATGTTATTTTAAGCAGATCAGCGTTAAATTTGTTACAATATGTCGCCTCGTTCACCTGCAATCCCGGTTCGATGACATAACATAACCGCGAATTTCAAAATACGAAATTTGAAAAAACCGCGCTTTCCATATGCAGCTAACCGTCAATTTCTTACCTAATATGCTTTTTTCATTACCTACAATCATTTTGAGCCGGAATTTCAACAATAAAATATTTTCAATTTTTTTGCAAAAATCCCTGATGGTTAGCCTTACCGATTTTGAACGGATAAAATTTATTGTCACCGATTCGGTAAGTATCGGTTATTCTGGATTACTGATGTTATTTTAAGCAGATCAGCGGTAAATTTGTTACAATATGTCGCCTCGTTCACCTGCAATCCCGGTTCGATGACATAACATAACCGCGAATTTCAAAATACGAAATTTGAAATAACCGCGCTTTCCATATGCAGCTAACCGTCAATTTCTTACCTAATATGCTTTTTCCATTACCTACAATCATTTTGAGCCGGAATTTCAACAATAAAATATTTTCAATTTTTTTGCAAAAATCCCTGATTAGCCTTACCGATTTTGAACGGATAAAATTTATTGTCACCGATTCGGTAAGTATCGGTTATTCTGGATTACTGATGTTATTTTAAGCAGATCAGCGGTAAATTTGTTACAATATGTCGCCTCGTTCACCTGCAATCCCGGTTCGATGACATAACATAACCGCGAATTTCAAAATACGAAATTTGAAAAAACCGCGCTTTCCATATGCAGCTAACCGTCAATTTCTTACCTAATATGCTTTTTTCATTACCTACAATCATTTTGAGCCGGAATTTCAACAATAAAATATTTTCAATTTTTTTGCAAAAATCCCTGATGGTTAGCCTTACCGATTTTGAACGGATAAAATTTATTGTCACCGATTCGGTAAGTATCGGTTATTCTGGATTACTGATGTTATTTTAAGCAGATCAGCGGTAAATTTGTTACAATATGTCGCCTCGTTCACCTGCAATCCCGGTTCGATGACATAACATAACCGCGAATTTCAAAATACGAAATTTGAAATAACCGCGCTTTCCATATGCAGCTAACCGTCAATTTCTTACCTAATATGCTTTTTCCATTACCTACAATCATTTTGAGCCGGAATTTCAACAATAAAATATTTTCAATTTTTTTGCAAAAATCCCTGATGGTTAGCCTTACCGATTTTGAACGGATAAAATTTATTGTCACCGATTCGGTAAGTATCGGTTATTCTGGATTACTGATGTTATTTTAAGCAGATCAGCGGTAAATTTGTTACAATATGTCGCCTCGTTCACCTGCAATCCCGGTTCGATGACATAACATAACCGCGAATTTCAAAATACGAAATTTGAAATAACCGCGCTTTCCATATGCAGCTAACCGTCAATTTCTTACCTAATATGCTTTTTTCATTACCTACAATCATTTTGAGCCGGAATTTCAACAATAAAATATTTTCAATTTTTTTGCAAAAATCCCTGATGGTCAGCCTTACCGATTTTGAACGGATAAAATTTATTGTCACCGATTCGGTAAGTATCGGTTATTCTGGATTACTGATGTTATTTTAAGCAGATCAGCGTTAAATTTGTTACAATATGTCGCCTCGTTCACCTGCAATCCCGGTTCGATGACATAACATAACCGCGAATTTCAAAATACGAAATTTGAAAAAACCGCGCTTTCCATATGCAGCTAACCGTCAATTTCTTACCTAATATGCTTTTTTCATTACCTACAATCATTTTGAGCCGGAATTTCAACAATAAAATATTTTCAATTTTTTTGCAAAAATCCCTGATGGTTAGCCTTACCGATTTTGAACGGATAAAATTTATTGTCACCGATTCGGTAAGTATCGGTTATTCTGGATTACTGATGTTATTTTAAGCAGATCAGCGGTAAATTTGTTACAATATGTCGCCTCGTTCACCTGCAATCCCGGTTCGATGACATAACATAACCGCGAATTTCAAAATACGAAATTTGAAATAACCGCGCTTTCCATATGCAGCTAACCGTCAATTTCTTACCTAATATGCTTTTTCCATTACCTACAATCATTTTGAGCCGGAATTTCAACAATAAAATATTTTCAATTTTTTTGCAAAAATCCCTGATGGTTAGCCTTACCGATTTTGAACGGATAAAATTTATTGTCACCGATTCGGTAAGTATCGGTTATTCTGGATTACTGATGTTATTTTAAGCAGATCAGCGTTAAATTTGTTACAATATGTCGCCTCGTTCACCTGCAATCCCGGTTCGATGACATAACATAACCGCGAATTTCAAAATACGAAATTTGAAAAAACCGCGCTTTCCATATGCAGCTAACCGTCAATTTCTTACCTAATATGCTTTTTTCATTACCTACAATCATTTTGAGCCGGAATTTCAACAATAAAATATTTTCAATTTTTTTGCAAAAATCCCTGATGGTTAGCCTTACCGATTTTGAACGGATAAAATTTATTGTCACCGATTCGGTAAGTATCGGTTATTCTGGATTACTGATGTTATTTTAAGCAGATCAGCGTTAAATTTGTTACAATATGTCGCCTCGTTCACCTGCAATCCCGGTTCGATGACATAACATAACCGCGAATTTCAAAATACGAAATTTGAAAAAACCGCGCTTTCCATATGCAGCTAACCGTCAATTTCTTACCTAATATGCTTTTTTCATTACCTACAATCATTTTGAGCCGGAATTTCAACAATAAAATATTTTCAATTTTTTTGCAAAAATCCCTGATGGTTAGCCTTACCGATTTTGAACGGATAAAATTTATTGTCACCGATTCGGTAAGTATCGGTTATTCTGGATTACTGATGTTATTTTAAGCAGATCAGCGGTAAATTTGTTATAATATGTCGCCTCGTTCACCTGCAATCCCGGTTCGATGACATAACATAACCGCGAATTTCAAAATACGAAATTTGAAATAACCGCGCTTTCCATATGCAGCTAACCGTCAATTTCTTACCTAATATGCTTTTTCCATTACCTACAATCATTTTGAGCCGGAATTTCAACAATAAAATATTTTCAATTTTTTTGCAAAAATCCCTGATGGTTAGCCTTACCGATTTTGAACGGATAAAATTTATTGTCACCGATTCGGTAAGTATCGGTTATTCTGGATTACTGATGTTATTTTAAGCAGATCAGCGTTAAATTTGTTACAATATGTCGCCTCGTTCACCTGCAATCCCGGTTCGATGACATAACATAACCGCGAATTTCAAAATACGAAATTTGAAAAAACCGCGCTTTCCATATGCAGCTAACCGTCAATTTCTTACCTAATATGCTTTTTTCATTACCTACAATCATTTTGAGCCGGAATTTCAACAATAAAATATTTTCAATTTTTTTGCAAAAATCCCTGATGATTAGCCTTACCGATTTTGAACGGATAAAATTTATTGTCACCGATTCGGTAAGTATCGGTTATTCTGGATTACTGATGTTATTTTAAGCAGATCAGCGTTAAATTTGTTACAATATGTCGCCTCGTTCACCTGCAATCCCGGTTCGATGACATAACATAACCGCGAATTTCAAAATACGAAATTTGAAAAAACCGCGCTTTCCATATGCAGCTAACCGTCAATTTCTTACCTAATATGCTTTTTTCATTACCTACAATCATTTTGAGCCGGAATTTCAACAATAAAATATTTTCAATTTTTTTGCAAAAATCCCTGATGGTTAGCCTTACCGATTTTGAACGGATAAAATTTATTGTCACCGATTCGGTAAGTATCGGTTATTCTGGATTACTGATGTTATTTTAAGCAGATCAGCGGTAAATTTGTTACAATATGTCGCCTTGTTCACCTGCAATCCCGGTTCGATGACATAACATAACCGCGAATTTCAAAATACGAAATTTGAAATAACCGCGCTTTCCATATGCAGCTAACCGTCAATTTCTTACCTAATATGCTTTTTTCATTACCTACAATCATTTTGAGCCGGAATTTCAACAATAAAATATTTTCAATTTTTTTGCAAAAATCCCTGATGGTCAGCCTTACCGATTTTGAACGGATAAAATTTATTGTCACCGATTCGGTAAGTATCGGTTATTCTGGATTACTGATGTTATTTTAAGCAGATCAGCGTTAAATTTGTTACAATATGTCGCCTCGTTCACCTGCAATCCCGGTTCGATGACATAACATAACCGCGAATTTCAAAATACGAAATTTGAAAAAACCGCGCTTTCCATATGCAGCTAACCGTCAATTTCTTACCTAATATGCTTTTTTCATTACCTACAATCATTTTGAGCCGGAATTTCAACAATAAAATATTTTCAATTTTTTTGCAAAAATCCCTGATGGTTAGCCTTACCGATTTTGAACGGATAAAATTTATTGTCACCGATTCGGTAAGTATCGGTTATTCTGGATTACTGATGTTATTTTAAGCAGATCAGCGGTAAATTTGTTACAATATGTCGCCTCGTTCACCTGCAATCCCGGTTCGATGACATAACATAACCGCGAATTTCAAAATACGAAATTTGAAATAACCGCGCTTTCCATATGCAGCTAACCGTCAATTTCTTACCTAATATGCTTTTTCCATTACCTACAATCATTTTGAGCCGGAATTTCAACAATAAAATATTTTCAATTTTTTTGCAAAAATCCCTGATGGTTAGCCTTACCGATTTTGAACGGATAAAATTTATTGTCACCGATTCGGTAAGTATCGGTTATTCTGGATTACTGATGTTATTTTAAGCAGATCAGCGTTAAATTTGTTACAATATGTCGCCTCGTTCACCTGCAATCCCGGTTCGATGACATAACATAACCGCGAATTTCAAAATACGAAATTTGAAAAAACCGCGCTTTCCATATGCAGCTAACCGTCAATTTCTTACCTAATATGCTTTTTTCATTACCTACAATCATTTTGAGCCGGAATTTCAACAATAAAATATTTTCAATTTTTTTGCAAAAATCCCTGATGGTTAGCCTTACCGATTTTGAACGGATAAAATTTATTGTCACCGATTCGGTAAGTATCGGTTATTCTGGATTACTGATGTTATTTTAAGCAGATCAGCGTTAAATTTGTTACAATATGTCGCCTCGTTCACCTGCAATCCCGGTTCGATGACATAACATAACCGCGAATTTCAAAATACGAAATTTGAAAAAACCGCGCTTTCCATATGCAGCTAACCGTCAATTTCTTACCTAATATGCTTTTTTCATTACCTACAATCATTTTGAGCCGGAATTTCAACAATAAAATATTTTCAATTTTTTTGCAAAAATCCCTGATGGTTAGCCTTACCGATTTTGAACGGATAAAATTTATTGTCACCGATTCGGTAAGTATCGGTTATTCTGGATTACTGATGTTATTTTAAGCAGATCAGCGGTAAATTTGTTACAATATGTCGCCTCGTTCACCTGCAATCCCGGTTCGATGACATAACATAACCGCGAATTTCAAAATACGAAATTTGAAATAACCGCGCTTTCCATATGCAGCTAACCGTCAATTTCTTACCTAATATGCTTTTTCCATTACCTACAATCATTTTGAGCCGGAATTTCAACAATAAAATATTTTCAATTTTTTTGCAAAAATCCCTGATGGTTAGCCTTACCGATTTTGAACGGATAAAATTTATTGTCACCGATTCGGTAAGTATCGGTTATTCTGGATTACTGATGTTATTTTAAGCAGATCAGCGTTAAATTTGTTACAATATGTCGCCTCGTTCACCTGCAATCCCGGTTCGATGACATAACATAACCGCGAATTTCAAAATACGAAATTTGAAAAAACCGCGCTTTCCATATGCAGCTAACCGTCAATTTCTTACCTAATATGCTTTTTTCATTACCTACAATCATTTTGAGCCGGAATTTCAACAATAAAATATTTTCAATTTTTTTGCAAAAATCCCTGATGATTAGCCTTACCGATTTTGAACGGATAAAATTTATTGTCACCGATTCGGTAAGTATCGGTTATTCTGGATTACTGATGTTATTTTAAGCAGATCAGCGTTAAATTTGTTACAATATGTCGCCTCGTTCACCTGCAATCCCGGTTCGATGACATAACATAACCGCGAATTTCAAAATACGAAATTTGAAAAAACCGCGCTTTCCATATGCAGCTAACCGTCAATTTCTTACCTAATATGCTTTTTTCATTACCTACAATCATTTTGAGCCGGAATTTCAACAATAAAATATTTTCAATTTTTTTGCAAAAATCCCTGATGGTTAGCCTTACCGATTTTGAACGGATAAAATTTATTGTCACCGATTCGGTAAGTATCGGTTATTCTGGATTACTGATGTTATTTTAAGCAGATCAGCGTTAAATTTGTTACAATATGTCGCCTCGTTCACCTGCAATCCCGGTTCGATGACATAACATAACCGCGAATTTCAAAATACGAAATTTGAAATAACCGCGCATTCCATATGCAGCTAACCGTCAATTTCTTACCTAATATGCTTTTTTCATTACCTACAATCATTTTGAGCCGGAATTTCAACAATAAAATATTTTCAATTTTTTTGCAAAAATCCCTGATGGTTAGCCTTACCGATTTTGAACGGATAAAATTTATTGTCACCGATTCGGTAAGTATCGGTTATTCTGGATTACTGATGTTATTTTAAGCAGATCAGCGTTAAATTTGTTACAATATGTCGCCTCGTTCACCTGCAATCCCGGTTCGATGACATAACATAACCGCGAATTTCAAAATACGAAATTTGAAAAAACCGCGCTTTCCATATGCAGCTAACCGTCAATTTCTTACCTAATATGCTTTTTTCATTACCTACAATCATTTTGAGCCGGAATTTCAACAATAAAATATTTTCAATTTTTTTGCAAAAATCCCTGATGGCTAGCCTTACCGATTTTAAACGGATAAAATTTATTGTCACCGATTCGGTAAGTATCGGTTATTCTGGATTACTGATGTTATTTTAAGCAGATCAGCGTTAAATTTGTTACAATATGTCGCCTCGTTCACCTGCAATCCCGGTTCGATGACATAACATAACCGCGAATTTCAAAATACGAAATTTGAAAAAACCGCGCTTTCCATATGCAGCTAACCGTCAATTTCTTACCTAATATGCTTTTTTCATTACCTACAATCATTTTGAGCCGGAATTTCAACAATAAAATATTTTCAATTTTTTTGCAAAAATCCCTGATGGTTAGCCTTACCGATTTTTAACGGATAAAATTTATTGTCACCGATTCGGTAAGTATCGGTTATTCTGGATTACTGATGTTATTTTAAGCAGATCAGCGTTAAATTTGTTACAATATGTCGCCTCGTTCACCTGCAATCCCGGTTCGATGACATAACATAACCGCGAATTTCAAAATACGAAATTTGAAATAACCGCGCTTTCCATATGCAGCTAACCGTCAATTTCTTACCTAATATGCTTTTTCCATTACCTACAATCATTTTGAGCCGGAATTTCAACAATAAAATATTTTCAATTTTTTTGCAAAAATCCCTGATGGTTAGCCTTACCGATTTTGAACGGATAAAATTTATTGTCACCGATTCGGTAAGTATCGGTTATTCTGGATTACTGATGTTATTTTAAGCAGATCAGCGTTAAATTTGTTACAATATGTCGCCTCGTTCACCTGCAATCCCGGTTCGATGACATAACATAACCGCGAATTTCAAAATACGAAATTTGAAAAAACCGCGCTTTCCATATGCAGCTAACCGTCAATTTCTTACCTAATATGCTTTTTTCATTACCTACAATCATTTTGAGCCGGAATTTCAACAATAAAATATTTTCAATTTTTTTGCAAAAATCCCTGATGGTTAGCCTTACCGATTTTGAACGGATAAAATTTATTGTCACCGATTCGGTAAGTATCGGTTATTCTGGATTACTGATGTTATTTTAAGCAGATCAGCGGTAAATTTGTTACAATATGTCGCCTCGTTCACCTGCAATCCCGGTTCGATGACATAACATAACCGCGAATTTCAAAATACGAAATTTGAAATAACCGCGCTTTCCATATGCAGCTAACCGTCAATTTCTTACCTAATATGCTTTTTCCATTACCTACAATCATTTTGAGCCGGAATTTCAACAATAAAATATTTTCAATTTTTTTGCAAAAATCCCTGATGGTTAGCCTTACCGATTTTGAACGGATAAAATTTATTGTCACCGATTCGGTAAGTATCGGTTATTCTGGATTACTGATGTTATTTTAAGCAGATCAGCGTTAAATTTGTTACAATATGTCGCCTCGTTCACCTGCAATCCCGGTTCGATGACATAACATAACCGCGAATTTCAAAATACGAAATTTGAAAAAACCGCGCTTTCCATATGCAGCTAACCGTCAATTTCTTACCTAATATGCTTTTTTCATTACCTACAATCATTTTGAGCCGGAATTTCAACAATAAAATATTTTCAATTTTTTTGCAAAAATCCCTGATGATTAGCCTTACCGATTTTGAACGGATAAAATTTATTGTCACCGATTCGGTAAGTATCGGTTATTCTGGATTACTGATGTTATTTTAAGCAGATCAGCGTTAAATTTGTTACAATATGTCGCCTCGTTCACCTGCAATCCCGGTTCGATGACATAACATAACCGCGAATTTCAAAATACGAAATTTGAAATAACCGCGCATTCCATATGCAGCTAACCGTCAATTTCTTACCTAATATGCTTTTTTCATTACCTACAATCATTTTGAGCCGGAATTTCAACAATAAAATATTTTCAATTTTTTTGCAAAAATCCCTGATGGTTAGCCTTACCGATTTTGAACGGATAAAATTTATTGTCACCGATTCGGTAAGTATCGGTTATTCTGGATTACTGATGTTATTTTAAGCAGATCAGCGTTAAATTTGTTACAATATGTCGCCTCGTTCACCTGCAATCCCGGTTCGATGACATAACATAACCGCGAATTTCAAAATACGAAATTTGAAAAAACCGCGCTTTCCATATGCAGCTAACCGTCAATTTCTTACCTAATATGCTTTTTTCATTACCTACAATCATTTTGAGCCGGAATTTCAACAATAAAATATTTTCAATTTTTTTGCAAAAATCCCTGATGGCTAGCCTTACCGATTTTAAACGGATAAAATTTATTGTCACCGATTCGGTAAGTATCGGTTATTCTGGATTACTGATGTTATTTTAAGCAGATCAGCGTTAAATTTGTTACAATATGTCGCCTCGTTCACCTGCAATCCCGGTTCGATGACATAACATAACCGCGAATTTCAAAATACGAAATTTGAAAAAACCGCGCTTTCCATATGCAGCTAACCGTCAATTTCTTACCTAATATGCTTTTTTCATTACCTACAATCATTTTGAGCCGGAATTTCAACAATAAAATATTTTCAATTTTTTTGCAAAAATCCCTGATGGTTAGCCTTACCGATTTTTAACGGATAAAATTTATTGTCACCGATTCGGTAAGTATCGGTTATTCTGGATTACTGATGTTATTTTAAGCAGATCAGCGTTAAATTTGTTACAATATGTCGCCTCGTTCACCTGCAATCCCGGTTCGATGACATAACATAACCGCGAATTTCAAAATACGAAATTTGAAATAACCGCGCTTTCCATATGCAGCTAACCGTCAATTTCTTACCTAATATGCTTTTTCCATTACCTACAATCATTTTGAGCCGGAATTTCAACAATAAAATATTTTCAATTTTTTTGCAAAAATCCCTGATGGTTAGCCTTACCGATTTTGAACGGATAAAATTTATTGTCACCGATTCGGTAAGTATCGGTTATTCTGGATTACTGATGTTATTTTAAGCAGATCAGCGTTAAATTTGTTACAATATGTCGCCTCGTTCACCTGCAATCCCGGTTCGATGACATAACATAACCGCGAATTTCAAAATACGAAATTTGAAAAAACCGCGCTTTCCATATGCAGCTAACCGTCAATTTCTTACCTAATATGCTTTTTTCATTACCTACAATCATTTTGAGCCGGAATTTCAACAATAAAATATTTTCAATTTTTTTGCAAAAATCCCTGATGGTTAGCCTTACCGATTTTGAACGGATAAAATTTATTGTCACCGATTCGGTAAGTATCGGTTATTCTGGATTACTGATGTTATTTTAAGCAGATCAGCGTTAAATTTGTTACAATATGTCGCCTCGTTCACCTGCAATCCCGGTTCGATGACATAACATAACCGCGAATTTCAAAATACGAAATTTGAAAAAACCGCGCTTTCCATATGCAGCTAACCGTCAATTTCTTACCTAATATGCTTTTTTCATTACCTACAATCATTTTGAGCCGGAATTTCAACAATAAAATATTTTCAATTTTTTTGCAAAAATCCCTGATGGATACCGATTTTGAACGGATAAAATTTACTGTCACCGATTCGGTAAGTATCGGTTATTCTGGATTACTGATGTTATTTTAAGCACATCAGCGTTAAATTTGTTACAATATGTCGCCTCGTTCACCTGCAATCCCGGTTCGATGACATAACATAACCGCGAATTTCAAAATACGAAATTTGAAAAAACCGCGCTTTCCATATGCAGCTAACCGTCAATTTCTTACCTAATATGCTTTTTTCATTACCTACAATCATTTTGAGCCGGAATTTCAACAATAAAATATTTTCAATTTTTTTGCAAAAATCCCTGATGGGTAGCCTTACCGATTTTGAACGGATAAAATTTATTGTCACCGATTCGGTAAGTATCGGTTATTCTGGATTACTGATGTTATTTTAAGCAGATCAGCGTTAAATTTGTTACAATATGTCGCCTCGTTCACCTGCAATCCCGGTTCGATGACATAACATAACCGCGAATTTCAAAATACGAAATTTGAAAAAACCGCGCTTTCCATATGCAGCTAACCGTCAATTTCTTACCTAATATGCTTTTTTCATTACCTACAATCATTTTGAGCCGGAATTTCAACAATAAAATATTTTCAATTTTTTTGCAAAAATCCCTGATGGTTAGCCTTACCGATTTTGAACGGATAAAATTTATTGTCACCGATTCGGTAAGTATCGGTTATTCTGGATTACTGATGTTATTTTAAGCAGATCAGCGTTAAATTTGTTACAATATGTCGCCTCGTTCACCTGCAATCCCGGTTCGATGACATAACATAACCGCGAATTTCAAAATACGAAATTTGAAAAAACCGCGCTTTCCATATGCAGCTAACCGTCAATTTCTTACCTAATATGCTTTTTTCATTACCTACAATCATTTTGAGCCGGAATTTCAACAATAAAATATTTTCAATTTTTTTGCAAAAATCCCTGATGTTAGCCTTACCGATTTTGAACGGATAAAATTTATTGTCACCGATTCGGTAAGTATCGGTTATTCTGGATTACTGATGTTATTTTAAGCAGATCAGCGTTAAATTTGTTACAATATGTCGCCTCGTTCACCTGCAATCCCGGTTCGATGACATAACATAACCGCGAATTTCAAAATACGAAATTTGAAAAAACCGCGCTTTCCATATGCAGCTAACCGTCAATTTCTTACCTAATATGCTTTTTTCATTACCTACAATCATTTTGAGCCGGAATTTCAACAATAAAATATTTTCAATATTTTTGCAAAAATCCCTGATGGTTAGCCTTACCGATTTTGAACGGATAAAATTTATTGTCACCGATTCGGTAAGTATCGGTTATTCTGGATTACTGATGTTATTTTAAGCAGATCAGCGTTAAATTTGTTACAATATGTCGCCTCGTTCACCTGCAATCCCGGTTCGATGACATAACATAACCGCGAATTTCAAAATACGAAATTTGAAATAACCGCGCTTTCCATATGCAACTAACCGTCAATTTCTTACCTAATATGCTTTTTTCATTACCTACAATCATTTTGAGCCGGAATTTCAACAATAAAATATTTTCAATTTTTTTGCAAAAATCCCTGATGGTTAGCCTTACCGATTTTGAACGGATAAAATTTATTGTCACCGATTCGGTAAGTATCGGTTATTCTGGATTACTGATGTTATTTTAAGCAGATCAGCGTTAAATTTGTTACAATATGTCGCCTCGTTCACCTGCAAACCCGGTTCGATGACATAACATAACCGCGAATTTCAAAATACGAAATTTGAAAAAACCGCGCTTTCCATATGCAGCTAACCGTCAATTTCTTACCTAATATGCTTTTTTCATTACCTACAATCATTTTGAGCCGGAATTTCAACAATAAAATATTTTCAATTTTTTTGCAAAAATCCCTGATGGTTAGCCTTACCGATTTTGAACGGATAAAATTTATTGTCACCGATTCGGTAAGTATCGGTTATTCTGGATTACTGATGTTATTTTAAGCAGATCAGCGTTAAATTTGTTACAATATGTCGCCTCGTTCACCTGCAATCCCGGTTCGATGACATAACATAACCGCGAATTTCAAAATACGAAATTTGAAATAACCGCGCTTTCCATATGCAGCTAACCGTCAATTTCTTACTTAATATGCTTTTTTCATTACCTACAATCATTTTGAGCCGGAATTTCAACAATAAAATATTTTCAATTTTTTTGCAAAAATCCCTGATGGTTAGCCTTACCGATTTTGAACGGATAAAATTTATTGTCACCGATTCGGTAAGTATCGGTTATTCTGGATTACTGATGTTATTTTAAGCAGATCAGCGTTAAATTTGTTACAATATGTCGCCTCGTTCACCTGCAATCCCGGTTCGATGACATAACATAACCGCGAATTTCAAAATACGAAATTTGAAAAAACCGCGCTTTCCATATGCAGCTAACCGTCAATTTCTTACCTAATATGCTTTTTTCATTATCTACAATCATTTTGAGCCGGAATTTCAACAATAAAATATTTTCAATTTTTTTGCAAAAATCCCTGATGGTTAGCCTTACCGATTTTGAACGGATAAAATTTATTGTCACCGATTCGGTAAGTATCGGTTATTCTGGATTACTGATGTTATTTTAAGCAGATCAGCGTTAAATTTGTTACAATATGTCGCCTCGTTCACCTGCAATCCCGGTTCGATGACATAACATAACCGCGAATTTCAAAATACGAAATTTGAAATAACCGCGCTTTCCATATGCAGCTAACCGTCAATTTCTTACCTAATATGCTTTTTTCATTACCTACAATCATTTTGAGCCGGAATTTCAACAATAAAATATTTTCAATATTTTTGCAAAAATCCCTGATGGTTAGCCTTACCGATTTTGAACGGATAAAATTTATTGTCACCGATTCGGTAAGTATCGGTTATTCTGGATTACTGATGTTATTTTAAGCAGATCAGCGGTAAATTTGTTACAATATGTCGCCTCGTTCACCTGCAATCCCGGTTCGATGACATAACATAACCGCGAATTTCAAAATACGAAATTTGAAATAACCGCGCTTTCCATATGCAGCTAACCGTCAATTTCTTACCTAATATGCTTTTTCCATTACCTACAATCATTTTGAGCCGGAATTTCAACAATAAAATATTTTCAATTTTTTTGCAAAAATCCCTGATGGTTACCCTTACCGATTTTGAACGGATAAAATTTATTGTCACCGATTCGGTAAGTATCGGTTATTCTGGATTACTGATGTTATTTTAAGCAGATCAGCGTTAAATTTGTTACAATATGTCGCCTCGTTCACCTGCAATCCCGGTTCGATGACATAACATAACCGCGAATTTCAAAATACGAAATTGGAAAAAACCGCGCTTTCCATATGCAGCTAACCGTCAATTTCTTACCTAATATGCTTTTTTCATTACCTACAATCATTTTGAGCCGGAATTTCAACAATAAAATATTTTCAATTTTTTTGCAAAAATCCCTGATGTTAGCCTTACCGATTTTGAACGGATAAAATTTATTGTCACCGATTCGGTAAGTATCGGTTATTCTGGATTACTGATGTTATTTTAAGCAGATCAGCGTTAAATTTGTTACAATATGTCGCCTCGTTCACCTGCAATCCCGGTTCGATGACATAACATAACCGCGAATTTCAAAATACGAAATTTGAAAAAACCGCGCTTTCCATATGCAGCTAACCGTCAATTTCTTACCTAATATGCTTTTTTCATTACCTACAATCATTTTGAGCCGGAATTTCAACAATAAAATATTTTCAATATTTTTGCAAAAATCCCTGATGGTTAGCCTTACCGATTTTGAACGGATAAAATTTATTGTCACCGATTCGGTAAGTATCGGTTATTCTGGATTACTGATGTTATTTTAAGCAGATCAGCGGTAAATTTGTTACAATATGTCGCCTCGTTCACCTGCAATCCCGGTTCGATGACATAACATAACCGCGAATTTCAAAATACGAAATTTGAAATAACCGCGCTTTCCATATGCAGCTAACCGTCAATTTCTTACCTAATATGCTTTTTCCATTACCTACAATCATTTTGAGCCGGAATTTCAACAATAAAATATTTTCAATTTTTTTGCAAAAATCCCTGATGGCTAGCCTTACCGATTTTAAACGGATAAAATTTATTGTCACCGATTCGGTAAGTATCGGTTATTCTGGATTACTGATGTTATTTTAAGCAGATCAGCGTTAAATTTGTTACAATATGTCGCCTCGTTCACCTGCAATCCCGGTTCGATGACATAACATAACCGCGAATTTCAAAATACGAAATTGGAAAAAACCGCGCTTTCCATATGCAGCTAACCGTCAATTTCTTACCTAATATGCTTTTTTCATTACCTACAATCATTTTGAGCCGGAATTTCAACAATAAAATATTTTCAATTTTTTTGCAAAAATCCCTGATGGTTAGCCTTACCGATTTTGAACGGATAAAATTTATTGTCACCGATTCGGTAAGTATCGGTTATTCTGGATTACTGATGTTATTTTAAGCAGATCAGCGTTAAATTTGTTACAATATGTCGCCTCGTTCACCTGCAATCCCGGTTCGATGACATAACATAACCGCGAATTTCAAAATACGAAATTTGAAAAAACCGCGCTTTCCATATGCAGCTAACCGTCAATTTCTTACCTAATATGCTTTTTTCATTACCTACAATCATTTTGAGCCGGAATTTCAACAATAAAATATTTTCAATTTTTTTGCAAAAATCCCTGATGTTAGCCTTACCGATTTTGAACGGATAAAATTTATTGTCACCGATTCGGTAAGTATCGGTTATTCTGGATTACTGATGTTATTTTAAGCAGATCAGCGGTAAATTTGTTACAATATGTCGCCTCGTTCACCTGCAATCCCGGTTCGATGACATAACATAACCGCGAATTTCAAAATACGAAATTTGAAATAACCGCGCTTTCCATATGCAGCTAACCGTCAATTTCTTACCTAATATGCTTTTTCCATTACCTACAATCATTTTGAGCCGGAATTTCAACAATAAAATATTTTCAATTTTTTTGCAAAAATCCCTGATGGTTAGCCTTACCGATTTTGAACGGATAAAATTTATTGTCACCGATTCGGTAAGTATCGGTTATTCTGGATTACTGATGTTATTTTAAGCAGATCAGCGTTAAATTTGTTGCAATATGTCGCCTCGTTCACCTGCAATCCCGGTTCGATGACATAACATAACCGCGAATTTCAAAATACGAAATTTGAAAAAACCGCGCTTTCCATATGCAGCTAACCGTCAATTTCTTACCTAATATGCTTTTTTCATTACCTACAATCATTTTGAGCCGGAATTTCAACAATAAAATATTTTCAATTTTTTTGCAAAAATCCCTGATGGTTAGCCTTACCGATTTTGAACGGATAAAATTTATTGTCACCGATTCGGTAAGTATTGGTTATTCTGGATTACTGATGTTATTTTAAGCAGATCAGCGTTAAATTTGTTACAATATGTCGCCTCGTTCACCTGCAATCCCGGTTCGATGACATAACATAACCGCGAATTTCAAAATACGAAATTTGAAATAACCGCGCTTTCCATATGCAGCTAACCGTCAATTTCTTACCTTATATGCTTTTTTCATTACCTACAATCATTTTGAGCCGGAATTTCAACAAAAAAATATTTTCAATTTTTTTGCAAAAATCCCTGATGGTTAGCCTTACCGATTTTGAACGGATAAAATTTATTGTCACCGATTCGGTAAGTATCGGTTATTCTGGATTACTGATGTTATTTTAAGCAGATCAGCGTTAAATTTGTTACAATATGTCGCCTCGTTCACCTGCAATCCCGGTTCGATGACATAACATAACCGCGAAATTCAAAATACGAAATTTGAAATAACCGCGCTTTCTATATGCAGCTAACCGTTAATTTCTTACCTAATATGCTTTTTTCATTACCTACAATCATTTTGAGCCGAAATTTCAACAATAAAATATTTTCAATTTTTTTGCAAAAATCCCTGATGGTTAGCCTTACCGATTTTGAACGGATAAAATTTATTGTCACCGATTCGGTAAGTATCGGTTATTCTGGATTACTGATGTTATTTTAAGCAGATCAGCGTTAAATTTGTTACAATATGTCGCCTCGTTCACCTGCAATCCCGGTTCGATGACATAACATAACCGCGAATTTCAAAATACGAAATTTGAAAAAACCGCGCTTTCCATATGCAGCTAACCGTCAATTTCTTACCTAATATGCTTTTTTCATTACCTACAATCATTTTGAGCCGGAATTTCAACAATAAAATATTTTCAATTTTTTTGCAAAAATATCTGATGGTTAGCCTTACCGATTTTGAACGGATAAAATTTATTGTCACCGATTCGGTAAGTATCGGTTATTCTGGATTACTGATGTTATTTTAAGCAGATCAGCGTTAAATTTGTTACAATATGTCGCCTCGTTCACCTGCAATCCCGGTTCGATGACATAACATAACCGCGAATTTCAAAATACGAAATTTGAAAAAACCGCGCTTTCCATATGCAGCTAACCGTCAATTTCTTACCTAATATGCTTTTTTCATTACCTACAATCATTTTGAGCCGGAATTTCAACAATAAAATATTTTCAATTTTTTTGCAAAAATCCCTGATGGTTAGCCTTACCGATTTTGAACGGATAAAATTTATTGTCACCGATTCGGTAAGTATCGGTTATTCTGGATTACTGATGTTATTTTAAGCAGATCAGCGTTAAATTTGTTACAATATGTCGCCTCGTTCACCTGCAATCCCGGTTCGATGACATAACATAACCGCGAATTTCAAAATACGAAATTTGAAATAACCGCGCTTTCCATATGCAGCTAACCGTCAATTTCTTACCTAATATGCTTTTTTCATTACCTACAATCATTTTGAGCCGGAATTTCAACAAAAAAATATTTTCAATTTTTTTGCAAAAATCCCTGATGGTTAGCCTTACCGATTTTGAACGGATAAAATTTATTGTCACCGATTCGGTAAGTATCGGTTATTCTGGATTACTGATGTTATTTTAAGCAGATCAGCGTTAAATTTGTTACAATATGTCGCCTCGTTCACCTGCAATCCCGGTTCGATGACATAACATAACCGCGAAATTCAAAATACGAAATTTGAAATAACCGCGCTTTCTATATGCAGCTAACCGTTAATTTCTTACCTAATATGCTTTTTTCATTACCTACAATCATTTTGAGCCGAAATTTCAACAATAAAATATTTTCAATTTTTTTGCAAAAATCCCTGATGAGCCTTACCGATTTTGAACGGATAAAATTTATTGTCACCGATTCGGTAAGTATCGGTTATTCTGGATTACTGATGTTATTTTAAGCAGATCAGCGGTAAATTTGTTACAATATGTCGCCTCGTTCACCTGCAATCCCGGTTCGATGACATAACATAACCGCGAATTTCAAAATACGAAATTTGAAATAACCGCGCTTTCCATATGCAGCTAACCGTCAATTTCTTACCTAATATGCTTTTTCCATTACCTACAATCATTTTGAGCCGGAATTTCAACAATAAAATATTTTCAATTTTTTTGCAAAAATCCCTGATGGTTAGCCTTACCGATTTTGAACGGATAAAATTTATTGTCACCGATTCGGTAAGTATCGGTTATTCTGGATTACTGATGTTATTTTAAGCAGATCAGCGTTAAATTTGTTACAATATGTCGCCTCGTTCACCTGCAATCCCGGTTCGATGACATAACATAACCGCGAATTTCAAAATACGAAATTTGAAAAAACCGCGCTTTCCATATGCAGCTAACCGTCAATTTCTTACCTAATATGCTTTTTTCATTACCTACAATCATTTTGAGCCGGAATTTCAACAATAAAATATTTTCAATTTTTTTGCAAAAATATCTGATGGTTAGCCTTACCGATTTTGAACGGATAAAATTTATTGTCACCGATTCGGTAAGTATCGGTTATTCTGGATTACTGATGTTATTTTAAGCAGATCAGCGTTAAATTTGTTACAATATGTCGCCTCGTTCACCTGCAATCCCGGTTCGATGACATAACATAACCGCGAATTTCAAAATACGAAATTTGAAAAAACCGCGCTTTCCATATGCAGCTAACCGTCAATTTCTTACCTAATATGCTTTTTTCATTACCTACAATCATTTTGAGCCGGAATTTCAACAATAAAATATTTTCAATTTTTTTGCAAAAATCCCTGATGGTTAGCCTTACCGATTTTGAACGGATAAAATTTATTGTCACCGATTCGGTAAGTATCGGTTATTCTGGATTACTGATGTTATTTTAAGCAGATCAGCGTTAAATTTGTTACAATATGTCGCCTCGTTCACCTGCAATCCCGGTTCGATGACATAACATAACCGCGAATTTCAAAATACGAAATTTGAAATAACCGCGCTTTCCATATGCAGCTAACCGTCAATTTCTTACCTAATATGCTTTTTTCATTACCTACAATCATTTTGAGCCGGAATTTCAACAATAAAATATTTTCAATTTTTTTGCAAAAATCCTTGATGGTTACCTTACCGATTTTGAACGGATAAAATTTATTGTCACCGATTCGGTAAGTATCGGTTATTCTGGATTACTGATGTTATTTTAAGCAGATCAGCGTTAAATTTGTTACAATATGTCGCCTCGTTCACCTGCAATCCCGGTTCGATGACATAACATAACCGCGAATTTCAAAATACGAAATTTGAAATAACCGCGCTTTCCATATGCAGCTAACCATCAATTTCTTACCTAATATGCTTTTTTCATTACCTACAATCATTTTGAGCCGGAATTTCAACAAAAAAATATTTTCAATTTTTTTGCAAAAATCCCTGATGGTTAGCCTTACCGATTTTGAACGGATAAAATTTATTGTCACCGATTCGGTAAGTATCGGTTATTCTGGATTACTGATGTTATTTTAAGCAGATCAGCGTTAAATTTGTTACAATATGTCGCCTCGTTCACCTGCAATCCCGGTTCGATGACATAACATAACCGCGAATTTCAAAATACGAAATTTGAAATAACCGCGCTTTCCATATGCAGCTAACCATCAATTTCTTACCTAATATGCTTTTTTCATTACCTACAATCATTTTGAGCCGGAATTTCAACAAAAAAATATTTTCAATTTTTTTGCAAAAATCCCTGATGGTTGTTAGCCTTACCGATTTTGAACGGATAAAATTTATTGTCACCGATTCGGTAAGTATCGGTTATTCTGGATTACTGATGTTATTTTAAGCAGATCAGCGTTAAATTTGTTACAATATGTCGCCTCGTTCACCTGCAATCCCGGTTCGATGGCATAACATAACCGCGAATTTCAAAATACGAAATTTGAAATAACCGCGCTTTCCATATGCAGCTAACCGTCAATTTCTTACCTAATATGCTTTTTTCATTACCTACAATCATTTTGAGCCGGAATTTCAACAATAAAATATTTTCAATTTTTTTGCAAAAATCCCTGATGGTTAGCCTTACCGATTTTGAATGGATAAAATTTATTGTCACCGATTCGGTAAGTATCGGTTATTCTGGATTACTGATGTTATTTTAAGCAGATCAGCGTTAAATTTGTTACAATATGTCGCCTCGTTCACCTGCAATCCCGGTTCGATGACATAACATAACCGCGAATTTCAAAATACGAAATTTGAAATAACCGCGCTTTCCATATGCAGCTAACCGTCAATTTCTTACCTAATATGCTTTTTCCATTACCTACAATCATTTTGAGCCGGAATTTCAACAATAAAATATTTTCAATTTTTTTGCAAAAATCCCTGATGGTTAGCCTTACCGATTTTGAACGGATAAAATTTATTGTCACCGATTCGGTAAGTATCGGTTATTCTGGATTACTGATGTTATTTTAAGCAGATCAGCGTTAAATTTGTTACAATATGTCGCCTCGTTCACCTGCAATCCCGGTTCGATGACATAACATAACCGCGAATTTCAAAATACGAAATTTGAAATAACCGCGCTTTCCATATGCAGCTAACCGTCAATTTCTTACCTAATATGCTTTTTTCATTACCTACAATCATTTTGAGCCGGAATTTCAACAATAAAATATTTTCAATTTTTTTGCAAAAATCCCTGATGGTTAGCCTTACCGATTTTGAACGGATAAAATTTATTGTCACCGATTCGGTAAGTATCGGTTATTCTGGATTACTGATGTTATTTTAAGCAGATCAGCGTTAAATTTGTTACAATATGTCGCCTCGTTCACCTGCAATCCCGGTTCGATGACATAACATAACCGCGAATTTCAAAATACGAAATTTGAAAAACCGCGCTTTCCATATGCAGCTAACCGTCAATTTCTTACCTAATATGCTTTTTTCATTACCTACAATCATTTTGAGCCGGAATTTCAACAATAAAATATTTTCAATTTTTTTGCAAAAATCCCTGATGGTTAGCCTTACCGATTTTGAACGGATAAAATTTATTGTCACCGATTCGGTAAGTATCGGTTATTCTGGATTACTGATGTTATTTTAAGCAGATCAGCGTTAAATTTGTTACAATATGTCGCCTCGTTCACCTGCAATCCCGGTTCGATGACATAACATAACCGCGAATTTCAAAATACGAAATTTGAAAAAACCGCGCTTTCCATATGCAGCTAACCGGCAATTTCTTACCTAATATGCTTTTTTCATTACCTACAATCATTTTGAGCCGGAATTTCAACAATAAAATATTTTCAATTTTTTTGCAAAAATCCCTGATGATTAGCCTTACCGATTTTGAACGGATAAAATTTATTGTCACCGATTCGGTAAGTATCGGTTATTCTGGATTACTGATGTTATTTTAAGCAGATCAGCGTTAAATTTGTTACAATATGTCGCTTCGTTCACCTGCAATCCCGGTTCGATGACATAACATAACCGCGAATTTCAAAATACGAAATTTGAAATAACCGCGCTTTCCATATGCAGCTAACCGTCAATTTCTTACCTAATATGCTTTTTCCATTACCTACAATCATTTTGAGCCGGAATTTCAACAATAAAATATTTTCAATTTTTTTGCAAAAATCCCTGATGGTTAGCCTTACCGATTTTGAACGGATAAAATTTATTGTCACCGATTCGGTAAGTATCGGTTATTCTGGATTACTGATGTTATTTTAAGCAGATCAGCGTTAAATTTGTTACAATATGTCGCCTCGTTCACCTGCAATCCCGGTTCGATGACATAACATAACCGCGAATTTCAAAATACGAAATTTGAAATAACCGCGCTTTCCATATGCAGCTAACCGTCAATTTCTTACCTAATATGCTTTTTCCATTACCTACAATCATTTTGAGCCGGAATTTCAACAATAAAATATTTTCAATTTTTTTGCAAAAATCCCTGATGGTTAGCCTTACCGATTTTGAACGGATAAAATTTATTGTCACCGATTCGGTAAGTATCGGTTATTCTGGATTACTGATGTTATTTTAAGCAGATCAGCGTTAAATTTGTTACAATATGTCGCCTCGTTCACCTGCAATCCCGGTTCGATGACATAACATAACCGCGAATTTCAAAATACGAAATTTGAAATAACCGCGCTTTCCATATGCAGCTAACCGTCAATTTCTTACCTAATATGCTTTTTCCATTACCTACAATCATTTTGAGCCGGAATTTCAACAATAAAATATTTTCAATTTTTTTGCAAAAATCCCTGATGGCTAGCCTTACCGATTTTGAACGGATAAAATTTATTGTCACCGATTCGGTAAGTATCGGTTATTCTGGATTACTGATGTTATTTTAAGCAGATCAGCGTTAAATTTGTTACAATATGTCGCCTCGTTCACCTGCAATCCCGGTTCGATGACATAACATAACCGCGAATTTCAAAATACGAAATTTGAAATAACCGCGCTTTCCATATGCAGCTAACCGTCAATTTCTTACCTAATATGCTTTTTCCATTACCTACAATCATTTTGAGCCGGAATTTCAACAATAAAATATTTTCAATTTTTTTGCAAAAATCCCTGATGGTTAGCCTTACCGATTTTGAACGGATAAAATTTATTGTCACCGATTCGGTAAGTATCGGTTATTCTGGATTACTGATGTTATTTTAAGCAGATCAGCGTTAAATTTGTTACAATATGTCGCTTCGTTCACCTGCAATCCCGGTTCGATGACATAACATAACCGCGAATTTCAAAATACGAAATTTGAAATAACCGCGCTTTCCATATGCAGCTAACCGTCAATTTCTTACCTAATATGCTTTTTCCATTACCTACAATCATTTTGAGCCGGAATTTCAACAATAAAATATTTTCAATTTTTTTGCAAAAATCCCTGATGGTTAGCCTTACCGATTTTGAACGGATAAAATTTATTGTCACCGATTCGGTAAGTATCGGTTATTCTGGATTACTGATGTTATTTTAAGCAGATCAGCGTTAAATTTGTTACAATATGTCGCCTCGTTCACCTGCAATCCCGGTTCGATGACATAACATAACCGCGAATTTCAAAATACGAAATTTGAAATAACCGCGCTTTCCATATGCAGCTAACCGTCAATTTCTTACCTAATATGCTTTTTCCATTACCTACAATCATTTTGAGCCGGAATTTCAACAATAAAATATTTTCAATTTTTTTGCAAAAATCCCTGATGGCTAGCCTTACCGATTTTGAACGGATAAAATTTATTGTCACCGATTCGGTAAGTATCGGTTATTCTGGATTACTGATGTTATTTTAAGCAGATCAGCGTTAAATTTGTTACAATATGTCGCCTCGTTCACCTGCAATCCCGGTTCGATGACATAACATAACCGCGAATTTCAAAATACGAAATTTGAAATAACCGCGCTTTCCATATGCAGCTAACCGTCAATTTCTTACCTAATATGCTTTTTCCATTACCTACAATCATTTTGAGCCGGAATTTCAACAATAAAATATTTTCAATTTTTTTGCAAAAATCCCTGATGGCTAGCCTTACCGATTTTGAACGGATAAAATTTATTGTCACCGATTCGGTAAGTATCGGTTATTCTGGATTACTGATGTTATTTTAAGCAGATCAGCGTTAAATTTGTTACAATATGTCGCCTCGTTCACCTGCAATCCCGGTTCGATGACATAACATAACCGCGAATTTCAAAATACGAAATTTGAAATAACCGCGCTTTCCATATGCAGCTAACCGTCAATTTCTTACCTAATATGCTTTTTCCATTACCTACAATCATTTTGAGCCGGAATTTCAACAATAAAATATTTTCAATTTTTTTGCAAAAATCCCTGATGGCTAGCCTTACCGATTTTGAACGGATAAAATTTATTGTCACCGATTCGGTAAGTATCGGTTATTCTGGATTACTGATGTTATTTTAAGCAGATCAGCGTTAAATTTGTTACAATATGTCGCCTCGTTCACCTGCAATCCCGGTTCGATGACATAACATAACCGCGAATTTCAAAATACGAAATTTGAAAAACCGCGCTTTCCATATGCAGCTAACCGTCAATTTCTTACCTAATATGCTTTTTTCATTACCTACAATCATTTTGAGCCGGAATTTCAACAATAAAATATTTTCAATTTTTTTGCAAAAATCCCTGATGAGCCTTACCGATTTTGAACGGATAAAATTTATTGTCACCGATTCGGTAAGTATCGGTTATTGTGGATTACTGATGTTATTTTAAGCAGATCAGCGTTAAATTTGTTACAATATGTCGCCTCGTTCACCTGCAATCCCGGTTCGATGACATAACATAACCGCGAATTTCAAAATACGAAATTTGAAAAAACCGCGCTTTCCATATGCAGCTAACCGTCAATTTCTTACCTAATATGCTTTTTTCATTACCTACAATCATTTTGAGCCGGAATTTCAACAATAAAATATTTTCAATTTTTTTGCAAAAATCCCTGATGGTTAGCCTTACCGATTTTGAACGGATAAAATTTATTGTCACCGATTCGGTAAGTATCGGTTATTGTGGATTACTGATGTTATTTTAAGCAGATCAGCGTTAAATTTGTTACAATATGTCGCCTCGTTCACCTGCAATCCCGGTTCGATGACATAACATAACCGCGAATTTCAAAATACGAAATTTGAAAAAACCGCGCTTTCCATATGCAGCTAACCGTCAATTTCTTACCTAATATGCTTTTTTCATTACCTACAATCATTTTGAGCCGGAATTTCAACAATAAAATATTTTCAATTTTTTTGCAAAAATCCCTGATGGTTAGCCTTACCGATTTTGAACGGATAAAATTTATTGTCACCGATTCGGTAAGTATCGGTTATTCTGGATTACTGATGTTATTTTAAGCAGATCAGCGTTAAATTTGTTACAATATGTCGCCTCGTTCACCTGCAATCCCGGTTCGATGACATAACATAACCGCGAATTTCAAAATACGAAATTTGAAATAACCGCGCTTTCCATATGCAGCTAACCATCAATTTCTTACCTAATATGCTTTTTTCATTACCTACAATCGTTTTGAGCCGGAATTTCAACAATAAAATATTTTCAATTTTTTTGCAAAAATCCCTGATGGTTAGCCTTACCGATTTTGAACGGATAAAATTTATTGTCACCGATTCGGTAAGTATCGGTTATTCTGGATTACTGATGTTATTTTAAGCAGATCAGCGTTAAATTTGTTACAATATGTCGCCTCGTTCACCTGCAATCCCGGTTCGATGACATAACATAACCGCGAATTTCAAAATACGAAATTTGAAAAACCGCGCTTTCCATATGCAGCTAACCGTCAATTTCTTACCTAATATGCTTTTTTCATTACCTACAATCATTTTGAGCCGGAATTTCAACAATAAAATATTTTCAATTTTTTTGCAAAAATCCCTGATGAGCCTTACCGATTTTGAACGGATAAAATTTATTGTCACCGATTCGGTAAGTATCGGTTATTCTGGATTACTGATGTTATTTTAAGCAGATCAGCGTTAAATTTGTTACAATATGTCGCCTCGTTCACCTGCAATCCCGGTTCGATGACATAACATAACCGCGAATTTCAAAATACGAAATTTGAAAAAACCGCGCTTTCCATATGCAGCTAACCGTCAATTTCTTACCTAATATGCTTTTTTCATTACCTACAATCATTTTGAGCCGGAATTTCAACAATAAAATATTTTCAATTTTTTTGCAAAAATCCCTGATGATTAGCCTTACCGATTTTGAACGGATAAAATTTATTGTCACCGATTCGGTAAGTATCGGTTATTCTGGATTACTGATGTTATTTTAAGCAGATCAGCGTTAAATTTGTTACAATATGTCGCTTCGTTCACCTGCAATCCCGGTTCGATGACATAACATAACCGCGAATTTCAAAATACGAAATTTGAAATAACCGCGCTTTCCATATGCAGCTAACCGTCAATTTCTTACCTAATATGCTTTTTCCATTACCTACAATCATTTTGAGCCGGAATTTCAACAATAAAATATTTTCAATTTTTTTGCAAAAATCCCTGATGGTTAGCCTTACCGATTTTGAACGGATAAAATTTATTGTCACCGATTCGGTAAGTATCGGTTATTCTGGATTACTGATGTTATTTTAAGCAGATCAGCGTTAAATTTGTTACAATATGTCGCCTCGTTCACCTGCAATCCCGGTTCGATGGCATAACATAACCGCGAATTTCAAAATACGAAATTTGAAATAACCGCGCTTTCCATATGCAGCTAACCGTCAATTTCTTACCTAATATGCTTTTTTCATTACCTACAATCATTTTGAGCCGGAATTTCAACAATAAAATATTTTCAATTTTTTTGCAAAAATCCCTGATGGTTAGCCTTACCAATTTTGAACGGATAAAATTTATTGTCACCGATTCGGTAAGTATCGGTTATTGTGGATTACTGATGTTATTTTAAGCAGATCAGCGTTAAATTTGTTACAATATGTCGCCTCGTTCACCTGCAATCCCGGTTCGATGACATAACATAACCGCGAATTTCAAAATACGAAATTTGAAAAAACCGCGCTTTCCATATGCAGCTAACCGTCAATTTCTTACCTAATATGCTTTTTTCATTACCTACAATCATTTTGAGCCGGAATTTCAACAATAAAATATTTTCAATTTTTTTGCAAAAATCCCTGATGATTAGCCTTACCGATTTTGAACGGATAAAATTTATTGTCACCGATTCGGTAAGTATCGGTTATTCTGGATTACTGATGTTATTTTAAGCAGATCAGCGTTAAATTTGTTACAATATGTCGCCTCGTTCACCTGCAATCCCGGTTCGATGGCATAACATAACCGCGAATTTCAAAATACGAAATTTGAAATAACCGCGCTTTCCATATGCAGCTAACCGTCAATTTCTTACCTAATATGCTTTTTTCATTACCTACAATCATTTTGAGCCGGAATTTCAACAATAAAATATTTTCAATTTTTTTGCAAAAATCCCTGATGGTTAGCCTTACCGATTTTGAACGGATAAAATTTATTGTCACCGATTCGGTAAGTATCGGTTATTCTGGATTACTGATGTTATTTTAAGCAGATCAGCGTTAAATTTGTTACAATATGTCGCCTCGTTCACCTGCAATCCCGGTTCGATGACATAACATAACCGCGAATTTCAAAATACGAAATTTGAAATAACCGCGCTTTCCATATGCAGCTAACCGTCAATTTCTTACCTAATATGCTTTTTTCATTACCTACAATCATTTTGAGCCGGAATTTCAACAATAAAATATTTTCAATTTTTTTGCAAAAATCCCTGATGGTTAGCCTTACCGATTTTGAACGGATAAAATTTATTGTCACCGATTCGGTAAGTATCGGTTATTCTGGATTACTGATGTTATTTTAAGCAGATCAGCGTTAAATTTGTTACAATATGTCGCCTCGTTCACCTGCAATCCCGGTTCGATGACATAACATAACCGCGAATTTCAAAATACGAAATTTAAAAAAACCGCGCTTTCCATATGCAGCTAACCGTCAATTTCTTACCTAATATGCTTTTTTCATTACCTACAATCATTTTGAGCCGGAATTTCAACAATAAAATATTTTCAATTTTTTTGCAAAAATCCCTGATGATTAGCCTTACCGATTTTGAACGGATAAAATTTATTGTCACCGATTCGGTAAGTATCGGTTATTCTGGATTACTGATGTTATTTTAAGCAGATCAGCGTTAAATTTGTTACAATATGTCGCTTCGTTCACCTGCAAACCCGGTTCGATGACATAACATAACCGCGAATTTCAAAATACGAAATTTGAAATAACCGCGCTTTCCATATGCAGCTAACCGTCAATTTCTTACCTAATATGCTTTTTCCATTACCTACAATCATTTTGAGCCGGAATTTCAACAATAAAATATTTTCAATTTTTTTGCAAAAATCCCTGATGGTTAGCCTTACCGATTTTGAACGGATAAAATTTATTGTCACCGATTCGGTAAGTATCGGTTATTCTGGATTACTGATGTTATTTTAAGCAGATCAGCGTTAAATTTGTTACAATATGTCGCCTCGTTCACCTGCAATCCCGGTTCGATGGCATAACATAACCGCGAATTTCAAAATACGAAATTTGAAATAACCGCGCTTTCCATATGCAGCTAACCGTCAATTTCTTACCTAATATGCTTTTTTCATTACCTACAATCATTTTGAGCCGGAATTTCAACAATAAAATATTTTCAATTTTTTTGCAAAAATCCCTGATGGTTAGCCTTACCGATTTTGAACGGATAAAATTTATTGTCACCGATTCGGTAAGTATCGGTTATTCTGGATTACTGATGTTATTTTAAGCAGATCAGCGTTAAATTTGTTACAATATGTCGCCTCGTTCACCTGCAATCCCGGTTCGATGACATAACATAACCGCGAATTTCAAAATACGAAATTTGAAATAACCGCGCTTTCCATATGCAGCTAACCGTCAATTTCTTACCTAATATGCTTTTTCCATTACCTACAATCATTTTGAGCCGGAATTTCAACAATAAAATATTTTCAATTTTTTTGCAAAAATCCCTGATGGTTAGCCTTACCGATTTTGAACGGATAAAATTTATTGTCACCGATTCGGTAAGTATCGGTTATTCTGGATTACTGATGTTATTTTAAGCAGATCAGCGTTAAATTTGTTACAATATGTCGCCTCGTTCACCTGCAATCCCGGTTCGATGGCATAACATAACCGCGAATTTCAAAATACGAAATTTGAAATAACCGCGCTTTCCATATGCAGCTAACCGTCAATTTCTTACCTAATATGCTTTTTCCATTACCTACAATCATTTTGAGCCGGAATTTCAACAATAAAATATTTTCAATTTTTTTGCAAAAATCCCTGATGGTTAGCCTTACCGATTTTGAACGGATAAAATTTATTGTCACCGATTCGGTAAGTATCGGTTATTCTGGATTACTGATGTTATTTTAAGCAGATCAGCGTTAAATTTGTTACAATATGTCGCCTCGTTCACCTGCAATCCCGGTTCGATGACATAACATAACCGCGAATTTCAAAATACGAAATTTGAAATAACCGCGCTTTCCATATGCAGCTAACCGTCAATTTCTTACCTAATATGCTTTTTCCATTACCTACAATCATTTTGAGCCGGAATTTCAACAATAAAATATTTTCAATTTTTTTGCAAAAATCCCTGATGGTTAGCCTTACCGATTTTGATCGGATAAAATTTATTGTCACCGATTCGGTAAGTATCGGTTATTCTGGATTACTGATGTTATTTTAAGCAGATCAGCGTTAAATTTGTTACAATATGTCGCCTCGTTCACCTGCAATCCCGGTTCGATGACATAACATAACCGCGAATTTCAAAATACGAAATTTGAAATAACCGCGCTTTCCATATGCAGCTAACCGTCAATTTCTTACCTAATATGCTTTTTCCATTACCTACAATCATTTTGAGCCGGAATTTCAACAATAAAATATTTTCAATTTTTTTGCAAAAATCCCTGATGGTTAGCCTTACCGATTTTGAACGGATAAAATTTATTGTCACCGATTCGGTAAGTATCGGTTATTCTGGATTACTGATGTTATTTTAAGCAGATCAGCGTTAAATTTGTTACAATATGTCGCCTCGTTCACCTGCAATCCCGGTTCGATGACATAACATAACCGCGAATTTCAAAATACGAAATTTGAAAAACCGCGCTTTCCATATGCAGCTAACCGTCAATTTCTTACCTAATATGCTTTTTTCATTACCTACAATCATTTTGAGCCGGAATTTCAACAATAAAATATTTTCAATTTTTTTGCAAAAATCCCTGATGGTTAGCCTTACCGATTTTGAACGGATAAAATTTATTGTCACCGATTCGGTAAGTATCGGTTATTCTGGATTACTGATGTTATTTTAAGCAGATCAGCGTTAAATTTGTTACAATATGTCGCCTCGTTCACCTGCAATCCCGGTTCGATGACATAACATAACCGCGAATTTCAAAATACGAAATTTGAAATAACCGCGCTTTCCATATGCAGCTAACCGTCAATTTCTTACCTAATATGCTTTTTCATTACCTACAATCATTTTGAGCCGGAATTTCAACAATAAAATATTTTCAATTTTTTTGCAAAAATCCCTGATGGTTAGTTAGCCTTACCGATTTTGAACGGATAAAATTTATTGTCACCGATTCGGTAAGTATCGGTTATTCTGGATTACTGATGTTATTTTAAGCAGATCAGCGTTAAATTTGTTACAATATGTCGCCTCGTTCACCTGCAATCCCGGTTCGATGACATAACATAACCGCGAATTTCAAAATACGAAATTTGAAAAACCGCGCTTTCCATATGCAGCTAACCGTCAATTTCTTACCTAATATGCTTTTTCATTACCTACAATCATTTTGAGCCGGAATTTCAACAATAAAATATTTTCAATTTTTTTGCAAAAATCCCTGATGGTGCCTTACCGATTTTGAACGGATAAAATTTATTGTCACCGATTCGGTAAGTATCGGTTATTCTGGATTACTGATGTTATTTTAAGCAGATCAGCGTTAAATTTGTTACAATATGTCGCCTCGTTCAAATGCAATCCCGGTTCGATGACATAACATAACCGCGAATTTCAAAATACGAAATTTGAAAAAACCGCGCTTTCCATATGCAGCTAACCGTCAATTTCTTACCTAATATGCTTTTTTCATTACCTACAATCATTTTGAGCCGGAATTTCAACAATAAAATATTTTCAATTTTTTTGCAAAAATCCCTGATGGTTAAACGCCTTACCGATTTTGAACGGATAAAATTTATTGTCACCGATTCGGTAAGTATCGGTTATTCTGGATTACTGATGTTATTTTAAGCAGATCAGCGTTAAATTTGTTACAATATGTCGCCTCGTTCACCTGCAATCCCGGTTCGATGACATAACATAACCGCGAATTTCAAAATACGAAATTTGAAATAACCGCGCTTTCCATATGCAGCTAACCGTCAATTTCTTACCTAATATGCTTTTTCCATTACCTACAATCATTTTGAGCCGGAATTTCAACAATAAAATATTTTCAATTTTTTTGCAAAAATCCCTGATGGTTAGCCTTACCGATTTTGAACGGATAAAATTTATTGTCACCGATTCGGTAAGTATCGGTTATTCTGGATTACTGATGTTATTTTAAGCAGATCAGCGTTAAATTTGTTACAATATGTCGCCTCGTTCACCTGCAATCCCGGTTCGATGACATAACATAACCGCGAATTTCAAAATACGAAATTTGAAAAACCGCGCTTTCCATATGCAGCTAACCGTCAATTTCTTACCTAATATGCTTTTTTCATTACCTACAATCATTTTGAGCCGGAATTTCAACAATAAAATATTTTCAATTTTTTTGCAAAAATCCCTGATGATTAGCCTTACCGATTTTGAACGGATAAAATTTATTGTCACCGATTCGGTAAGTATCGGTTATTCTGGATTACTGATGTTATTTTAAGCAGATCAGCGTTAAATTTGTTACAATATGTCGCCTCGTTCACCTGCAATCCCGGTTCGATGACATAACATAACCGCGAATTTCAAAATACGAAATTTGAAATAACCGCGCTTTCCATATGCAGCTAACCGTCAATTTCTTACCTAATATGCTTTTTCCATTACCTACAATCATTTTGAGCCGGAATTTCAACAATAAAATATTTTCAATTTTTTTGCAAAAATCCCTGATGGTTAGCCTTACCGATTTTGAACGGATAAAATTTATTGTCACCGATTCGGTAAGTATCGGTTATTCTGGATTACTGATGTTATTTTAAGCAGATCAGCGTTAAATTTGTTACAATATGTCGCCTCGTTCACCTGCAATCCCGGTTCGATGACATAACATAACCGCGAATTTCAAAATACGAAATTTGAAATAACCGCGCTTTCCATATGCAGCTAACCGTCAATTTCTTACCTAATATGCTTTTTCATTACCTACAATCATTTTGAGCCGGAATTTCAACAATAAAATATTTTCAATTTTTTTGCAAAAATCCCTGATGGTTAGTTAGCCTTACCGATTTTGAACGGATAAAATTTATTGTCACCGATTCGGTAAGTATCGGTTATTCTGGATTACTGATGTTATTTTAAGCAGATCAGCGTTAAATTTGTTACAATATGTCGCCTCGTTCACCTGCAATCCCGGTTCGATGACATAACATAACCGCGAATTTCAAAATACGAAATTTGAAATAACCGCGCTTTCCATATGCAGCTAACCGTCAATTTCTTACCTAATATGCTTTTTCCATTACCTACAATCATTTTGAGCCGGAATTTCAACAATAAAATATTTTCAATTTTTTTGCAAAAATCCCTGATGGTTAGCCTTACCGATTTTGAACGGATAAAATTTATTGTCACCGATTCGGTAAGTATCGGTTATTCTGGATTACTGATGTTATTTTAAGCAGATCAGCGTTAAATTTGTTACAATATGTCGCCTCGTTCACCTGCAATCCCGGTTCGATGACATAACATAACCGCGAATTTCAAAATACGAAATTTGAAATAACCGCGCTTTCCATATGCAGCTAACCGTCAATTTCTTACCTAATATGCTTTTTCCATTACCTACAATCATTTTGAGCCGGAATTTCAACAATAAAATATTTTCAATTTTTTTGCAAAAATCCCTGATGGTTAGCCTTACCGATTTTGAACGGATAAAATTTATTGTCACCGATTCGGTAAGTATCGGTTATTCTGGATTACTGATGTTATTTTAAGCAGATCAGCGTTAAATTTGTTACAATATGTCGCCTCGTTCACCTGCAATCCCGGTTCGATGACATAACATAACCGCGAATTTCAAAATACGAAATTTGAAATAACCGCGCTTTCCATATGCAGCTAACCGTCAATTTCTTACCTAATATGCTTTTTCCATTACCTACAATCATTTTGAGCCGGAATTTCAACAATAAAATATTTTCAATTTTTTTGCAAAAATCCCTGATGGTTAGCCTTACCGATTTTGAACGGATAAAATTTATTGTCACCGATTCGGTAAGTATCGGTTATTCTGGATTACTGATGTTATTTTAAGCAGATCAGCGTTAAATTTGTTACAATATGTCGCCTCGTTCACCTGCAATCCCGGTTCGATGACATAACATAACCGCGAATTTCAAAATACGAAATTTGAAATAACCGCGCTTTCCATATGCAGCTAACCGTCAATTTCTTACCTAATATGCTTTTTCCATTACCTACAATCATTTTGAGCCGGAATTTCAACAATAAAATATTTTCAATTTTTTTGCAAAAATCCCTGATGGTTAGCCTTACCGATTTTGAACGGATAAAATTTATTGTCACCGATTCGGTAAGTATCGGTTATTCTGGATTACTGATGTTATTTTAAGCAGATCAGCGTTAAATTTGTTACAATATGTCGCCTCGTTCACCTGCAATCCCGGTTCGATGACATAACATAACCGCGAATTTCAAAATACGAAATTTGAAATAACCGCGCTTTCCATATGCAGCTAACCGTCAATTTCTTACCTAATATGCTTTTTTCATTACCTACAATCATTTTGAGCCGGAATTTCAACAATAAAATATTTTCAATTTTTTTGCAAAAATCCCTGATGGTTAGCCTTACCGATTTTGAACGGATAAAATTTATTGTCACCGATTCGGTAAGTATCGGTTATTCTGGATTACTGATGTTATTTTAAGCAGATCAGCGTTAAATTTGTTACAATATGTCGCCTCGTTCACCTGCAATCCCGGTTCGATGACATAACATAACCGCGAATTTCAAAATACGAAATTTGAAAAAACCGCGCTTTCCATATGCAGCTAACCGTCAATTTCTTACCTAATATGCTTTTTTCATTACCTACAATCATTTTGAGCCGGAATTTCAACAATAAAATATTTTCAATTTTTTTGCAAAAATCCCTGATGATTAGCCTTACCGATTTTGAACGGATAAAATTTATTGTCACCGATTCGGTAAGTATCGGTTATTCTGGATTACTGATGTTATTTTAAGCAGATCAGCGTTAAATTTGTTACAATATGTCGCCTCGTTCACCTGCAATCCCGGTTCGATGACATAACATAACCGCGAATTTCAAAATACGAAATTTGAAATAACCGCGCTTTCCATATGCAGCTAACCGTCAATTTCTTACCTAATATGCTTTTTCCATTACCTACAATCATTTTGAGCCGGAATTTCAACAATAAAATATTTTCAATTTTTTTGCAAAAATCCCTGATGGTTAGCCTTACCGATTTTGAACGGATAAAATTTATTGTCACCGATTCGGTAAGTATCGGTTATTCTGGATTACTGATGTTATTTTAAGCAGATCAGCGTTAAATTTGTTACAATATGTCGCCTCGTTCACCTGCAATCCCGGTTCGATGACATAGCATAACCGCGAATTTCAAAATACGAAATTTGAAATAACCGCGCTTTCCATATGCAGCTAACCGTCAATTTCTTACCTAATATGCTTTTTCCATTACCTACAATCATTTTGAGCCGGAATTTCAACAATAAAATATTTTCAATTTTTTTGCAAAAATCCCTGATGGTTAGCCTTACCGATTTTGAACGGATAAAATTTATTGTCACCGATTCGGTAAGTATCGGTTATTCTGGATTACTGATGTTATTTTAAGCAGATCAGCGTTAAATTTGTTACAATATGTCGCCTCGTTCACCTGCAATCCCGGTTCGATGACATAACATAACCGCGAATTTCAAAATACGAAATTTGAAATAACCGCGCTTTCCATATGCAGCTAACCGTCAATTTCTTACCTAATATGCTTTTTCCATTACCTACAATCATTTTGAGCCGGAATTTCAACAATAAAATATTTTCAATTTTTTTGCAAAAATCCCTGATGGTTAGCCTTACCGATTTTGAACGGATAAAATTTATTGTCACCGATTCGGTAAGTATCGGTTATTCTGGATTACTGATGTTATTTTAAGCAGATCAGCGTTAAATTTGTTACAATATGTCGCCTCGTTCACCTGCAATCCCGGTTCGATGACATAACATAACCGCGAATTTCAAAATACGAAATTTGAAATAACCGCGCTTTCCGTATGCAGCTAACCGTCAATTTCTTACCTAATATGCTTTTTTCATTGCCTACAATCATTTTGAGCCGGAATTTCAACAATAAAATATTTTCAATTTTTTTGCAAAAATCCCTGATGGTTAGTTAGCCTTACCGATTTTGAACGGATAAAATTTATTGTCACCGATTCGGTAAGTATCGGTTATTCTGGATTACTGATGTTATTTTAAGCAGATCAGCGTTAAATTTGTTACAATATGTCGCCTCGTTCACCTGCAATCCCGGTTCGATGACATAACATAACCGCGAATTTCAAAATACGAAATTTGAAAAACCGCGCTTTCCATATGCAGCTAACCGTCAATTTCTTACCTAATATGCTTTTTCATTACCTACAATCATTTTGAGCCGGAATTTCAACAATAAAATATTTTCAATTTTTTTGCAAAAATCCCTGATGGTTAGCCTTACCGATTTTGAACGGATAAAATTTATTGTCACCGATTCGGTAAGTATCGGTTATTCTGGATTACTGATGTTATTTTAAGCAGATCAGCGTTAAATTTGTTACAATATGTCGCCTCGTTCACCTGCAATCCCGGTTCGATGACATAACGTAACCGCGAATTTCAAAATACGAAATTTGAAATAACCGCGCTTTCCATATGCAGCCAAACGTCAATTTCTTACCTAATATGCTTTTTTCATTACCTACAATCATTTTGAGCCAGAATTTCAACAATAAAATATTTTCAATTTTTTTGCAAAAATCCCTGATGGTTAGCCTTACCGATTTTGAACGGATAAAATTTATTGTCACCGATTCGGTAAGTATCGGTTATTCTGGATTACTGATGTTATTTTAAGCAGATCAGCGTTAAATTTGTTGCAATATGTCGCCTCGTTCACCTGCAATCCCGGTTCGATGACATAACATAACCGCGAATTTCAAAATACGAAATTTCAAATAACCGTGCTTTCTATATGCAGCCAAACGTCAATTTCTTACCTAATATGCTTTTTTCATTACCTACAATCATTTTGAGCCGGAATTTCAACAATAAAATATTTTCAATTTTTTTGCAAAAATCCCTGATGGTTAGCCTTACCGATTTTGAACGGATAAAATTTATTGTCACCGATTCGGTAAGTATCGGTTATTCTGGATTACTGATGTTATTTTAAGCAGATAAGCGTTAAATTTGTTACAATATGTCGCCTCGTTCACCTGCAATCCCGGTTCGATGACATAACATAACCGCGAATTTCAAAATATGAAATTTGAAAAAACCGCGCTTTCCATATGCAGCTAACCGTCAATTTCTTACCTAATATGCTTTTTTCATTACCTACAATCATTTTGAGCCGGAATTTCAACAATAAAATATTTTCAATTTTTTTGCAAAAATCCCTGATGGTGAGCCTTACCGATTTTGAACGGATAAAATTTATTGTCACCGATTCGGTAAGTATCGGTTATTCTGGATTACTGATGTTATTTTAACAGATCAGCGTTAAATTTGTTACAATATGTCGCCTCGTTCACCTGCAATCAAGGTTCGATGACATAACATAACCGCGTATTTTAAAATACGAAATTTGAAAAAACCGCGCTTTCCATATGCAGCTAACCGTCAATTTCTTACCTAATATGCTTTTTTCATTACCTACAATCATTTTGAGCCGGAATTTCAACAATAAAATATTTTCAATTTTTTTGCAAAAATCCCTGATGGTTAGCCTTACCGATTTTGAACGGATAAAATTTATTGTCACCGATTCGGTAAGTATCGGTTATTCTGGATTACTGATGTTATTTTAAGCAGATCAGCGTTAAATTTGTTACAATATGTCGCCTCGTTCACCTGCAATCCCGGTTCGATGACATAACATAACCGCGAATTTCAAAATACGAAATTTGAAAAAACCGCGCTTTCCATATGCAGCTAACCGTCAATTTCTTACCTAATATGCTTTTTTCATTACCTACAATCATTTTGAGCCGGAATTTCAACAATAAAATATTTTCAATTTTTTTGCAAAAATCCCTGATGTTAGCCTTACCGATTTTGAACGGATAAAATTTATTGTCACCGATTCGGTAAGTATCGGTTATTCTGGATTACTGATGTTATTTTAAGCAGATCAGCGTTAAATTTGTTACAATATGTCGCCTCGTTCACCTGCAATCCCGGTTCGATGACATAACATAACCGCGAATTTCAAAATACGAAATTTGAAAAAACCGCGCTTTCCATATGCAGCTAACCGTCAATTTCTTACCTAATATGCTTTTTTCATTACCTACAATCATTTTGAGCCGGAATTTCAACAATAAAATATTTTCAATTTTTTTGCAAAAATCCCTGATGGTTAGCCTTACCGATTTTGAACGGATAAAATTTATTGTCACCGATTCGGTAAGTATCGGTTATTCTGGATTACTGATGTTATTTTAAGCAGATCAGCGTTAAATTTGTTACAATATGTCGCCTCGTTCACCTGCAATCCCGGTTCGATGACATAACATAACCGCGTATTTCAAAATACGAAATTTGAAAAAACCGCGCTTTCCATATGCAGCTAACCGTCAATTTCTTACCTAATATGCTTTTTTCATTACCTACAATCATTTTGAGCCGGAATTTCAACAATAAAATATTTTCAATTTTTTTGCAAAAATCCCTGATGGTTAGCCTTACCGATTTTGAACGGATAAAATTTATTGTCACCGATTCGGTAAGTATCGGTTATTCTGGATTACTGATGTTATTTTAAGCAGATCAGCGTTAAATTTGTTACAATATGTCGCCTCGTTCACCTGCAATCCCGGTTCGATGACATAACATAACCGCGAATTTCAAAATACGAAATTTGAAAAAACCGCGCTTTCCATATGCAGCTAACCGTCAATTTCTTACCTAATATGCTTTTTTCATTACCTACAATCATTTTGAGCCGGAATTTCAACAATAAAATATTTTCAATTTTTTTGCAAAAATCCCTGATGGTTAGCCTTACCGATTTTGAACGGATAAAATTTATTGTCACCGATTCGGTAAGTATCGGTTATTCTGGATTACTGATGTTATTTTAAGCAGATAAGCTTTAAATTTGTTACAATATGTCGCCTCGTTCACCTGCAATCCCGGTTCGATGACATAACATAACCGCGAATTTCAAAATACGAAATTTGAAAAAACCGCGCTTTCCATATGCAGCTAACCGTCAATTTCTTACCTAATATGCTTTTTTCATTACCTACAATCATTTTGAGCCGGAATTTCAACAATAAAATATTTTCAATTTTTTTGCAAAAATCCTTGATGTTAGCCTTACCGATTTTGAACGGATAAAATTTATTGTCACCGATTCGGTAAGTATCGGTTATTCTGGATTACTGATGTTATTTTAAGCAGATCAGCGTTAAATTTGTTACAATATGTCGCCTCGTTCACCTGCAATCCCGGTTCGATGACATAACATAACCGCGAATTTCAAAATACGAAATTTGAAAAAACCGCGCTTTCCATATGCAGCTAACCGTCAATTTCTTACCTAATATGCTTTTTTCATTACCTACAATCATTTTGAGCCGGAATTTCAACAATAAAATATTTTCAATTTTTTTGCAAAAATCCCTGATGGTTAGCCTTACCGATTTTGAACGGATAAAATTTACTGTCACCGATTCGGTAAGTATCGGTTATTCTGGATTACTGATGTTATTTTAAGCAGATCAGCGTTAAATTTGTTACAATATGTCGCCTCGTTCACCTGCAATCCCGGTTCGATGACATAACATAACCGCGAATTTCAAAATACGAAATTTGAAATAACCGCGCTTTCCATATGCAGCTAACCGTCAATTTCTTACCTAATATGCTTTTTCCATTACCTACAATCATTTTGAGCCGGAATTTCAACAATAAAATATTTTCAATTTTTTTGCAAAAATGCCTGATGTAGCCTTACCGATTTTGAACGGATAAAATTTATTGTCACCGATTCGGTAAGTATTGGTTATTCTGGATTACTGATGTTATTTTAAGCAGATCAGCGTTAAATTTGTTACAATATGTCGCCTCGTTCACCTGCAATCCCGGTTCGATAACATAACATAACCGCGAATTTCAAAATACGAAATTTGAAATAACCGTGCTTTCTATATGCAGCCAAACGTCAATTTCTTACCTAATATGCTTTTTTCATTGCCTACAATCATTTTGAGCCGGAATTTCAGCAATAAAATATTTTCAATTTTTTTGCAAAAATGCCTGATGGGTTAGCCTTACCGATTTTGAACGGATAAAATTTATTGTCACCGATTCGGTAAGTATTGGTTATTCTGGATTACTGATGTTATTTTAATCAGATCAGCGTTAAATTTGTTGCAATATGTCGCCTCGTTCACCTGCAATCCCGGTTCGATAACATAACATAACCGCGAATTTCAAAATACGAAATTTGAAAAAACCGCGCTTTCCATATGCAGCTAACCGTCAATTTCTTACCTAATATGATTTTTCATTACCTACAATCATTTTGAGCCGGAATTTCAACAATAAAATATTTTCAATTTTTTTGCAAAAATCCCTGATGTAGCCTTACCGATTTTGAACGGATAAAATTTATTATCACCGATTCGGTAAGTATTGGTTATTCTGGATTACTGATGTTATTTTAAGCAGATCAGCGTTAAATTTGTTACAATATGTCGCCTCGTTCACCTGCAATCCCGGTTCGATGACATAACATAACCGCGAATTTCAAAATACGAAATTTGAAAAAACCGCGCTTTCCATATGCAGCTAACCGTCAATTTCTTACCTAATATGCTTTTTTCATTACCTACAATCATTTTGAGCCGGAATTTCAACAATAAAATATTTTCAATTTTTTTGCAAAAATCCCTGATGGTTAGCCTTACCGATTTTGAACGGATAAAATTTATTGTCACCGATTCGGTAAGTATCGGTTATTCTGGATTACTGATGTTATTTTAAGCAGATAAGCTTTAAATTTGTTACAATATGTCGCCTCGTTCACCTGCAATCCCGGTTCGATGACATAACATAACCGCGAATTTCAAAATACGAAATTTGAAAAAACCGCGCTTTCCATATGCAGCTAACCGTCAATTTCTTACCTAATATGCTTTTTTCATTACCTACAATCATTTTGAGCCGGAATTTCAACAATAAAATATTTTCAATTTTTTTGCAAAAATCCCTGATGGTTAGCCTTACCGATTTTGAACGGATAAAATTTATTGTCACCGATTCGGTAAGTATCGGTTATTCTGGATTACTGATGTTATTTTAAGCAGATCAGCGTTAAATTTGTTACAATATGTCGCCTCGTTCACCTGCAATCCCGGTTCGATGACATAACATAACCGCGAATTTCAAAATACGAAATTTGAAATAACCGCGCTTTCCATATGCAGCTAACCGTCAATTTCTTACCTAATATGCTTTTTCCATTACCTACAATCATTTTGAGCCGGAATTTCAACAATAAAATATTTTCAATTTTTTTGCAAAAATCCCTGATGGTTAGCCTTACCGATTTTGAACGGATAAAATTTATTGTCACCGATTCGGTAAGTATCGGTTATTCTGGATTACTGATGTTATTTTAAGCAGATCAGCGTTAAATTTGTTGCAATATGTCGCCTCGTTCACCTGCAATCCCGGTTCGATAACATAACATAACCGCGAATTTCAAAATACGAAATTTGAAATAACCGCGCTTTCCATATGCAGCTAACCGTCAATTTCTTACCTAATATGCTTTTTTCATTACCTACAATCATTTTGAGCCGGAATTTCAACAATAAAATATTTTCAATTTTTTTGCAAAAATCCCTGATGGTTAGCCTTACCGATTTTGAACGGATAAAATTTATTGTCACCGATTCGGTAAGTATCGGTTATTCTGGATTACTGATGTTATTTTAAGCAGATCAGCGTTAAATTTGTTGCAATATGTCGCCTCGTTCACCTGCAATCCCGGTTCGATAACATAACATAACCGCGAATTTCAAAATACGAAATTTGAAATAACCGCGCTTTCCATATGCAGCTAACCGTCAATTTCTTACCTAATATGCTTTTTTCATTACCTACAATCATTTTGAGCCGGAATTTCAACAATAAAATATTTTCAATTTTTTTGCAAAAATCCCTGATGGTTAGCCTTGCCGATTTTGAACGGATAAAATTTATTGTCACCGATTCGGTAAGTATCGGTTATTCTGGATTACTGATGTTATTTTAAGCAGATCAGCGTTAAATTTGTTACAATATGTCGCCTCGTTCACCTGCAATCCCGGTTCGATGACATAACATAACCGCGAATTTCAAAATACGAAATTTGAAAAAACCGCGCTTTCCATATGCAGCTAACCGTCAATATCTTACCTAATATGCTTTTTTCATTACCTACAATCATTTTGAGCCGGAATTTCAGCAATAAAATATTTTCAATTTTTTTGCAAAAATCCCTGATGGTTAGCCTTACCGATTTTGAACGGATAAAATTTATTGTCACCGATTCGGTAAGTATCGGTTATTCTGGATTACTGATGTTATTTTAAGCAGATCAGCGTTAAATTTGTTGCAATATGTCGCCTCGTTCACCTGCAATCCCGGTTCGATGATATAACATAACCGCGAATTTCAAAATACGAAATTTGAAATAACCGCGCTTTCCATATGCAGCTAACCGTCAATTTCTTACCTAATATGCTTTTTTCATTACCTACAATCATTTTGAGCCGGAATTTCAACAATAAAATATTTTCAATTTTTTTGCAAAAATGCCTGATGGTTAGCCTTACCGATTTTGAACGGATAAAATTTATTGTCACCGATTCGGTAAGTATTGGTTATTCTGGATTACTGATGTTATTTTAAGCAGATCAGCTTTAAATTTGTTACAATATGTCGCCTCGTTCACCTGCAATCCCGGTTCGATGACATAACATAACCGCGAATTTCAAAATACGAAATTTGAAATAACTGCGCTTTCCATATGCAGCTAACCGTCAATTTCTTACCTAATATGCTTTTTTCATTACCTACAATCATTTTGAGCCGGAATTTCAACAATAAAATATTTTCAATTTTTTTGCAAAAATCCCTGATGGTTAGCCTTACCGATTTTGAACGGATAAAATTTATTGTCACCGATTCGGTAAGTATCGGTTATTCTGGATTACTGATGTTATTTTAAGCAGATCAGCGTTAAATTTGTTGCAATATGTCGCCTCGTTCACCTGCAATCCCGGTTCGATGACATAACATAACCGCGAATTTCAAAATACGAAATTTGAAATAACCGCGCTTTCCATATGCAGCTAACCGTCAATTTCTTACCTAATATGCTTTTTTCATTACCTACAATCATTTTGAGCCGGAATTTCAACAATAAAATATTTTCAATTTTTTTGCAAAAATCCCTGATGGTTAGCCTTACCGATTTTGAACGGATAAAATTTATTGTCACCGATTCGGTAAGTATCGGTTATTCTGGATTACTGATGTTATTTTAAGCAGATCAGCGTTAAATTTGTTGCTAAATGTCGGCCTCGTTCACCTGCAATCCCGGTTCGAAGACATAACATAACCGCGAATTTCGAAATACGAAATTTGAAATAACCGCGCTTTCCATATGCAGCTAACTGTCAATTTCTTACCTAATATGCTTTTTTCATTACCTACAATCATTTTCTGCCGGAATTTCAACAATAAAATATTTTCAATTTTTTTGCAAAAATTCCTGATGGCTAGCCTTACCGATTTTGAACGGATAAAATTTATTGTTACCGATTCGGTAAGTATCGGTTATTCTGGATTACTGATGTTATTTTAAGCAGATCAGCGTTAAATTTGTTGCAATATGTCGCCTCGTTCACCTGCAATCCCGGTTCGATGACATAACATAACCGCGAATTTCAAAATACGAAATTTCAAATAACCGTGCTTTCTATATGCAGCCAAACGTCAATTTCTTACCTAATATGCTTTTTTCATTGCCTACAATCATTTTGAGCCGGAATTTCAACAATAAAATATTTTCAATTTTTTGCAAAAATCCCTGCTAGCCTTGCCGATTTTGAACGGATAAAATTTATTGTCACCGATTCGGTAAGTATCGGTTATTCTGGATTACTGATGTTATTTTAAGCAGATCAGCGTTAAATTTGTTACAATATGTCGCCTCGTTCACCTGCAATCCCGGATCGATGACATAACATAACCGCGAATTTCAAAATACGAAATTTGAAAAAACCGCGCTTTCCATATGCAGCTAACCGTCAATTTCTTAACTAATATGCTTTTTTCATTACCTACAATCATTTTGAGCCGGAATTTCAACAATAAAATATTTTCAATTTTTTGCAAAAATCCCTGATGGTTAGCCTTACCGATTTTGAACGGATAAAATTTATTGTCACCGATTCGGTAAGTATCGGTTATTCTGGATTACTGATGTTATTTTAAGCAGATCAGCGTTAAATTTGTTGCTAAATGTCGGCCTCGTTCACCTGCAATCCCGGTTCGATGACATAACATAACCGCGAATTTCAAAATACGAAATTTGAAATAACCGTGCTTTCTATATGCAGCCAAACGTCAATTTCTTACCTAATATGCTTTTTTCATTGCCTACAATCATTTTGAGCCGGAATTTCAGCAATAAAATATTTTCAATTTTTTTGCAAAAATCCCTGATGGCTAGCCTTACCGATTTTGAACGGATAAAATTTATTGTCACCGATTCGGTAAGTATCGGTTATTCTGGATTACTGATGTTATTTTAAGCAGATCAGCGTTAAATTTGTTGCAAAATGTCGGCCTCGTTCACCTGCAATCCCGGTTCGAAGACATAACATAACCGCGAATTTCGAAATACGAAATTTGAAATAACCGCGCTTTCCATATGCAGCTAACCGTCAATTTCTTAACTAATATGCTTTTTTCATTACCTACAATCATTTTGAGCCGGAATTTCAACAATAAAATATTTTCAATTTTTTTGCAAAAATGCCTGATGGTTAGTTAGCCTTACCGATTTTGAACGGATAAAATTTATTGTCACCGATTCGGTAAGTATCGATTATTCTGGATTACTGATGTTATTTTAAGCAGATCAGCGTTAAATTTGTTGCAATATGTCGCCTCGTTCACCTGCAATCCCGGTTCGATGACATAACATAACCGCGAATTTCAAAAAAGGAAATTTGAAATAACCGCGCTTTCCATATGCAGCTAACCGTCAATTTCTTAACTAATATGCTTTTTTCATTACCAACAATCATTTTGAGCCGGAATTTCAACAATAAAATATTTTCAATTTTTTTGCAAAAATGCCTGATGGGTTAGCCTTACCGATTTTGAACGGATAAAATTTATTGTCACCGATTCGGTAAGTATCGGTTATTCTGGATTACTGATGTTATTTTAAGCAGATCAGCGTTAAATTTGTTACAATATGTCGCCTCGTTCACCTGCAATCCCGGTTCGATGACATAACATAACCGCGAATTTCAAAATACGAAATTTGAAATAACCGCGCTTTCCATATGCAGCTAACCGTCAATTTCTTAACTAATATGCTTTTTTCATTACCTACAATCATTTTGAGCCGGAATTTCAACAATAAAATATTTTCAATTTTTTTGCAAAAATGCCTGATGGGTTAGCCTTACCGATTTTGAACGGATAAAATTTATTGTCTCCGATTCGGTAAGTATCGGTTATTCTGGATTACTGATGTTATTTTAAGCAGATCAGCGTTAAATTTGTTGCAATATGTCGCCTCGTTCACCTGCAATCCCGGTTCGATGACATAACATAACCGCGAATTTCAAAATACGAAATTTGAAATAACCGCGCTTTCCATATGCAGCTAACCGTCAATTTCTTACCTTATATGCTTTTTTCATTACCTACAAACATTTTCTGCCGGAATTTCAACAATAAAATATTTTCAATTTTTTTGCAAAAATCCCTGATGGTTTGCCTTACCGATTTTGAACGGATAAAATTTATTGTCACCGATTCGGTAAGTATCGGTTATTCTGGATTACTGATGTTACTTTAAGCAGATCAGCGTTAAATTTGTTGCAAAATGTCGGCCTCGTTCACCTGCAATCCCGGTTCGAACACATAACATAACCGTTAATTTCAAAATACGAAATTTGAAATAACCGCGCTTTCCGTATGCAGCTAACCGTCAATTTCTTACCTAATATGCTTTTTTTCATTACCTACAAACATTTTCTGTTGGAATTTCAACAATAAAATATTTTCAATTTTTTTGCAAAAATCCCTGATGTTAGTCTTACCGATTTTGAACGGATAAAATTTATTGTCACCGATTCGGTAAGTATCGGTTATTCTGGATTACTGATGTTATTTTAAGCAGATCAGCGTTAAATTTGTTGCAATATGTTGCCTCGTTCACCTGCAATCCCGGTTCGATGACATAACATAACCGCGAATTTCAAAATACGAAATTTGAAATAACCGCGCTTTCCATATGCAGCTAACCGTCAATTTCTTACCTAATATGCTTTTTTCATTACCTACAAACATTTTCTGTTGGAATTTCAACAATAAAATATTTTCAATTTTTTTGCAAAAATCCCTGATGTTAGTCTTACCGATTTTGAACTGATAAAATTTATTGTCACCGATTCGGTAAGTATCGGTTATTCTGGATTACTGATGTTATTTTAAGCAGATCAGGTTCAGGCAATCCCGGTTCGAAGACATAACATAACCGCGAATTTCAAAATACGAAATTTGAAATAACCGCGCTTTCCATATGCAGCTAACCGTCAATTTCTTACCTTATATGCTTTTTTCATTACCTTCAATAATTTTGCTTTTGGCGTCACCTCCTTTTTTCCATAGAGAATGAAAAACCACATTTTGAATGATGAACTATCTTTTTCACTAATTTTAATAAAAACTCTTTCAAAATGAATTGAGAACTGTTTCTGTATGGAAGTTTGCAACTGCTAGAGCTCGTCTGTTTTGCGTTAAAATCTGTATGCAATATTTTTATATATTTTCTTGTGACCCAACTCATTAAAATTTTAAATTATAGATAGCGCGAGATTTTCTTCAAAAACGTAAGCATGAATCATAACAATCATCTGTTTATAATTATTTTCCGAAAATAAAAAATTTAGTCTAATTCTTTATGTCTGTCTGAACCAAAACCGATTAAGCATCTTATGTCATAAGCGACAATCGCCAGGTGGACGCACCTTCTAACACAGTGTTTTTATTTCTAACCAATTTTCAAATTTAATGAACTTGTATTATTTAAAATAGTGTCATTGTGACTATAACATTAAATTATTTGTGTAGAATGGGATCTAATTCCGGCACAACGATTAACCAATTTCAAAAACAAAAAATTTAATCGTATAAAATTCCATTCGAAAATTCTCACATATGTACATTTGTTCAATCTGTCGCGCTGTTGCGTTCTGAGAAAAAAAAAATATAAAACAAACAGAACAAAAAAAATTTCAACAAACCGCCAATTAATTTTATATGTCAACTCGTAATAGTAGATCACATAAAAAAGAAATATTTCAAATTTTCCATTTTGTGTTCGCCTGTCTAATATTTAAATTTGTGATTTTTCATTTATTAAGGGAAAATTAAAAAATGTTCTTCTTCTTTATGTTCCCATACACTACACACAATATTCACTACATATTATAGATAAACAAACAGTAACAGTAATTTGTCCAAAGTGTTAAATGATTTTTTATGCATATGTAGATTATGGTGATGTTGATGATCATCATCATGATCATAATAATTAGAATAATGGTTTTTGGCAATTATCCACTAAAATTTGTTACAATTTATTTAATGGTACAGTCAAGATACAGTTGAATTGGAATATGGTTACTCAATGTGGAAAGCGTACACACAGATTTGGAAAGACACATAGAGACAAATCGTTTTATTGATTTTTATTTTATTTTAAATTTCTTTATTCGTTTGGTATTTTCTTTAAAATAGATTTTACGATTTGTCTAGAGAAAATTGAAATAATTTTTCTTTTAATATTCGTATTCATCATATTCGAAAGTGTCAACTTCCGTTCAAATGGGTAGCATATTGCGCAATAGATCGGATTGTGTCTGGTTGTCACAATTGTTACAGATATCTAGGGTGGCACTTATCTGTATTGGATTGCTGACCCAACTGTGCCGACTGTTGGATGGAAGTCAGTCCGATAAATGCGCGAAGCAGAACAAACGTTGGGCAATACAAATTGCGGGTTGACCAGATGTTCTTTGAGAATATATCACAAGTTCCAGATATTTTTCCAGAACGTACTGGACATGACTTTTTAAGATTATCTCTGATCCCCAGATTAACCACTTCTGTCCATTTGCCTTTGTCTCTTGCTGGTTTCTATTATGTTGTCTCTATGCTTAATATAATAAATACTAAATTATCCCGATGAAATTCAGTTCCATTGATCTATGGAAGTTGATTCTAGTATAATTTTGATGGTGTTACTGGATTAAACATTTTTTGGTTTCTCATAGCATATTAAAACCCAAAGCACTTTTTCTGAAATTAAAAATAATATTTTTGAACTTTCCTTTTTTGGGATTGGTTCTAGTAATCGGGACCAAGTAGGAGATCTTCGATATGACTAACGTCGATGGCATTTCGGATTTCGTTCTCTTCTGTTCTCTAGTTGTTTAAAATCCGGAATCTGTTTGAAATGTAACTAACAATGCTTTCTACGGTATTGGTTGAGTTTCCCTCGTTCCATGAAACAATTCTGCGTAAGGTTATCAGGGTCGTATTTCATTCACTACATCATAGCAATGGGACATCTATTGAGTTAAATTTGCTGTTTCCAGCATCTCTGACAAAAAAAATGTCTGAAATAAATAAAAAATAATATTACTTATTTTAAATTAAAAATATTACACTTAACATAGACGAAGTTTAAATAATTAAATTTTTATAATTGAATATGAAGTGTTGTTATCATATCATTTAAAAAAATAAATAATTATTTATTTCACTTGCAATAACCGAAAATTTAGACGGTTGCAAACCACCACACTGACAAACAAAATTGAGAATCCGGAGCGCGAGCAACATTTTTAACTGTCTGTGGTGCCAATACCTCTGAGTTACTAGAAACATTGATAACACCAAAAAAGTTAGTGATCTTATAATCAAAGAAATAATTACCATACTCTCTAATAATTTTTTTGCTGCTTCACTCACGTTTTTTCAATCGTGACTGCAATGTCCAGAAAAGCATCGCCGACTACGTAGCCAAACAGTGTCTTGCCAAGCGCTGTAACTTTCACCAGAAAAGCCTGGACCGATTGTCAATTGGAGATGAGACCAATTGGATTTTGGGACGTACAATTATCAATTACAGCAGTTTTTGTTGGCTGAAAATGACTTTTAGTTAAATAACACCATCGATTGCAGCCTTACCTACTATCAATACATTCTGGCAATATTAACCATGATCCGTGATATAATCTCCGAAAGAACTCTTCGAACAATATTCCTAATACAACCAAATTTCAAATGATTTGAAACTGGTTGGTTTAGAGTTCGAAGTGGTATACCATGATAAAGCAATATTCAGTGTCTTTGAAGTTAAATGGTTTGAACCTGTAGTAATATCTATACAAGAAATTCAATCAATCATGAATGCCAGTTTTTATAATTTGTTGGACAAAAACTAACTATTGTTTTCATCTAGGAGCACCTCCTGTATGTAGCTCTTCCAGTTTGAATACGTCGGATATTCCAATATGTGCGGAAAATTCAAATCGCTATATACAAGGCGTGGTGGCGGAAAAATTGAATAAATTAGTCCACCAGGGAATATTAGAGATGGTCGAATACAGTGACTGTGCTTCTTCACCTATCGTATTTGTCCCGAAGTTGAATGATAGCGTGAGAATTTGTGGTAACTACAAATCAACGGTTTGTTAAATTTTATGTTATTGAAAATACCAAAACGGATCAGTGTCTAGCAATATTGTCAAACTCGAACTTGCAGTAGCGTTTCATCAGATGGTTGTAAATAATGCGTCGGCTCTGGTAGAACTCGGTACGACGCCCAAGGTATCGTTCAAACCATTCAAATTCGGTATTAGTACCGCACCAGAAATTTTCTAGAATTTCGTAGAAAATTCGCTTAGAGGGCTCCAATATATCAAAACATACTTCGACGAATCTGAGTTATACTAAACGTTGGTCAATATTTTTGAATTGATCAATGGGCCGGCTTTCACTTGAAAAAACATAACATTAATTTGGTTGTTGGTCACCAGCCAAGGTGATCGCATGACACGTTCAGTTATCGTAAAGATTAAGAAGCTCCAGACAAAGACGTTTCAACTCCACAAATCATTCACCTAGAATTATTCAATGAGCACTTCCTTAACGCGCACCGTTTTAAACGTATCGCAGATGGTCAGAAGAAAGAAATTTATTTGTAGCTGGCCGATTTTCAAAGGAATTCAATCAACGTTGGTTATGTAGAAATCATCGTGGTATACTATGGTAAAGCAATATCCAGTATATCACCACAGCAGATAAAACGATTGTCGAGCCCTGATAATATCTATTCAAGGAGTACTCTTCACCACGAAAGAAAGTTTTGTCAATTTGTTGGACAAAATTAAACACCTGTTTTCATCTGAGCTAGCCGCTTACAGCGGACCTTCAGTAGTTCTTTAGGTGGATCCGACGGTTGTGCCAATGCGTGGAGGCGCGGGAAATTTATATCTCTTCTCGAGGAGCAACAGCACTAGAATGGTTTATATTAGCCCGACATGGTCGGTCTTATACAGTTACTAGGCTAAATGGGGTCGGTGTTTGTCAAACTCAAACTACAACAAACAACAACGAGGGCTCAAAGGGAAATTACCATACTTCAACGACATCATTGTCATCATGTCGCTTGACTCAAATTGATCAGGTTAGCATTCGCCGACAGAATTGATTGATTTGCTCGGATAAAGAATCGATTCTAAACCTGATGCAATCAATACTATTCAAAAACTTTCACCCCACCACCAAAGGATATAAGTCAGCTTCAGGCATTTCGTGGTTAAATGAACTTTATCATTCTTTAATTAAACGTTTCAACAAAGCGGGACCATTTCAGCATTGCAGTTTCGTTGTATACATAAAGATGCTCTGATATCAAGCAACTTTATAATGCTATTTAGCGAAAAGTTCCCAGTGTTGCTATAGTATGTTACGCTTCTCTTTCGAGGCCCTTGAAGTTATAGTGAGTGTTACAAAGTTGCGCACGATTTCTTAGACGGTCGAGAATTTGATATTGTAACGGGTCATAAACCGGTTTTAATGTCCAAAAACTACTCTGCGTCTCTTTCACCAAATAGTTGTTTACGATGGTAATGACCACCTCTTTCGATGAAAATCTCCGTCCTCCGAGCGCAATTAGTGTAGGGAACAAAAAACGCCACTTGGAGCTGGATTTGGTGAGTAAAAGGAGAGCGGTAAAGCAGTTCGTAGTATTTTGCCATGGCAACCTACTGAGGTGTGAGACGGTGCATTGAATTGATGGAGCAAGTTTTATTTATTCTGCAAATATGGCCTTTCGTTTCTTTCTGTCCCAAAAAAGAGTCGCCATCACTTTCCTTGCAGAAGGAACAGCATTTTGACTGTTTTGACTGTATTTTTGATTCTGATTCGATTAACCGGCGTCAAAACTCTAACTTATTGCGCCGAAACTGCACCAACAGAGCCTTTGAAATTTTCAAACGAACACGTTTTTGGTTCAAAATAAGCAAATGCCGCCTGATAAACTCATTGTTTGGACATATTGTAGCCTCTTCTACCGTCAGAGATTGCAGTTCTTTAACGTCATGAACGTCCATCGTCTCACGAGACCACCACGTTAAAATTTAGCTGCCTAAAATTCCGCTATGGTAAATGATAGCGCAGCTCGATACTCGATTTGATCCATTTTCATAAAAACGCTCATCGACTCACTCATACGTTTGTTTAAAAACTGCTTGTCCAAAATGTCTGATATTTCAGAGTGTAATTTTAAATGCATATACGAAAACACACTTCGCCACTTTTGTAGACGAGTGCTGCCATCTTTATGTTGAGTTGTAAATTTTTCAGACAACTTTCTAATGGTGCCAGTCAAATTTCCGTAAGTGCCTCAGGCTTCGAAGCACTAATGACATAAAATGTACACAGACAGTGTCGGAAATAATGGTCAAAGCAACGAAGAAAGAAGTAAGTCCTAAAGGAAGAGAGTTCATGAAATATTGATAAGCTGTTGTAAAAGGTCCTTTATCATAAGCACCCAACACATTCTATTGCTACTGACAGATCACCCAAAAATTTAATCGAGAATCGTTGGCCGGTTTATGCAGTTTTGAAATGTAACTATATTCATCCGGGCCGAACTGGATTTCTATATGTTTGTTCCAAAACAGCAGAACTATAATCTCATATATAGTAGAAACATGACAAGGTCAAACAAAGCGTTGATTAGCAGATTGACTATTCCACAAGGATTCAAAGAGACAAATATCAAGCTATTTTTCCAAACAGTGTAGTTCAAGCAAAGAATGCTAAACAAGCACCATTGGCTGCCGTTGAAATTCCCATATAAATAAAGATTTCTTCACCAACTTTTGTTGTTCAACCACCTGCTGCATCTGTGACTCAATTAACAAACGCTTATCTGAATTGAAACAAAACTATCGTCTTTAATACAATCGTTAAAGTTGGAAAGAAACCTCTAGTTGTAATCGAAAAACCTTCCTATTGTCGGTCGGAATAAAACGGGACAAGAACTCACTCCGAGGATTTGTAAAAATGACAGGTTGCAATATAATGTATTGCTACACCTAACGTTTTTCTTTCATCCTCGCAAACACAAACACACACACATACTAACATTATAGCTGTTGATTCGAGTGACTGGCATTGTATTTCATTCCATTACATACAGACTAAGAACAAGCTGTATTTCTGGAGTGGAACTGACACTGGAAATAAAGAAAACTAAAGAGCGTTCAACAACTAAAACCCTCTCTGGAGTGCATAATGCACGTACAGTGCCCACCCACCGTTGATGTCAATGTACAGGTTAACATGGAGCTTGTAATGTGCAGGTTAAAGATGTCCAAAGGTGTGAATAGGTGGTGTGTGCCTTAATGAAAAGGGGAGTATAAATTGACTTTCAAGGGAAAATAAATCCACTTAAAAAAAAAAAATGTCAAGAGGAGCTAGTCTTTTCGGACGAGCAAATGTAAGATGAACTCAAAAGAGTTCGAACCCAGTTGGAGACTACGATTTTATTAACCCTCACTCTGTACATAGCTTACCAAGACGTTGTCTGTGCGCGGGGGTCAATCTGACCCCACATACGTCGTGGTACATTTTTATAGACATAATTAGATATTGTTATTTTTTCTTCCTTTATTTAGAATGTTATTGCAAAAATAAAATTAATTCTTTACATTATTTTCTTCGGTCGAATCATGTTCATTTTCTTTCAAGCATTCTGTATACACGATTTTGGCATGACTGGGACATGATGACTAATTATAAAAATGATATTGCGATTTAGTTTTAACATCGGCAGATGAAGGGCACAGGTAGCATCGCGAACGTTTACTAGCACCTGGAATCCCCGCTTGGTCTGTTGCGGAAAGGCATTTTACATCTAAAACTTTGTACCCAATTAGATTAATCGCTGTTTTCATATTTTTTTACAGCTCGTGGATTGGATAGTCGGTGCAGCACATTTTTCTGAACCAGCTGCATATAGCCACCTCTTCAAAAAAAATGTTCTCTCCGATGACTTTCGATTCACATATAGTTGAGGATTAGCACAATTGTGCAATTTGAATCTGCTACACCAGCAACATCTACCATTTTAAAAAATAAGACCATTGGCCATCGATTTGTTTTTTGTTTGCAAGTATAGGTCCTTACAAAATTATCTAGGTTATCAACCCCACTCTTTCTGGCGTTGTAATCTAATATAATATTTGGTTTGTTAAAATTGTTCGGCCAGAATGCAGCTTGTAAAAAAATTGTCCGTGGTAATATTTCGGCCTTTGTTCAAGTGCCAATGTTTGATGAACTAAATTTTGTGAATAATCAAGAGACGAGGTTCATTTGGTTGTTTCCCCATGTACACTTCGGCGTTCAAAGGGTTGGAATTTTTGGCATCGCATATCCATAATATTTGTATACCATGTTTTCCTAGTTTTGATGGAATCTACTGCCTGAACGAACATCTACCACAAGTTAACACTAGCTGCTCGTTGATTGTTAAGTTGGCTGATGGCTTATAAGGTGCTCGAACGTTCGCTAAAAATATGTTCCACACATCACGGAATGTCGCTAGTTTATCAGATTTTAATCACTTTTGTCTGGTTTGGTAGTTATCAAACCGTAAAAAATCGCAATAATTGCTCGACTCTCTGTAACGACAAAACTGATCGATAAAAAGGACGGTTGTCTATGTGGTAAATAAGCTCATCTAATCGCTCGTCACACTTTTTTTGAACTCCGGCATATATTAAAGTTCCGAATAGAGCGTAAATCTGTACAGAATTAGTATCATACCACACACGATTTCTTTTTGCTGTTTTATTGTTCATCGTATAGAACACAGTCAAAAAAATGCATTGAATTTTCATGTAGACAAAAGTTGCCGAACCTTTTCAAGTAAAATTACATATGAAACTTGAAAAATAAGTTTTTATTGAAAATTAAATGGTTTATACCGTAAATTTGCTAGTAAAGTTATGTAATAACTTATGTTTTTGGTGCGCGTTAGCTATTACAGAGATATAACGACAGCTTATAACGACGTCGGATATAACAACCATGTGGCTTGGTGACGGAATGTCAACGACCCGATTGAATATACAATACCTCCAATGTAAAGTGGTTTCACTCCTAGACGGAACTACTTTATATTGGAGGTATAGCTTAGTCAATCGGGCCTTTGAGATTCCGTCGCCAAGATACATGGTCGTTGTATCCGACGTCGCTATATAAGTGAAATTCACTGTATTTCGCTCAAATTTAAAGAACGAACTAAAATTGGTTGAATTAGTTTGTAATTGTACGATACATTTCATGTAATTTTAAATTCCAGTTGAAAAATACAGAAATATTCAAAAGAGAGAGAAAATACACGTAATAATCATAGTAGGCGTTTTCGGATAGATCCCATAGTAACTTTTGAGTAATTTTAATTTTACTAATGTTGGTAACAAAAGTTACTCAAGTTACCCTGACTATACAAAAAAGTAAAATTACATTAAGCGTGGTAATTTTGTATTCAGCAAAAGAAAATTACGTATTTTAACAGATATGTACATATTTGTTGTATTTTTTTAATAGTTTATACTTGGAAAGTTTGTGCTTTAGTTTTTCTGACACTACTAATTTAATACAAATTGTCAGAAAGATAGAAATTAAAAAAAAACAACTAAAAGCAAATTACCTAAAGTTACCCTACATGTTCGGAAATAGATTTGGTAATTTTTTGTCAGTAAGTTACCCAAAAGTTACCATAGGATCTATCCGAAAACGCTTAATATTCTGCATTATTACAGTCAAAATTTAAATTTGTGAGACAAAGTTGGTAAAATTTGCGTTGAAATTTCAATTTTTTTTTACTGTGACAGTCGTGCTTTTCTGGTGGTTTCAGCCACTATTTCGGTAACCAACCATTGCTGAAATGCCAAGAGTGGTGTATTAATTATAAATTATAGTCACATCAGCCGGATTTGAACTTTATTTCCGAATAATTTTTTTATTTTGCACATGAAACCATATATCACCCTCTGCCCGTTCAACAGTTCGTCCTTCTACACTCTCTGCATCGTCCGCTATCAAATCATTAACGGAATCATTTGGATTTATATCGTCAAGGTCGCCATCACAATCGGAAAAATACATATCAAAAATATCGTCTGCTGTCTCGTCTTCGTCAGATGATTCTGCGGTTGAAACATTATCAAATATTTCCCGGAGTTCTTAGCTACTAGAATATATAAGTTATTTTTAATTTTTTGGAAAACGTCTTAACCTCTTCTCGTATTACTAATAACGAGAAAGTGTACGAAGAACATCACATTTGCATTCCATAAGGATGCACAGTAACTGGATTTTTTGTCGTTATAATTTACATAATCGTACAAAAAATATTTGGGGTCATTTTGACCCCAGTGCACAGAAATGTGCTTGCTTTTTTAAATCAATCCTATTACCTGATATAACGTCAAAATTAGCAAATTCTCAATTGGATTCTATGTAAAAGCTTTTTGTTGAGCCGATCTAAATTATTCGTACTGTTTATTTTACAAAAAAAAATATGATTTTTTTAGGGTTCAAAATCGGTTGGGGTATAAATGACCCCAATGCATAGAGTAAGGGTTAAGCGATTATTAATCTGCACGTCAAAGACGTCAGATCAAGCATTCCTCCAATACTGATTGGGAATTGTATTTTAGAATGGCAAAGCAATTGCAAACGGCGGAGATAATCATTCAGATATAGAAGAAAATGATTTACAATTGCAATACACATACAGTGGTGAGCAAAATTATCCGCATAAATTTTAATTTAGGAAACTAATGTAATTTTACAATGACTCGGGCAATTTCTTTTAATTTTTTACTGCATTTTTAGGCTTAATTAAAACAGCGACGAGAAACAAAAACGAGTGAGGAGAAAACCGAACCAAGAATTTCAATTTATTCCAGTACTAAACACGGCGGTGGAAATATGTTGGTGTGGGGTGCAATAGGTTACTATATATGTAGATTATTGATAATTTTAAAAATATACAAATTATTGTATGTTGAATTCAAAATTAAATATTTCATTCAGATTTAAAACACAAAAGGGAGATTTCTGACGATCCGCATAGACATGTGGCTTATTTTTGTGAAATGTAACAACTTTAATCTATTGCACTATGTATGTGGCCATGTGGCAAAATCTCCAGGATTCGATCCACAGAATTTCCATTTTCAGACTTTTTCGTTCTTATTATGATAAAATGAAAGGGCCAGAATGGGGCACTGACGATCCGCATAGACATGTGGCGTATTTTGTGAAATGTAACAACTCTAATCTATTGCACTATGTATGTGGCCATGTGGCAAAATCTCCAGGATTCGCAGAATTTCCATTTTCGTTGGGACACTCTGACGATTCGCATAGACCTATGGCTTATTTTTTTGAAGTGTTACAACTTTAATCTATTGCACTATGTATATGGCCGTGTGGCCATTGTTTTTACATTTTTAATCTAAGATATTAAAAATCATATTTAATGGTCATTTGAAATTAAATAAAATTTATAATGAAAACTTTGGATTTCGTCTTATACAGGGTTAATTTACTAATGCATATAAAGAAAAATATGGCTTAGTGAATACTTCTCATGATCCATCCGATTCGAGAAATTTTTACTAAAAATTTTACTAAACAATTCGTAAAGAAATTAGTAAAATTTTCTCGGACATGCAGATTACAGGCGGTAATACATAGCAAGGGATTGCATACAAAATATTAATAGTCTTAACATGCAGACTTATTCAAAAAATTAAACAGTAAACGAATTTTTACTTATAATACAGAATTTGAATAACAATTTTGTCCGAAAAATATTGCTCATTTATTTTGGTATATATGTTTTGTTTTCTTATCCATATGTGGCAAAATTACGAATAATTCAGCCTAAAGATATAGGATGTAACGAGCTAAGTAGGGTTCAAAGATCCTTTCGCAAAAAAAATTAAAAAATGGCAGGAGTCATTGTCAAATTAAATTAGTTTTCAAAATTAAGATTTGTCCGGAAAATTTTGCTCACCACTGTACATCTCCAGATGCAATAAAAATCATGATTTGGAACAGTGATAGACAATTGGGGATGCAAACCCAGTTTAGTTTATCTAGCGAACTGTCAAAAAATAAAAAGTAAACAATGCGAAATGTAATGACCCGTAAAAATGAATATTAGTGAATTGCTGCACAGATTAAAGGGTTGGAAAATAAATGTTGTAACTTAAATCGGTGGGTGTTTTATTTGCAAAATTGAGTAAAATTCTAAATTGAACATTTTTCGTAAATAAAAAACTATGTATAGCCACTAACAAGAGAACCAGTCCCAAAATTATTTGTCGATATGGAAAATTCTATGATTAAAATTAGAAATTCAATTACACTTCCAAACATTCTATGCGGATATAAAGTAATCGATCGAAATATCTGTGTCATTTATTTTCCAATTTTATTCAACAATCAAAAAATGAGGTCATTTAAATAATTTTTAAACATTTTCCCATACCAACAATTCAAAAAAATCATCAAGTTGACGCACCACAAAACGAATATAAATTACCCGCGAACCAACTAAAATATTACCTACCGATTAATCACGTTAATACCGATTAACTAAATCCAAAAGAACAAAATCTCAACAACTTAATAATTTGTAGACCTTGTATAATACCCAATGTAGTTGTTCATCAATATATCAGTGATCAGTTCACCAAAATGTATTATTTATCACTGCCAAGAGGTTAATTGATGCATCAATTTATAAGATATATAATGAACTAATACTGTGTTGTCTATCGACATTGTAAATGGCATCATTTGTATTCTTTGCTATTCTTCTGGCTATATAACTTACATAGGCAAACGTATATCTATAAAAAATTTAACGAAAACCGAATAAAATTAAACCTGAAATTTTATACTCCTTCATCCAATAAATTCTCGAATTATTTTCTTCTAAAATTTAACTCTAGTACATTGTTACAGAACTAAAAATAGTATCTGCCCGGTTACCACACAAAACTAGATTAAATCATAATAAACTATTTTATATATAAAATGTGTACTAACTTGTTAATGTTTTCATTGTCACAAACATAAAAAAAAATTAAATAAAAACTACTAATTTTAAGTGAATAATTGATTATAACGCGAATACGTCAACATAATTTTTATAATAAATTCAGTTTAAAATATTTTCTAAAATTGTACGAGATTCGAATAAGCAAAATTTAGATGGCAAATCTACCATATATATAGGTTGGTTGGTGGACTAAATATTTATAAATATGTGACAACATCTCTCCATTGCATATTTCCAGCGTAATATAATGAATATAGGAACGAGTTGGGGCAACCCACGATTTCCCAAAATTTTAATTTAGCATAAAACAAACAAAACGAACATAATACGGATGATGAATGCGTATCCTAATTTTGTAGTTTTTAAATTAAAATTTTAATAATTAATTTACTACCTATTTATTAGAGAATGTCGTACAAAAATAAATATTCGCTGCTATATTTCCCAAAATATTTAATTGTTTTGTGAAAATTTTTTTGGTTTTCCCACTCGCGAATAATTTTTAAAATTTATTTCGTTTTTATTACGATAATTTATGGTTCTTATGAAATTATATGTTAACAATAACAACGATAATAAATTTTTTGAAAAAATCTAATATTTTATATACTATATACTATATATATTTTTTTAATAATAAATTGGAATTTAGTTATAAATACATAAAATTAGCATTTGTCAACATTTAATCATTTCGTGAAATAATAAAATATTGCTGCGTGAAGTGTATACGGCTTAATTATAAAATACAAAGGACATTGAATATGTTTGTAATGATGAGTGATTGATTTACGAATTAGAATTTGATGACATTGTGGCATATTCTAATTAGGATCAACAAAATAATCTTGGGCCTCGTTGCAACAATGTAGATTTAAAGTAAGTGGAGCAGTCAGGAATTATACTTTATTAATATAATCAGAAGAAGAGTGATCAAGTGTGACTCATCCAATATACGACGTGTCTCAGCATTTTCGTTTAGACTAATTTACGTTACATGTGTTTTTTCACGTGTTTGCTTCACTGACGAAATTCTTCTTCAGATATCTATAGAGGTTGTCATTTCTTATGTATCACGGTGCATGAACTATTTCTTGTAGGACTTTGCTTCGGAATGACTGTGTAATACTGACATTGATTTTGTGTTTACATAGGGTCTATTTTTTAATTTAACCCGAGCAAGCAGGCTTACCCCGGGTAGTGTACACCGAGCAAAGGTTGTACTGGGTAAAATTATCCGGTGTGCATAGAGTAAAAAATTGTTTTTTAGTTTGCACACTCTTCGTACATTAATTTCAGAGTAAAATTTTAAGAACCGAGTAAGCTCGGTGTAAGCACAGTTCACAAATAAAAACGCAGTGTGCAGAGTAAAATTACTCAGGTTGAATAAAAAAATACTTTTGACGCTATTTGCCGTAGGCACTTGGCGAAACACACTTATACTTAATAAACACATTTTTTATTAATCACTTGTTTTTTATTTCGCAGTTATTTTGAATAATTTCCAAAAAGTTTAAAAAATCACTCGATCGATTTCGACTTGTTAGGTCATCATCAGGAGTATCTACTGATTTGTATTAGTAAAAATTTTGTTATATAGCAGAAAAAAGCAAAATATAAATAAAAGATGGAGGGACAGAAAATAATCAATAAAAATTAATCTACGGATCGCGCTGGTAGGCAATGAGTCATAGGTTGAGTAACAAAATTCAAGGTATATTATTGCGTACGTGAGAATAGAAAAGGGCGGGATCCGTAATTGATGAGAACCGGATTTCTCTCTGTTCGTTGAGGATATTTTGGTTAAGAAATATTGATTACGAAATTAGAAAATCAATATTTCCTAACCAAAATATCCTTAACGAACAGAGAGAAATCCGGTTCTCACCAATTACAGATCCCGCCCTTTTCTATTCTCACGTACGCAATAATATACCTTGAATTTTGTTACTCAACCTATGACTCATCGCCTACCTGTGCGATCCGTAGATTAATTTTTATTGATTATTTTCTGTCCCTCCTTCTTTTATTTATATTTTGCTTTTTTCTGCTATATAACAAAATTTTTAGTAATACAAATCAGTAGATACTCCTGATGATGACCTAACAAGTCGAAATCGATCGAGTGATTTTTTAAACTTTTTGGAAATTATTCAAAATAACAGCGAAACAAAAAACAAGTGATTAATAAAAAAATGTGTTTATTAAGTATGAATAAAAAAACACAGAATATTTTTTGACAGCGCACTACTTGCTCAGGTTGAATTAAAAAATAGGCCCATAGTAAGCCTAGACTTTGTTCCAAAGTAAAATTTGACCTAAATAAGCAACAATAACAAAAAATGTGTTTGTAGAATGTCTTGTATTTTGGTAAAATGTCTTGGTATAATAAATTTTAGGATAGGCAAATTTGTATTGATTTTCTATAAATCACTTGTACGGTATTCCTTAATTTCCCAAGAAAATACTACATTCCACGTCTCAAATTGGCGTTGATATAGCGATATTTCTAGTCCGTTATAAAAAAAACATGTTTATTTTCGCCAAATATAGAATTTCAGGTGTTTAGGACAGCCCAAATTGAATTGATCTTCTATATATAATAAAATGTTTTATATATTTAAGAGATTTATATATTTTATGTGGTATTTTCGATCATGTTTATTTTGACAACAACAACCATGTGTGACAAAAAGAAAATTTATTTTCTGATTCAAATATAACTACTGGTTCAGATGGCTGTGAAGGCCCGAAATGCTAGCACGTAAAACACTGAGGCAACACTAAGGGTTTGAGTCTTGAATAATGTCATTTTAGTACAAGTTAACACGAATTCCTTTTTATTTAAACAGATTATTAAACACGGGAAAAATATACCACCGATGTGAAGCTATAGCACGTAAAGTTAATACGTATTTTTTAAAATGTACATATTATGGAACTACATTTATCAAATATCTAAACCAATTTTTTTCCATTGAATAGTATTAAAAAAATGTGCAAAACAAAATAATCAATTATTATAATAATCAATATAAAAACCGTTTTCTATAAAACTGAACGTCCACCTACATACCAATATTTGTATATTCCTAGAAACCATTTGTCCCTTTAAGCCGCATTTACTTAATTTGGTTTACTAGAGAATCGGTACGATTAGGAAAGCAATTTGTACTAAAATTTCAATTTACTGTACTAATCGATTTACCTGAGAATTGGCCCACAGCCATTGTTCAATAATTAAATTGTTAACTATTAAATAAATAAGAAGGCTTAATAATAAAATATTCTAACACATAATGGTGGTTTGAGTATTAGCTAGAGTTAGCACGAAAAAGTTAATATCAAACAAAAATAAAACGAGATAAAAGTGAAAAAACGAGAGAAAGTGAAATAAGACCAATCACGAAACTATTGAGAAAGTGTCAGAATTTTAATATGAATTGTTTGTGAAAAAAAATTCACGTTTATATGAAATTGGTTACCCAATCCCATCATAATCGATTAAAAATTGTTGGAGTTCCATTTTCTAGAAATTTATTCCAAAAAATCATTTTCGGCTAAAAACTGGTCGAAATCCGTTCGAGGTGGCCTAATTCCAGAATTTCTTCCAAAAAAAATTCCAAGGGAAAAACCCACCGGGAGAGAAATCCCCTATAGTGAAATTTCCATGTCAAAAATATCTGAGAGGGAAATCCCTTGAGGAAAATTAACTGGGGGAAAAACCCTGGAAGAAATAAACCAAGGGATTATTTCAACCTGGGGGTTTTCACCTTGAGTATTTGCCCCGAGGGGTTTTTACCCCCATGGGATTTCCCCTTAGAGAATTTCCTTCGGAGGATTTCCCTCTCTCCCCGTTCCTCTCGGGGAAACTCATCGTGGGGATATATGGAAGAAACTCTGGAATTAGGCCACTTGGGACAGAACTCGACTAGTTCTTAGCCGATTATGATGGGATTGGCTACGCTAGATGGAAATGGGATTCTTAAATGATTCTTGAACCAAGTTCTGAAATTAGACAACCTGGAACGGTGATTTGGCATGTTGAAAAATAATTTTTGATAGAAGTTCTGGAATTAGGCCACCTTTGGCACTATTCTGGTTTTCCCTGGGAATAGGGAATTGGGAAAAATATTTTAATAGCTTTTTTGTCTAAATTATATTTTTCTGGCCTACTGTTGGAATTATGTAGTTTGGTATACATATTTTTGAAACAAAGTTGATTGGGAAACTTTTGTTCCACATAATTTTTATAGGGAAAAATAATTTGCAGTTTATCTTCGTTTCGAAAATATTTACACCAAACTAATTCCAACAATAGGCCAGACAAATATAGTTTAGACAAAAATGTTATGAAAGTATTTTTCTCAATTCCCTATTCCCAGAGAAAACCAAAATAGTGCCACTAGAACGGAACTCGACCAATTCTTAACCGATTATGATAGGATTGGGTATGCTGGATGGTGATTTGATTCTTTAATGATTTTTAGAAGAAATTCTGGAATATGACATCATGGGACGGAACTCTTATTCTTAACCGATTATGATGGGATTGGGTGTGTTGGATGAAAATGGGATTCTTGAATGATTTTTGAAAGAAGTTCTGGAATTAGGCCACCTGGGACGAAACTCGAACAATTGTTAACCGATTATGGTCGGATTGGGTATGCTGGATGTAAATAGGATTCTTAAATTATATTTGGAAGAAATTATGAAATTAAGCCACCTGGAATGGAACTCTGCTAATTCTCAGCCGATATTGATCTGATTGGGTATGTTGGATGAAAATTAGATTCCTAAATGATTTTTGGAAGAAATTCTGGAATATGACAATCTGCGATGGAAGTCGATCAGTCGATCAGTCGAAAGAATTCTGAAGTTAGGCCAACTGTGGCACTAATTTTGTTTTCCCTGGGAATTGGTAATTGGGAAAATTATTTTCATAGCATTTTGTTCTAAATTATATTTTTCTGGCCTACTGTTGGAATTAGTTGGTGTAAATATTTTAGAAACAAAGTTGATTGGGAAAAATTTGTTCCTCAAAATTATTATAGTAAAAAATAATTCCCAATATATCTTTGTTTCAAAAATATTTACACGCCACTAATTCCAACAGTAGGCCAGAAAAATACAATTTTGAACAAAATGCTATGAAAATATTTTTGCCAATTCCCTATTCCCAGGAAAAACCAGAATAGTGCCACTGGAAGAAACTCGACGAATTCTTAGCTTATCTATAGCTCTTGAACTATACTATGATGGGATTGGATATGCTGGGTGGAAATGGGATTCTTAAAGTATTTTTGGAACAATTTCTGGAATATGGCCACCTAAGAACAAAAATCAGAAAATTCTTAACCGATTATGATGCGATCGGTTGGATGGGAATGAGATTCTTAAACTATTTTTGAAAAAAGTTCTGTAATTACGTCATATAATGGGAATTCCTAAATGATTTTTGGAACAAATTCTGGAATTGTGTAACCTGGAACGGAACTCGATTAATTCTTAACCTATAATGATGGGATTGGGTATACTGGATAACATTTAATGATTTTGGAAGAAGTTCTGGAATTAACTAATTCCTAGGCCACCTGGAACAGAACTCGGCCAATTCTTAACCTATTATGATGGGATTAGGTATGTAGGATGGAAATGGGATTCTTAAATGATTTTTGGAAGAATTTATGGAATATGGACACTTGGAACGGACCAAGATCAATCTTCAATCGATTATGGTGGATTTTGGCATGCAAGATGGAAATGGGATTTTTAAATGACTTTTGGAAGAAATTCTGAAATATGACGACCTGGGATGGAACCCAATCACTTCCTATACTATTATTATGAGATTGGGTATGCTAAATAGAAATGCTATTCTTAAATGTTTTTTGGAAGAAGTTTTGAAACTAGGCCACCTGGAATGGAACTCTAACAATTCTTAGCCGATTGTGTATGTTGGATGTAAATGGATTCTTAAATGATTTTTGGAAGAAGTTCTGGAATTAGGCCACCTGGAACAGAGTTTAACCAATTCTTATCCTATTTAGATGGGATTGGATATGCTGGATGGAAATGGGTTTCTTAAATAATTTTTGGAAGATATTCTGGAATACGGAATTTAATCAGTTTTTATCCGTTTATGATAGGATTGGGTATATTGGATGGAATTGAGATTTTTAAGTATTTTTTTGGAAGAAGTTCCGGAATCAGGCTACTTGGAATGGAACTCGACCAATTGTTAACCTATAATGATGGGATAAGGTATGTTGAAAGGAAATATGATTCTTAAATGGATTTTGGAAGAAGTTCTGGAATTAGGCCACCTGGAAGGGAACTCCACCAATTTTAACCGATTACAGTGGGATTGGATATTCTTAATTGAAATAGGATTTTCAAATGATTTTTGAAAGAAATTCATTTTCTCTGGGTCGAAACTCGATTAATTATTGAAGAATCGATTGAAATATAACTCAGTTTATAAAATTCCTACAGGTCATGTTGTTTTTAATACAGGAAAATTATTTCTGATAATATTTTATACAAGTCACGTAAAAAAAAGTTTCATATACGAAATGGAATGTCATTAGACCCGGTTGCATTCGCTTTTCATTTTAATAACATTTATCTACGAGAAATCTGGAAGAGAATAAAGCTTTGTTTATTCCAAAAGTTCTAAGCAAACTAAAAATAATGTCTAAATAAACAAAATTCTAGAAATAATCCCAGAAATCCTAAAAATCTCCGGGATCCCCGAGTAAGTCCCGAAATATGCCAGGGATTTCCCGGAAATCATAGGGAAATCCTAGCATATTCCAGGATTTCCCCCGTATTTCCCTAGAATTACCCCTAGCGTAGTTTCAATAAAAACCGCCGTTTTTCAAAACAATATCCGATACCCAGACTAAAATCTTATTTTATTCATGCAAACCTGAACAATCCCAATTTATAAATCAAGCCTCCGCTATGAATTTATCGAGAGTTGTAGCAAGAGGGTTTCTATTATTTAAATTACCACTGGTAAATTAAAACTGTTGTTAGTTTTTTTGGTGAAGGGGATGAAAACGAGGAAAGAATCACGAAGAAAGCATCAAAGTATGGAATGTCGAAATAAGCACTAAAGGGTCGTTAATTATTTTTTAATTTATGTTTACTGCATTGTTGTTGGGTGCACAGAAATATTTCAAACTGATTATTCTGCCTTTTGTATTCTCATTATGTGGTGTTTACAATGTTGAGCTTATCTCTACATATACCTGGGATCTACAATAACGATAAAAAAATTTGTTTACTGCCAAACGATTCTTTTTTTGGTCGTGTTAGTGAAGAATGGATCTGTGATTGGTGATACTTTTTCTCCTTAATTTAAGTTGTTAGTAAGTTCAATTCATTATCTTCCACCGTTTTATTCTTGACAAATGCACTGAATTTCCATACGTTGTTGGCACCATCCAAATGAGTTCAAATAAGTTGAACGGCGGTAAGATTTGTTAAAATTGTGTGTGTCTGTACCTATAGAAATTATTTAAACATTAGAGTCTCTGAGCACGCAACCAACCATGATTCTCAATATACCAGAACCTAAAATGGAGTTAGATTTGACCTTAAGAATTACATATTACATTCAAAAGTGTTTCGTTAGGTACCTCAAAAGTCCATTGTTTGTTGGTGTCAAGTTTTGTTTAAAGATGACTAGATCTTCATATCCTAGTGTTTCATACGGTATCTAGTCGATTTTTGCGTTGTAGAATCGCTACCACGCTTTCCGTTTGGTTGATTAAGGTATTGATGTGATATTTCGCATAAAATGTATGCAGACTGGAATACTTGAGAACGAGTCACATTTCTTTCGTTAATAATGCAAAGTGTTTCGTAACTAATAATGGGCACTTTCAGGACACCCAACAGTTAGGCACATGTTGAGTACAATCACAGCCAACGTTCCGAAAATGTTACGCACTATGAAATTTTCAAATCAATATAGCGATGATTTCACTAATCATGATAGGGTACCTAAAAACGCCCAATGTGTAACTGAATGCTTCCACGATTGATAACAATAAGTTAAGTTAAGACCTAAAAGCTAATTCCCATCATTATTAAATTTTTAACAAACTGACTAATTTTCAAAAATTCATATGTTGTAGTCTCTCCGTTGGATGAGGACAGCTTATATGTTTTCTAACACAAAGTCCACTGATAGACTCCAAATCCTCGTTTAACTCCTTTACAATCGACAAAATTGCTGTACCATTAAATTGGATTAAGAAAACATCCAGCTCCGTACAGACCGACTGTAACTCTGTATGTTGTCTGTACAGTTCTCAATTTCCTTCCAATAGGACTTCCCTATATTACAGTATACCACCTATACATTACAAGCTCCATGCCAACCAGACTTTTGGGGGTAGACTGTGGGTCGGTGCTGAGTTCTGCACTCCAACAAACAGTCTCCGTTGTGTGGTGATTAACATCAATGATCGCCAATATTGACGAAAACTTGCTTTGCATTTTGCCTTTCGATTCTATTCACTAATAACTCTCTTGAAACGAAATTTCAATGATTTTATTGTCCTCGCCTGGAAACAAATCGTTTTTTTGTGTCCGCCAAGTGTTGTTTATGACGAAAGCGTTTGAAAAATTTTGAAATAACATTTTGCACTACCAGCTTACCATATTAATCCAGTATTTGATCTTTATATATATGATAAAGTCAACTGAATGCCACGGTGCAAATTGCAGTGGGCATCTTCGATATATTGCGTTATTATGTTGTATTTGTCTAAGGTTACTGGATTTTGGCGTGCAGGCGTAAAATTGGAATTTTGTTGTCGGGAGGGTTATAATTTGGCTTTAAATGATGCCATATAGTTATTGCAAATATTCTTTTGTTAACAAATGATTTAATTTGGCTTGGTTCCACTCTGACCCAACAAAGTTAAATTCCAGAGTCTGAACAAACATAAGTTTCGATATCGTTGGATGGATTAGTCAATCGATATTGCTCACTAACAAATCTCTGAAATTTTCTGAATAATTTCGAATTTGGTCGTTTTTTTTATTTAAAATCAATTTCATGTTCGACAAAGTTTCGGAAAAGCCCATCATGAATCGATATTTCTCAACCAATCTTCATTACTTGAGAACGGCTCGACTAATTTAGCTGATTTTTTTGTTGTGTTTGTAAATAACAGGATAAGTATGAAAGAAAATTTTGGGAAAATCCACCGGAAAAGTTGTAAAATTTAGAAAATTGAAAAATGATGTTTGTTTGTACAAGATTTTGCACGTATTCGATCCAGATGGTTTTTATTGGTTCATTAAAAAATTGGAAAATCTGGAAAACTCGAAAACTTGCGGAAAAACCCGAAGAAAATTAATTTTTTTTTTCTAGCTCATCAGTTGAGAACTACTCGATTTGGCTCAATCTTGATTCGCTATGTTCAGAATTATCAGGAGATAATTCTTACAAATGAAAAATTTAAGAAAATTTACCGGAAAAGTCGGAAAATTCGATAAATGGAAAAATAATATTTTGTTCGGGATTTTGCACGTAACTGATCCAGATGGTCTTTTAGAGGTGAAAAATTGGATAATATGAGTGGAAAACTCCGAAGCTTTCGGAAAAACTTGAAGAAAGTTGAATTTTTTTTCTAGCGCATCAGTTGAGGACGGTTGGATTTGGCTCAATCTTTTTTTGATCGAGAATTTGAACGAGAGCGGCAATTCGATCGAAATGCTTTGAGTCAATCAGTACGCACAAAAGTGCAGTTTTTGAATCACCAGCAGAAAACCGCGTACGATACATTGATGATAGCAGCTAACGACGGCTACGGAACCGGCAAAACGTTTTTAACTTCATTGATTTTTGCTGCGATTTGCGCACAGAGTTAAATCGCTCTGGCAGTAGCATCATCTGAGATCGCTGCCACATTGTTAGACGGAGGGCGGATAGCTTATTATGCACTCGAACTACCACTAAATTTGCAAACGTTGATAAACCGACGTGCAACATTTTCAAAAAATCAGCAATGGCGAAAGTACTACAGACTTGCAAAATAATCATTTGAGATGAGTGTACGATGGCGCACAAACGACCATTAGAAGAGCTCGATCGAAAGTTGAAAGATTTGCACAATAATCAGGACCTCTTTGAAAGTACGATGATTCTGCTGGCCGGCGATTTTCGTTCGCCAAACTCTGCCAGTCATTGTAAGATCAACAGCTGCTAATGAAATAAACGCTTGCTTGAAGACATCAAATTTGTGGAGATACGTGAAAACTCTCAAATTACACGAATGTGCGAGTCGCGTTACAAAATAATGAATCGGCCGACTTGTTTTCAAAGCAATTAGTGGACATTGGCAATTAAAAAATTCTGGTTGACGCTTCGACTGGCCTCGTTACGTTACCACCTAATATTCTTTTGTCACCTTGTATTGTTTTGTCAATTCATAATCTATAAAGAAGAATTAATCACGAAAGTGTTTCCAAATATTGGTGCAAATCACAAAAACCATATTTCCTGAATTCCTGAAGTCGGTTTGTTACATACGATTTGAACCCATTAATAAATCCGGTTGAAAATTCAAATGCGCGCAGACTTTGAAGTGGTTTGAAGTGGGAAATAGAGTCAAATGCCTTGCTAAAATCTGTATACGCTACATCTACTTGATGATGATTTTCTATCTCATTTAACACTTTATAGGTAAATTCGAACAGAATGGAAGATGTGACGTATCAATGTAGATTTAAAAGCATTGCACACAATCAGCTCAAATAATTTTGGAATTGTTGAAGATGTTGAAATTCCTTTGTAACATGAGATCCTCTCTCTCACCTAATTTAAAGATACGAGTAGGTGATATTTTTGAAATTTTCCATTTGTCAAGAAACACGGCTGTGGTTATTGATTGGTTAAACAGTTTGCAGAGTGAATATATGAAGCTACTCGCAAACCTTTTTAATATAAAGGTGGGTATGTCATCCGGCCCACATCCATCTCCATATTCCTTTAAGGGTGAACGTTCACTTCATGTATGACAGGAGGAATAATAGGTGTATTGTTGTTGTCTATTGGATCAGTGTATCCCATATTATCGCAAGGGCTATATACTGATTGGAGAAACGATGCAAACATGTCTGCTATCATTTTTGCGTCCGAGAGCTGGTATTATTATAAGTCATATTGGAAGGATATCCTTCGATTTCACGTTTGGATCGAAAGGTTTTCCAAAATTCTTTAGGATTTAATTTAATTTTTGTTTCAATGCAAGGTAAGACCTGTACTTAAAATTGAAATAGACAACAAATTCATCACTGCGCTGTAAAAACGCTAGCTTCTCAGTTTCCAAACGAGATTTCTTCATTTTAGTATAGGCTTTACATTTTCGGTTTTCTAAATTGGTTGGACATGGAGTTCAAAGCCTTGGTGAATGAAGTTATAAAATTTATAGAGATTCTCTTTAACATTGTCAACATTTAAAATTAGATCCCAATTTCCTGCTTCTAAATAATTTTGCAAAACGCGGTATTTTCCTTTTTTGAAGTTGTATTTCATTCTTGGAAGGTGTTCTGATTTCTCCTGGTGAGAGAAGGTTGAATCAAAAACAATGTCCAAAAGTTTGTGGTTGATATCGTTTACAACAAAGGGATTCATTGATTCAGTTATTTTTCAAGCATCGTCGTCATTGGTGAAGGCCAGATCCAGAAACCTATCGATGTTATTAGAATCATATTAATTTGGTTCCAGTTAAAACCAAGCATGGCATCGACGAATAGGGACTCTGCATTTGTATTGATATTACATGGAAGAATGCAGTTAAACTCCATGTCATGTTTCCAGTTGATATTTGGAAGGTTGAACTCGCCCAGTATATAAGAACTAGACCGATGAATTAGATCTTTTCATGGACTACATCAATCGCATCGACGCAGCTGGTATAGCAGTCGCAATTAGACCGAGCTGGTATGTACATTGTATATATAAATAGATATCATTTGCCTTTTTTGATCTTCGCACAAATAAGCTCAAGTCTGGATGGAACTAATGTAACAGGAGAACTCTATAGATTTGAATGTACGGCTATCAATACGCCACCGCCTGATTCCTTAGTACTCGTTTCAGGAGTGCGATCACATCTACTTTCTCCGATAGGGTAGTTTGTTTGATGAACAAATTGATAGAATTTGGATGCTTTTCATGCCATTTTATTTACATTCGGATAATAGATTGGGCTCACATCTTTGACTGAATTTTTGCACGGTTTAATAGATAGTTTGGTAGTACGAGATGGAATGAAAACTGGTGTTAAAATGACGCGCATTAGTAATAAATAATAATAAATATATGATAAACGCATTCAGAGCTGCCGAGGTCGTGAAATTTGACACGTCTCGATTCCTTTCAGAAGGGTTATTTAAAGTCACTGGACTATGCTGATAATTAAAGCTATGCGGATTTAAAAAATTAATAAAGTAAATAACATAATCTGGCAAATAAAATGCTCTTTGGTAATCCTAAATCAAAATAATTTATAACACAATTTGCAGAAAAATCTTCTATGCGTGTGCATGTCCGCGAAGATTTCTGCATTTGAAAAGTAAGAACTGGATCCTGAAATACAGGGCTCAGTACAAATTTTTCGTAAAATTTCAATTTCGGTTATTTTATTCCTGGGCATGAGTTTAGGAAGGAGATTATATGAAACTAGTGACATGTTAGAATCCGAGGGATGCGTCATCTGAATCAAGGGACCCATTCTTTTGCGTTCCTGTACCATTCATCTGTTTGCGATGAAACGTTGATGTGCGGTTGTGGTGAAATTCATAAACACATAAAACAAGACGTATGGTATTTTGGAATTCCCTCAACCCTAATTTAAAAAAGAGGATAATTGATGATCTTGTTTTATTGGTATCATAAAGTGGAACAATTTTCTTTACGATCCTAATTAGGATTTACCTTTATTTTATCTTATTTTATTGTTGTAGTTTCTTTTTGTTTTGTCAAATTATCTATATAAATATCAAATTTTTTAAAATTGAATGATTCTTGTTTCGTCTGTCGTGAAGATAGTTCTCAGATAGTTAAATAACTGTATAGCTTAAATCTTTATCGCGTTGTGTTTTATTTAAACAAATTCCTTTTCGAGAAATTAGATCACACCATTTTTGGTCCATCAACCCGGATAATCCGGTATCAGTTTCGTTATCGTAAATTAAATCAAAAGTGCATCTCGTAGTGAAATAGTAAACATATACAGTCCACACAAATTAAAACAATAGTAGTGATCATAAATTTCAATAATAAATTTATTCAAGATGGAGCGATTAATTCGTAGAAGAGACTTAGTGTATAAAAAATGTACTCGTTTATGTGAGTCGATTGAACAACAAGACATTACTACAACCACAGAAAGTACCCTAAAAGATCAATTAAAAAATATTTGTGAATATGAAACAGATTATAAACATTATGTAACTGAAATTATTGACAGTGATAAGTGTACAGACGAGTTATTTGAAAAATGTGATGAAGAAAGTGCTAAGTTTGAAATGTTAGTGAACCGTGTAAAAACAATATTGAATGTTGAAATGGACAAACGTCCCAATAATTAAAAAATCGGTCAAATCAAATTGCCCGAATTAAAATTACTATAATTCAATGGTGAATTCAATAAATGGCGCAGTTTTCGGGACATATTCAAAGCAGCAGTGCATAATAATAATCAGGTGAGATGATATCGCTAAATTTTCGTATTAAATGGGTGGCTCATATTCCTATTTCTGCTGATAGTTATGAAAACGCGTGGCGAATTTTACTAAGCAGATATGACAACGAAAGAACAATAGTCGAGTGTCATCTAGATGCCATTTTAAATTTACCGAAAGTTTCAAATAACAATTTATCAGAAATAAAAAACATTCAAGATATTTCGACTGTGAATATTGATTCATTGCAAACCTGTGAGTTTAAATTGGATAGGTTATCCGCAGAATAGTCTTAGGGCGTTAAGATTTAAATTCCAGAAAAGAGTTTGAAAATGAGTTAGGGATAGATGAGTTTCCCAGTTGGCTAAAACTCAAAACCTTCTTACAAAAAAAGATACGGGTACTAGAAGCAATAGGAATAACACATAGAAAAATAGAAATTCCCGTTTCTAATCGCAATACAAAAGCTGCACTAGTCGTATCAACTTTGCCAGTTGAAAAACACCAATTCGTTTGTTGTCCCAATTGTAAGAGTGATCATTATTTAACAATGTGTCAAGATTTTATTAAACTCTCAGTACCAGACCGTTTCCAAAAAGTAAAGCAATTACGATTATGTATTAACTGTCTAAGGCCAAACCATATGGTTTCTCAATGCACAAGATCTACTTGTAGGCATTGTTCTCAAAAGCACCACACACTCTTTTGCACAGAAACCATATAGAATCCATAAAAGAATCGCCAAAAGTTGAACAATCGGAAACGAAACCTTTTCAAACTAACACGAACTCAGAAAATAGTTTAACACTACATCATTCAAATAATATTTCTAATAGTCAAGTGCTGTTATCAACAGCAACAATTTTAATTCAAAATTCCGATGGTAACTTTATTTCGTGCCGTGCTCTTTTAGATTCCGCTTCACAATCAAACTTTATTACTTTAGATCTTTCAAATAAACTTCGTTTCAAATCACAAACCAGTAATTTAGCAGTTTCTGGATTAAACAGCCAAAAAACTAATATTTCCGGGAAGTGTTCCACAATTCGAAGTAGAACCAGTAAACTTACACATAACGAAAATTCAGACATAAAACTGAACAAGTAGGCTAGCAGTTATTCCAAAGTGAAGCTTGTGAAACTTCTTATGTTGAAACTTCCGAAGAAAAATTGTGCGAAAAAAATCTTCAACTCAACTACATATAGAAATGATGAAGGTCGTTATGTTGTGAGTTTGCCATTAAAAGTCGATCCAATTTGTCTTGGTGATTCCTTGACTATGGCAAAGAAGCGATTTACTTATCTAGAGAAAAGGTTGAATCGGGATTCTGAGTTAAAAGTAGAGTATGAAAAGTTCTTGGAAGAATATTTAAGGTTAGGTCGCATGAAATTATCATCTATTAGCAGTAATCTAGAATATGTTTTACCGCATCATCCAATTATTAAACCTACTAGTAGCACAACTAAATTAAGAGTTGTGTTTGATGCATCTAGTAAAACAGACAATAATATATCGCTAAATGATATTTTATTAACCAAACGTTCAATCCGAATGATTTGAAATAATTTTACGCTTTCGCCGCCATAAATATGTATTTATGGCGGACATTGGGAAAATGTTTCGCCAAATTCTCATCAACCCTAATCAAACACACCTTCAGAAAATTTTATGATATAATTCTAACGAAATTCAAATTTTCGAACTCCAGACAGTCACTTATGGTACTACTTCTGCCCCATTTTTAGCTACTAGAGTTCTCAAAGAAATTTCTAACAGTAATTCAATGAAATATCCCATAGCTTCCAAAGCATTGAAGGAAGATTTTTATATGGTTGCCTGCTTAACTGGTTGTGACAATTTTGATGAGTTAATTTGTACTCAAATTAATTTAATAAGTATGTTAAGAGATTCAGGAATGCATCTTCGTAAATGGTCTTCCAATTCCAACGAAATTTTAGAAACTATTCCAATTTCGGACATTGAACAGTCAAATAATAAAATTATAAAAACACTAGGAATAGCTTGGAATCCTTTTTCTGATAGTTTACACATAATAGTTCCAAAATTATCCGTTCATAGTAAAGTTTCAAAAAGAACAATATTAGCAGATTTAGCTCAAATTTTCGATCCATTAGGTTTCCTCTCTACGGTATTGATAAAAGGCAAAATACTCTTGCAAAGTCTCTGGCAAATGAATGTAAGTTGGGATGAGGAAGTTCCAAATTATTATGAAAATGAATGGTTGCGTTTTAGAAATTCTATTTATTTAATCGAAAATTGTCGCTTGAATAGATATCTTTCTCCTTTTGCCGAACAAATAGTTGAATTACATGGCTTCGCAGATACTTCTGAAAGGGCTTTCGGTGCTTGCTTATATGTTCGCAGTACGAATCCGACTGGAGGCTATACTGGAAAATTGGTAGCTAGTAAATCGCGTGTCACATCTCTAAAAACGATGACAATACCTAAGCTTGAATTAAATGTAGCACTTTTATTGGCTAGATTAGCTACCAAAGTAGTTCGAGCATTTCAGGTCGATTTTAAAAAAAATTTTCTTTGGGTTGACTCGACCATTGTTCTTAGCAAATAGGGTATCTGAGATACAGAATTTGACCACCAACTGCACTTGGCAGCATGTAAATAGCTACAATATAATATAGCGGATCTCATTTCAAGAGGCACCAGTATCGAAAATTTAGTAGAATCACAAACTTGGTAGAATGGACCACTGTTCCTTCAACAACATCAAAAATACTGGCCAAAAGCAATATCAAAGAATGAATCCCAAGAAGTCACATCCGAAATTAAACCAGAAAAAGTCACGTTAACTTTATCAGTAAACGAAGATATCACTGAGTTAATTGATAAAATTAGCTCACTTCACAAACTTGTTCGCGTGATATGTTACTTGTTACGATTCACAAATAATGTTAATAAATTGAAACATAAAATTAAAGGATTCTTCACAGCTGAAGAAATTAAAGGCAGCTTGAACTATATTTAATAAGAGAAGTGCAAAAACAATTTTTTGAAGATAAAATTCAATCATTAATATCCGAGAAACCACTATCACGCAAAAGTAAAATTAAAGATTTGAATCCATTCATCGATGATCAAAATATGCTTCGAGTTGGCCGCAGACTAAAAAAGGCGATGTTTGTGACTTATGAAAGCAGGCATCCACTCATTCTGCCATACGAAAGCAATTTCACATTGTTAATTTTTAGAGACGAACATGTAAAATATTTACATTGTGGGCCTCAGCAATTACTCTCGATGATATACGGCAACGCTACTGGCCTCTACGCGGCAAAATCTTGGCAAAAAAGGTGACTCGTTATTGTATCAAATGTTTCAAATCAAAACCAAATACCATCAATCAATTTATGGGGAACTTGCCAGAATGTAGATTAACACCTAACAGGCCATTTACGACCCACTGGAATAGATTTTTGTGGGCCTTTTTTGCACAAAAAATAAAAATCAACGAGGCGGTGCAAGCCATAAAGTGTATGTTTGCATATTCATTTGCTTTGTGACTAAAGGCATACATCTTGAAATTGTATCAGATATGACTACCGAGGCATTTATTGCCTATTTAAAACGATTTATATTTCGTCGCGGCGCTCCAACCATTATTTGGTCGGATAATGGCACAAATTTCGTTGGCGCCTACCGCGAATTAAAGCAGCTGTACCACTTAATTTGCAAACAAGAACATACGAATGAATTAATGAATTTTTGCAATTTCGCAGAGATTCAATGGAAATTCATTCCACCAAGATCACCAAACTTCGGAGGATTATGGGAGTCGTCTATAAAAATTTTAAAGTCACACATGAGGCGAGTTTCATCTAATACAATATTGACATATGAAGAGTTGAATACACTAGTTATTCAAATTGAAGGAGTTATGAACTCGAGACCACTTACAGTGCTTTCAACAAAACCGAATGATCCAAAACCCATAACCCCGGCACATTTTTTAACCGGAGGTTTAATAAACAATATTACAGAAGCAAATGTTATCGAAATACCGCCGAACAGACTTTCCAGATTCGAAAATGTCAACAAAATGTTCCAGTCGTTTTGGAAAAGGTTTTCAGTTGAATATTTACATACGTTACAGCAGAGAAAAGAATGGAGAGATCAACGAGAAAACTTTCAAGAAAACGACATTGTACTCATTGTTGATGAACAATTACCAACAACACAATGGTTAATGGGTAAAATAGTTGAAGTTATACCAGGATCAGATGGGATTAACCGCGTATTTAATATTAAAACAAAAAATGGAATAATAAAACGTACAATTAGTAAAATTTGTAAACTACCCTTAGAATAAATTACTAATTTGTTATCTTTAAGAAATTCAATATAATTTTAAGAATAGTTTAAGATTATGAATTTCATTATTTAGTTCTCATTTTACATTGTAGTTATGTATATTACTTCAACGGGGGGGAGAATGGTGAAATTCATAAACACATAAAACCAGACATATGGTATTTTGGAATTCCCTCAACCCTAATTTAAAAAAGAGGATAATTGATGATCTGGTTTTATTGGTATCATAAAGTGGAACAATTTTCTTTATGATCCTAATTAGGTTTTACCTTTATTTTATCTTATTTTACTGTTGTAGTTTCTTTTTGTTTTGTCAAATTATCTATATAAATATCACATTTTTTAAAATAGAATGATTCTTGTTTCGTCTGTCGTGAAGATATTTCTCAGATACTCGTAGTTAAATAAATGTATATGCTTAAATCTTTATCGCGTTGTGTTTTATTTAAACAAATTCATTTTCGAGAAATTAGATCACACCAGGTTACGTGCATGTTCGTGAAGGTATCTGAAGTGGAAAGCTTAAGGCTTGGACCTCGGTCTAGAGGCATAGGTAAAATGTTTTCTAAAATTTCAATTTTTGATGCTTCCGATACTGAATTCAGTACCTGATGAGATCCTGTCATATACGATTGGAACTACAGTGACGTCTAGAAATTGCCTGCAAAATATCCGTAATTCAAAATAATTATAATTTCTCCCGTGCATCGTCGGGTAATTCAGCTAGTTCCATATAAACGGGAAATTTTCGAAAATGCACAGCGATACTGCTCACAAATAAATCATAAGAAAATTCTTAAACTTTCTGAACAATTTCGTTACTGGTCTTACTATAATATAAAATCAATTTCATGGCCGACCAATTTTTGGAAAAAGCTCATCATGAATCGATATTTCTCAAAAAATTGAAACCTTTGGAACTGTTTAATCCCTAGTTGCTTGTATTTATATTTAATTCAACTATCATCGCTCGGTGGCCTGCTGGCGAAGCGAAATATCCTACCCACGACTGCTAAGCTAATTGATCCTCTGGAATGGCTGGCATCAGTTTTAAAAACACCAAAGAAAATGTTGCAGAAAATGTGGCTCATGGGTCTAAGCTAGGATGAACCAGTTGAACAAATACCAAACCCGAATTCGATTGACATAAAGAAGAACTTTTACTCAGATATGGTACATCATTGACAGCATTGATGCCAAACAGTGTATTATACAAATAATATTTTTTAAAATTAGGTCACCAAATCGTTACACATGTTGCCACAATTCAACCAAACTTCGTTATATTACATAAAAGCATAAACCATTTTAAAAAGCACTATAAATAAAAAAATTTTGTTTGTATAATTTATGTAACCATAAATATTGATAATTTATATTCCATAATTAGTAAAAAATATAATTAATTTTTAATTAAACTTTTATTTTTTCTTTATTTATTATAAAATTTCAATAAACATAAATCATAAAGAAAAACTTTTAAAATTATGTATGTAAATATTTTTGCAAACCTATATACGGTCGTAGCTATGCGATCAAATTAAATTTACGATATTTTACGTATCAGAATGCTATAAAACAAATTTTTTTAAATTACAACAGAATTATGTTAAATTTTTATGTTGGTCGATTTCCGATCACCAGACCTACATCTATATACACATCGAAATTATGTTCAATTGTTGTTATATTGATGAATGAATAATGAATTTTTGATTGAAAAAATGTGTGTCATGAAACATTTTGAAATTAAACAAAAAAAAAAATACAAATTGAAAATTATTAATTGAGAGAGCGGTTTTGCATATTATACACGATATAACCCATATAACATATACAATATTGATTGATGAATGGTAATGATATATTTGACCACGATTTTGATTGTGTTTTGTATTCTCGTTTCTTGGGCCCAGGTGATATTGACGTTGTTATTTATGTATGTGGCAGAAAAAAGCTTGAAATTATGTAATTTTTGTAACAAATTGTCCGACCATATATACAATAGTGCAATAAATTTTATCACAAATTTTACTTCTCTCACGATAAATCATGACTTATAACTTTCGTTTTATGTATGCAGATATATTTTTTATGTATCTGCACTCATATACGATATATAAAATTAGTGTACCGGGTGCATGTAAAGGGACCATATTATACCGGAATTTAAAATTTGTACCCGCAAAAGCTTAAAGCTAATGAACAATGAATTTTTTGTTCAGAAAGTTTTAACATTTACATCAACACCCGTTAAATTCCGTTTGTATACCAAATTTGACATAAAAATTTGTTATGCCTCATTTTCAATACGAAAAATGTTTAAAACAAAATAATCTGTTAGTTAAATTTATTAGATCAAGGAAAAGAAAATAAATAATCTCACATCGTACTTATCCATATATAAAATACAATTTGGTATATAACAAAAATTCACAAGTCGCTTGAAATGCAAAAAATTTACATAATCAAATTGGTACACGATTTAAAAATAAATCAAAATCAATATAACTCGAATATAAAATATACACAAGAACAAAAAAAAACGAAACGGAAAACTCTACTTTGCACACAGTGCACAAGAAATCAATAAATTTGAAGAGAAAACGAAAACACGAAAATACTAAAAAAAAAAAATTAAAAGGCTTTAAGCTTGATTTTTATAACTTTTTGTAATTTTGAACGATTGTGACAGTATCGTGCTGTCTTAAAACACATTTAGAAATCGTAACGATTTTTTGTAATAAATTTATTTAAGAAAAAAAATGCAAAAAAACGAATTTTGTGAATCAATAAATTAAGAAAATATGTAACATTTTAAAAAAAATAAATTATGAGGTAGCGCTGTTATATATTTAAAAGGTTGGCTCTGTTTCATAATGTTGTGATTGATTTAATATGCAAAATTTAGTCCACATGCCAATATTTGTTGTTTTGCAATAAATTTCATTCTCGTTTGAGTTTATGCCTACTCCTAATTAATGTTACTTAACCTTTACCTGGCACATCGGGCATGTACGAACCCCTTGCTGTTTCTCGTCGATTTTTGATATTTAATTTATAATCTTCGAAATCTAAACTCGTAACGACATCTATCGGTAGTCAAGGGATACACTTTTATACCTATGCCACTGAGATAGCGCTGCGACCGCTATTTTGTCTGCAGCACTGGTCAAAAACAGTTTGGGGAGTGTACGTACCCCACCGTGTGACATCAACGTCGTTTTTTCGTGAATTGTGGATTTTTTTTTTTTTTTTTTTTTATTTTCGTGTTTAAAAAGAAAAGAGATTTTTTTAACGTTTTCAACGATTTTCGACGTTTTTTGTTCATGTTTAGAACCGCGTATCATTTGCGTTCTCGATATTTACGAGCGCGGTTTCTCGAGGATGATATGCAGGAAGAACTAATAGAAGACAATAGTGCCAACCATCTTTTAAACGCGGAAGATTCTTCAGATGATAGCTATGAAGAATCTGATGACGATGCTATGGATATTGACATGGAGGATCCAAGCGAAAATCAAAAGGTTAATGCACGTCGAAGTGAATTACAACGTGGCCGCCCGCCAATCACATCTATGGGAAAGATGGCTTCAAGTAGACCAGAAAAACTCCGTCCCGTAGATCAGTAAGAATACCAACATTCTTAAATCAGATTTTTTTTTTCAATACAAATTCAATTTAGCCGCTATGTTTTTAATAATTTTTTTATTGATTAATTATCGATAACTATTTGATATTAATTCGTTCTAATGTATGTAATTGTTTTTGCAGACAGACATTTGCAACCGTTAGAGACCGGTCCAGCTGGTAACGCTGTAAATGCTGAAACGATAGAAGCTATTTAGGAGTGTTTATAGTTACTGATGAGATGATAAATTTAATCATACATAATACGAATTTGAAGATCGAACAGGAATGTTTATCATTGGTTGTTGAAGAAAAACAGCAAAGTTACCATCATCATGCTGATGCTGTTGAGATCATTGTCAACAGCTAATGGCCTCACAAATGCGTATTTCCAAGACACAGGTTTACTTTTTTATCAACTTGTCTTCGTTTTGATAATAAAGACGAAAGAGAAGAGGATGACAGATTTGCTCCGATCAAGAATTTATGGAATATGTTTATAGAAAATTGTAGAAGTAAGTACAGCCCGAGTCACGAATGTACTGTTGACGAACAGCTGCTGAGTTTCAGAGGACGCTGTAAGTTCCCAATTTACATCAAAGATAAGCCTCATAATAATTTTAAAGTATATAACTAATGTTACCATTAATTTGATTTTTTTGAAAAAGTGGCTTAAGCTACTTTCAAAATAAACTGCTCAAATTTATTTTAAACATATTGACGCCGTTGTTTCGTTAGGGCCAAATTTTGGTAGTGGACTTATTTTGTATATAGCCCTTTCAGGTCCAAAAAACCTGTGGGTAAATAATACTATATATCCATTTAATGCCTTATTTTATTAAAATAATATCATTGTTAAAGTTCGACCAGCACAATTGCTCAATCATTGCAATGGCCTGTGTCAATTTTAATATTTACTTCATTAACCGAGCTATGCGCACCTTTTTGTGTGTGCGATTGAGCTTTATTTTTTATGGGGGCATATTATTTTTGTAATTACATATTCGGCCTATATTTAGTTTAAGTTAGCGTTAGCAGAAATGACAGTACTAAAAACCGATACAACGAGGGAAAAAAATTTATATTAGCAGTGATTTTCTAACATATACATAACATATTAAAATGAATAACCCTTAAAGGTAAGTACGAATAAATACTCTAAATTTTCCAATAGCATATATAAAATAAAATCAACTTCTAGTAGATCGTCGTTGATTGCAAAAACTAACATAAATACAAACATGAAGGTTGAACTTGATCTTTCATTTAAATTTTTTATAAACGATTTTTCAGTTGTGTTCAAAAACGGTCTTTGTGATGAAAGTGAAATACAACAAATGTTGGAAAATTCGAGGTCAGATTCCGATGAAGATGTGGTATTAAATCAAAATTTAGTGTATTTTGAAGAAGAAAATATTTCCAGTGACTCTGAAGATGATTCACAAGATAACCAGCCTGTGAATATTATAGCGTTTAATAATGAAATTGATATTTATTTACATCACGAGTATTAACCGTAACATAGAAAAATGGAACTTCTGTAACAAATATTAAATCGCCGATGGAGCTCTTCACTTGATACTTTTCTGAACAACATTTTATCGATGTATAGCACAAAACACTAACATATACCTTTTGCAAAAGCGGGGTGGTAGTGAGCTTAAACAATCAGCTCACGAAATTAAATGCTTTACGGGGTGTTTTTAGCAATGCATTAGGTAGGTAATCTAGATTAAAAATGTACTGGAGGACTGGATTGAAATGTTCATGGGTTTCCTCCACTTTTTCAAAAACCCGATTCAAATATTTGAGATCTTCCTTGCATTACGTTGTTGTTATCGAAACCACAACAATTTATTTTGAAAAATTAGTCCATTCATCAGTGTTGTTCGAGATAGATGCAGCGCAATTCCAAAAAAATAAGAAAATATTCCATTGATGACCAGATGATCCCTTACATAGGCAGATGTCAGGCAAAACAATATGTTAAAAATAAGCCCCGTCAATTGGTCTTAAAAATTTTGTAGTAACGACTCTTTCAGGCGTGGCAAAGTGGATTTTGAAATCTGCCAGAATGACAAGTGATCGAAAACTGCGATTGGGACGAGAAATAGTATTGCGATTAATTTAGAACATACCCAAAGGCAGTTATTTGTATTTTGATCGGTACTTTACAACTGTACCGCTTCTAAAACTACGTTTGGTAGGAATTTATATAAAAAGAATTACAAAGAATTACAAAGTTAATATCATAATTTTAGCATATTAGGTACTATAATTGGTAACCGACTGAATAAGGTTAGAGTTAGCGGATGCACTAATTTTAAACGTGAAGCGGCCACGACAAGAACTGAGTGATGATGAAGAGATTGCTACGAAGCAACCAAATATTGCATGTTGTTTGCAACTCCGATCTATTACAAGACATTGCGATGTGGCCATTCTCATTTACCTGTATGAGATGCTTTATCTTCAACTAGATGCTGTCGTCTTGAAACGTGTAAAAGCCGCACACGCTGCCGCTGTGATAAATGCAACGTTTATTTGCGTTCTGTGACTGAATTTTAAGTGTGATATATTTTTATGATACAATATTTTTACTTGAATAAAAGTGAAATAATTTTTTATTGTTTTTAACTGTCTAATTGTTTAAAGCTAACTGCATAAATATAAGCTCAACAAACCCGAATATGTGTGGGTGATGAATATAAAAAAACGAGTTTTTTTAAATGTAAGTTATCTCCTATTTAGTTAGAGTGTTCTTGTTAATCTGTGAACATTTTAAGAAAATTGGAGCATGTTTGGATTCCCTGAATTTAGCAATATCTCTTTATTGACGACGTACACAACTATGCAAGTTGAACTTTAATTATGATGCAAGTTTTTGCTGAGGAAATTTATTTCAGATGTTGCACAAATGTGTTACTGGGACCAATATCTATGTATTTTAAAACTTCAATGCAAATGTTTCAGAAACTGATAATTTACCCACACAATTGTGTTCTGTGAATCCTAATAGGATAGGGCGTTTAAAAATGGTACAATTGGGCAGTCTTAACGAGATAATTCTGGTAAATCAATCGGTTCCGAGATGAAGCTAGCGTTTATTTGGTAAGTGGTAGATTTTCGTTATGAAGCAAAACATGGTCTTCCTGGTTATACTGATGGGTACCCGAATGTTTGTTGTAATATTGGTTCAGAGAAGTGGCATACCCCTGAGACCACAGACTTCAAAATCATTGAATCAATTGTTAGAATTGTTGCCATCGACTTAAGTGAGACATCCGCATATGTTGAAGGTTGGGTTTTGGCAACAGTAGTAACGGCTGCATAATGAAGCTGTGTGATGAGGTAAGCGGGAACCATTTGTCATCTTACAGTAGTCCATCGGTCGGGAATTCTGTAGTTCCTCAATTTGCCTTGTGGTGGACAAATACTCTTCATTGGTAAATAGGACTTCTCCAATCACGCAACCTAAATGATATTTAGAGTATGTAACGAAAATGATAGTATATAAAAAATAAAGGAGAACCAACTTTATATTACAATAATTATGAAACATAATTAATGTAAATGATTTAAAAAAAACCAAGGTACTAAGAGTAGAGTATGAGTGTATGATCATTTTCGTTGCAAAAACTTCTAGATTTTTTTTTATTGTAAACGGGGAACGAATTTCTATTTTGTATGTTTGGGTTTGTTAATTTGTAAAATGGATTAACTGCAAAATAAGTTCGACGAGAATCTTTATAATTTGTAAATTTTTTGACGGTTGCCTCCCAGAGTCCGCCAAAGAAAGGGGTAACCGCAGGAATAAAATGCCATTGGATGTGATTCTCTTCATAAATTGAGCGTAGTAATGTTGCAGCTGACTTCTTGATACATGTATATTCGTACTGTTATTACAGTAAATATGTTGGGCTAATCCACCAATGAAAATAAATAACTTCAGAAATGAGACGAAGGCGTCTGATGTCATATATAAGACAATTTCCTGCTATGTTGCCGTGGCTGCCATAAATATACAAATATGACTTGTGGATTTTTAAGTTGAATGGATCAGAAAAATATAATATTCAGCGTTTAGCACCACGCTTCCAGACAAACTCTTGCTTTAATTACGCTTGATTTTTTACTCATTTCGTCTTTCAATAGATTTTCAGGAGCCATAGCTACCTCTGGTTGATTTAACGGGTGGGTTGTCATAGCTTGGTATAAAATGCCATTGGAAACGATTAGTGCTGGACATGATTTCAGTGATACGGTTAGCTTGACATGGTTTGAGTATGTTTGGCGGTTTCGATAGCAATTGTAGAACGAACAATTAATCGGTATATATAAGTAAATCGACAGTAATAGCAATAACTAAAGTGGGATTATAGTTTTAGTAGGAAAACAAGTAAGGTTGCGCTTCTAGGTTCTAGTTTAGAAACTATGCGGGAAAAGATCGCGGCAGCATAAGCATCCTTTGACATGTTCGAGATTCCATGTAATTCCAATTGCTCTCTGAGCAAGTCCGAGCTGCTTACGATTCGTTAAATACTTATTCGAATTAACACCAATTGTACTAGGATTTCCAGGCTAATTGTGACAGGTGATAAAAAGCCCAATGAATGGAAGACGCGAATCGTTCCTGAGAGATTAAACCGCTTTGTTACCCTGGGGGGTGATGCTGATTATGACACCCTACAAGACATCATTTCACGATTCTTGGAATGTTCTCCAATAGTAATGGTGGCCGACAATTGCCGCATGTTAAAGCCACCATACATCATTAGTGAAGTTAATTTTAGGAAATCGCAATTTGCCTAAACGTCTTTAGATGTCTGCAGAAAAAACGTATTGGTGAAATGAATACCCATTATTTTAGAGGTGGATTAGTGGTGGAACTAGATTCGTATATCACGGGATGGTGTGATAAATAAAAGACCCGCTTACTGGGTTTTAATATCTCAGTTTTTCGGATTAACTCAATGTGTCTTAACTTCCAACGTGTCACGTATGGAAACGTAAAGATGTCTTCAATTTCTTATGATTTGTTCGGTTATACAGTGAATAATATTTTCGCATGGCTTGAGTATAACTTTCACCAACTTCTAGCATATCTGGCGGAAACGGCAGTCGACCAATTATCTTATTTTGTTGTACATTTATTAGTAGTAGATTGAAATAGATCTAGACATTATTGCTCTTCTGTGGTCTGGGGTTTTGCAGGAATAATTTCTTCAACCTTCCAAAAACGTTCGATTGTGGCATCGGTATGCTGAAGCATGAGATGATGTATTTCAGTCAAAATTGTGTTTCGTGGTTCATTTGTTGTAGGTATGGCACCTCCAAATGCCGCGCTGCATGTGACGATGGATTTGTCACCCGTCCAACGTTTGACAAAACTGAGCATGTAGTTCACCTTAGCAATGCACAGCTCAATAGTAAAGCACATGTTTTCAACGAAAGTAACCCCTAGGTCTTTAGTATCAAGTACTTCCTGAAGAAGTACCCCATTTATCTTGTAGCCTTATGTAACAGGGTTGGCTTTTCGATGAAACTATAGAAATTTGACTCGATGGCTATAGGTTTTGAGGTCATCTGCGAACATCAGGATATTGGAAGGCTTTATCACTTCGGTAATACCGTTTATGAAGATTGTAAAAATTAATGAGCCAACGTAAGAGCCTTGTGATACACCAGAGATTGTTTGTATTTTATTCGACGTTGTACCTCCTATTTCGATATATTGATGGTAATCTGTTTATGAAATTTCATTTTGCATCCTTTTCCTATCGGGACTCAAACCCGGTACCTCCCGATCCAAATGACAAAGCTTTAACCACTGTACCATTTGATTCGATTACTCAAATAAGATTTGAACCAGGCTAAAAAGTGGCTGGAAAATCCAAACTTGAAAATGAATTCCAAAGTTTTACAATGGCTAATAGAGTCGAAAGCTTTTGCAAAGACGGTGTATATTACGTCAACTTGTGTGTGTTTCTCAGTTTCTTTAATAGAATATCTAGTAAATTCTATAAGGTTTGTAGATACTGATCTTTTAAGCATAACACCATGTTGGTATTGTGCTATATACCGCGATAGCACTATTTCGAATGAGTTGCATATTATTAGTTCAAATAATTTAGGTATAGCAGATATAGATGTACTACCTCTAGCAAGAGATATCATTTCTAGATTCAGTTTTGAAAATAGGCATCACTCTAATATTTAATACTTTTGTGAAAAATTTGCCAATTTTAATGACTGATTGAACAAAATTCTAAGAGGAATTGCAAAATTTTTAGAATTTTTTAGAAATGAAGGCGGAATACCATCAGGCCCACATCCTTTTCCGAATCCAACCAATACTCACAGTATGTCTTCTGGCTCGATGTGTGGAGTAAATATGAATATACTATAATCACTAGTAGTTGAATCTTTATATTTATCAATGTCTTCTGCTTTTTAAACAGATTCGAAAAACTCAGTAAACGTGTTGGTTACCTGGGGATCACCAGACTTTTGATCTATAAATTTCATCAAGGCTGGGTGGGTAACCATCAGTTTCGCGTTTGGTTATTCAAAAAATTCCAATAGTGTTTGGAATCGCCTTTTATTTTATGCTTGAAATTGAGAATATATAGCTTCTGTGGCTTAGTTCAAAATAAATTCAATATTTTGGTTATATACCGTTAATTTCTGTTTACTATCCTGGGAACACAATTTGAGGTTTTCTTTATAAGCCTTGTCTTTTTTATTTTTAAGACTGATAAGTTGATCGTCATACCGTGGAGGATATTTGTTCGGTTTGCTCATAGACACAGGAATAAATAAATCAATTCATTTAAATAGATGTGTGTAAAATGTTTCCACGTTTACATCTATTACATCGCTGTTAAACTCGGCATTCCAATTTGTTTGCTCAAAATATTGTTATAAGTTATTTGATTTGCCTTTTCTGAAGTTGTAATATGGTTTCCGGTTATCTCGTCCATTTTTTAATTCGCAGATTTGACTGAAATTTGAGTCAAATATGGTTTCAACGAATAGGTACTTATTATCCAAATTCACGTTTACAAGTATAATCTCGTTGGTTTCTTCATCATAAGACCAACTAACATTTGAGAGATTGAAATCTCTAGTTATTAAAATTATGTCTGATCAGTATTGGTAATTTCCATAATTGTGTCGCAGCACTTAATATACGATGATGTATGTGTACCAGGTGGAATATACCCCTCTTAAATTCGTATACTGACTTATTACTGATGACAATTTTAACACATAATTGCTCGATTCGTTAAATCTAACAATTCACTAGGTAGTGATGTGTCGACGGCTATTAGTACTCCGCCACCGGATTTTTTATTCTTGTTACAACTTTTTTTCTTTAAATTTTTAGAAATTTTGGAAGCATGTGTTTTGCATTTATCTCAATTTTCACGAACTCGAAAAAAGAATCTTAAATTGCAGAATTTTTGAGCGATAACCTTAATCAAACCAACTCATATGAAACTTTTCCAGACATAACACTATAAATGTTAAATTTTAACAAATTTTTGAGGTTAACGTATTTGCATTTCACTCCACCCAATTTTTCCGAACTACAAACAGGAAGCTTGACCATGCAAATTTTTCAGAAGTATAATTAACGACAAACCAATTCAAATGAAATGTTTTCAAGAAATAATACTTAAAACGTTAGGTTTTTAGAATTTTTTTAAATTTCTAATTGTATCTGCTCACACCCTCCAATTTTCCCGAACTCACATAAAGCTTGACTTCAAAAATTTTCCAGCGATAACCAACGACAAATTGATTCATTCATTTTGAAGTTTATGAATTTCACTCTATCCAATTTTTTCGAACACTCAGCAAGAAACTTGACAATTGACAATTTTTCCAACGATAGCCATTGACAAACCGATTCAAAACAGACCTTTTTTGAAAACCAATTCCAAACAGACCTTTTCCAGACGTAACACCATAAATGTTAAATTTTTATAAGTTTTTGAAGTTCGCACTCGTATTTCCTACCTCAGTTTTTCCCGAACTCCAAAAAAAAAACTTGACCTGCAAAATTTTACAGCGATAACCATCCGATTCAAATGAGATCTTCTCCAAACAACACTTTAAACGTTATAAGTTTTTATCAATTTTGGAAATTTGCCATGCTTTGCCCATCTAAGCCGAAAATTTCAGCCGAAAAAAACTGCATTATCACCATATTTTGTATCAGGTGGTAATAAAAAGTTCTGTTGTATGAGTCGAAAATTACATGTAAGTGAAGTTGATAGTAAATTTTCGCCGAAAAAAAATTTGAAAAAATCAATATCACATAATTCGGATGTTTAATGGTAATATGAACTATGTCAAGTTAGACCAATTCGTAAACTGTTGGATAAAATATATACATATAAGTTCTCGTGTTAAAGGGCAATGAATATGAGTTGATGCACTAACAGTGAACACCTGCGCCAAAAACCAGGCCATCTGCTATGTAGCATCATAGTGATATAAATTAAAAGCTGGTCCCATGTTTGGTGGTAATTTGAACTGGGTGAAGTTAAAAATTAATGAATGAATTTCATCATAAATCAGCATTCAAGATCTTTTTTGTATGTATTTCGGTGAATGGCAGAAATTTTTTATCCTTCATGCGCACATTTTGGTTTGGTTTCTCCAAAAAATCAGATCGTGTGAAATTGATTCCATAATTGCAACCAAAATCCTGGATGAAGCTGTTGATTCTTAATTCGATGCAGTGATGTCTAAGAATATGATCCAAGAACCTTGCGTAGTGATCAACAGTGACTCACCCTGTATGATAGATGGCAAGTATTTCAAGCGATACGCGAGAGATTTGAATGCCGACACTATCACATGCAATGACGGGTACCCATTGTATAGTAGGCGATCAGTAGCGGACAAGGGGTGATTTACAGTTGTGAAGGGCAAGATGTGTTGCACCTACACTGTTCATCCAAATTACGATTTATGTTACTTTCTTCAATTGTTGTTGGTGAATGGTTCGTGGCCGTTTCAACAACCAAGAAATACCGACCAAATGGCCCAGTAGTTAAAGCTTTGGGGTTGGATCGGGAAGTACAGGGTTCGAATACCGATAGGGGCAAGATGCAAAAGGAAATTTTCATCAACAGATTACGATTTCTAATTAAAAGGAATACAACTACGTCCCCCTATCGGCGTCCTACCTATATAGGCTGGCATGAAATTTTGAGTTTTGACATGAGTTTTGTCATTGCAACTAATTTTTCTAATTTGGGTAAAGATTACAAATACATTAAAACATTCACTAACCGCATCATGCCTCACTCACCAACCACATTTTTCTAACAATCCTATGATTGACATCATACTGTTTCAGACACCCCAAATTATTTTCAGAAATGAAAACCAATTTCACCAATCTCGAATATTTAAACTTTTTATTAAAACAAACCACTTTGCAGCTACCCTTACCTAAATCATTAAATTTAATTTTATTCGTGTCTCCAGTTTCGTAATTTGATAATCTCAAATATTCGAGGAACCGAACAAAAAAATAAAATAACCAAATTTACACATTTTTTAACAAGTTATAAATAAAATAAAATAATTTTATATAAATTATAACATAATTTTTGTTTAATTTGATCACAAGATGCCAAGTATAATTCAAAATATATTCAAATAAGTTTACACCAACAGCAACGGCACGTATAAATAAATAACAAATTGACATTGAAGCTACCAGCTAAACCAAACTTATAAGACGAAACCAACAACAATAAGAAGAAAAACTTTTGCCGCAAAAATATGCCGAAAACGAAGAAGAAACTTAACTTCAGAACCTGTCAAAAAAATTTAATAGGATTTTATTTTTGTTCTCGTCTTGATTTTTTCTTTATATTTAACATTTTATTAAATACAAGATTTTTTATTTCGGTTCGATATACTTCTTCTTATTTATAATATTATGAATTCTTATTGTATTTAATTTTTGTTAAAGACAGAACGCAAGTTTTTAAAGTCAAGCACAAAAAAATATATATATTTAAAGATTTGATAAATTGAAAATATATTATTTTGATTGATGATGAGATATGGATGTAACATAAAAAGAAACACCAAACCCAACCACCAATTCAACTTCATATGTCTAACAACTCTTCTTCTAAAACAACTATATATACCGAAAACGCACCGTCTCGCGCACTACACAACAATAAGAAATTACAATCTACACAACAAAAAAAAATATCCAATAAATAATAAGATTTACATTGTATCAAAATTTTGAGATAAAATTGTAAATTAAATTTAATTAATAATCATAGAATGGAGCATAAAAAATTGATTTGAATATATTGATTGATATAAAATATAGATAAATATCTTTAATAAATATTTATTTCTTAATTGCTAACTGGGAGAATCATTACTCTGTTGAAAATTTGAATGCTAAACTATATGCGGCGGACGCAGTTTGAGAGAAGAACCTTTTTATGGTATTTTATTAACTTATATTTTATCTTACTTTCAATATCGATATTTACGTGCACGTTCGATTATATTGTATAGCCTCGCTGTATACATAATTGATTTTGAATGGTAGCCAAAAATCATTTTGCTATATATTATATAAAGACAGGAAGAAGATGGTAAATAAGTATTTTGCAGTCTAATTGGTATAAGCATGGTAAGTATTAAGACGGATCCAAAAATTGTTGCCTTAGTTAATTGAAAAATATCAATTATTTTTATTTTTTCAATTATTTTTGCGGCTCGCTTAATTGAATTTCGAAGTTTGAAACATATTGGTGCGATTTTTACTTTTACAACATAATTTTATGACCTGTCACTCGCAGTGATAAATTTTTGATGTTAGTATGGTATATTTTAGATTTAATTATTTTTAATTAAATCGCACAGTAATAACATAAAAATTAGTGTTGCTATAAGGAGTCACGTTTTAATTTCGGTTTGTTGAAAAACATAACCATTTGAATTACTAACATTGATCTGTAAAACAAAAAATTAGGAAAGTTTTTACCTTTAGATGCTAAGGAAATAATCTACAGTGTGTTGCATAACTATATAACCACTCGTTTTTTTGACTTTTTAAAATAACGTATTTAAAAATTTCAAAACTTTTAATGCAAAAAATTGCGTAAGGATGAAATATCCGGAATTTATTGACGTTGGTGTTCCCCAGGGTTCAGTATTAGGCCCTCTGCTGTTTCTCATTTATACAAACTCCGTATTTAAATTGAATCTTCATGGTTATTCAACCGGGTTTGCTGATGACATTGCTCTGGCTTACTGTGGGAATTCTCCCAGCAACGTTATTTCGATGATCAATTCTGATTTAAAAGTTTTACTCTCATGGTTCGACAAACATCGCCTGATCTTAAGCCGGAAAACTAAATTCATGTTGTTTAAATTGTCTGGTAGCTTTAATACGTCTATTTTGCCGCGGGTGACTAATCACAGCAGGTATGAATGTGCGTCTAGTGGTTGCCACTCTGAGTGCTTTGATATCGAACAAGTTGACTCGTTTAAATATCTTGGTGTTCACTTGGATACTTGCCTTAATTGGAAAACGCATGTTAATTCAGTCCACCAGTATCTGTCATCAACTGCTAGAATTTTCTACCTTCTTCGTGATTATTGTCCTCCGTCGGTTCTAAAAATAGCTTACCGTGCGCTAGTTATGGCTAAATTGGAATATGGATTGTCGTGCTGGGGTGGTTGTTATGCTGCAACTTCGTATCCTTTATATGTTCTACAGAAAATGATTTTGAGAATATATCTAAAGAAACCAAGAACTGAACCATCATGGAATTTATTCTTTACGACGAATATTTTGCCGTTGAAACATTTGTATGTTTATAAGGTATTGAGAGTTTTTTTTAATCGAAGTGGTCAACAAATAATGAGAAGCGATTTTCGTTACAATTTTCGCGGTAACCACCAATTTCTTTGTAACATCCCAAGATTCTTCAATGACCACTTCCGACGCTCTATTCTGGTCGCTGCACCAACCTTTTTTAATGCGCTACCAATTTACATTAGGAAGGACATTCATTTGAAGTCCTTTTTACCTAGAGTTAAACAATGGCTATTTGAAACTGTTGATATCTCCTATTTATTCAGGGTTATTACATAAAACTTGATGTATTTAGTCACATATTATGAAGTTGAAATTTAGTAGTAAAAGTAGTAGTATTGGTAATGGTAGTAATAGTATTAGTATCTTAGTCATTTTATTGTAAGCTTTTATCACATTTTATTCTCATTTTAATCATTTAATTTTGTAAATATTAGGATTATGTTGTATTTTTATGTATTACGCGAATTTGCTTCTGCCGTTTTTTCGGCACAAAATTCGTTATATTTTTTTGAATAAATAATAATAAATAAAATAAAAAATATATAAAATACAAAAAAAACCGTTACAATATTCAATCGTTTTAAACAAAAATAATAAATTTTTGAATTTGCCTTGTTGCATAACACTGAGAGAAAAAATTTGTTGAATCTACAAAAAAACCGATAAATTCAACAATTTCCGGGGTTGATTTTGAGCCAACAAAAAAATTATAATAAATATTTACTGTAATTATTGTTAAAATTAATATTTTTGTTTATTGTAATTTCAATATTTAAATTGTAATAATTGTTTATTTTACAAATAATTTATGACTATTGTAAAATTAGCAAAGTGAACAAATAAATTGTCACATTTGCAATTTTTTCAGTTCTTGTAAAATCAACAAGTAAATGATAGAAATCGTAACACATACCATGAAATTGTAATATTAACAAGTACTACAAGTAAATTGTCATGCTTGTAAAGTCAATAAATAAATGTTAGAAATGGTTGTATTTACAAATAATTTGTACTTTTAGTAAATTCTACAAAAAACTTGTATTCTTGTATTCTCAACAAATAAATATTACAAATGATAATATTTACAAACAAATTATAATCATAGTAATTTCTACAAGAAATTTGTCGTTTTTGTAAAATCAACAAATCACTATAAGAAATGCTAATATTTACAAACTAATTGTATTATAAGTAAATTTGCAATTATTGTTAATGTATAAGATAAATATTATTAAAAAATCTAGTATAATTACCCATTATTGTAAATGATCATTTATTTTTTGACCTAAGTTCAGAAGCAGTATAAAAGACGAGCTGTGTAAAATGAAACCTTTGATAGGAAAGAAAATAAAATTCTTTTTTAATATTTTTTGATTGAGCTTTATTATAGTTTTAAAGCGATTATGTTAAGAAACAGTTATAATAGTTCATGTCAAATTGCAATTCATATAAAAGAGACAAACAAATTTATGATTTTAACATATTTTTTAACAAAGTTTTATAAACAATATTTTGTTATATTTTTATCATTTTAATATTTATAAACCATGAAGCTAGCTATAACAATAAAATTATAGTGATAGTCTTCTATGTTATATGTACTTTTGAATTTAAGTTCCAACTTGATAACAACTAAAGTTAAAAACTAATACGCTGAAATTTCAAAATTTGTACAAATTGAAAAATATTATTATAACTTTAAACATATTTTCTATCATTTACAACATTTGATAAGAACACGGAACTGCCAGACGAACTGGTTGTGTGTGGAATTGGCTAGGTTATAGAATTTATTAATTTTTATTTTTTCTACGTTATAGAATTCTTGAATTTTAATTATATATTCATTCGGTTGGTTTAATGAATATTGTATCAGTAAGTGTCTTTTAAAAGAATTCTTAACACTTACTAAAACCACATTTATTTATAAAACGGATGTATAATGACTAATATAATTAAAGAAAATAAATTAAATAAATATTTAAATAACAATATAATTTAAAATTAACTAATTAATGCAATTAATTCTGTGGCAATTCAACATAACCACTTAATATCAGTTAAGTGATTTTGTCAAATTTTATTTCTATCTGTTCCTTTTTGCATCATTTATGACCCAAGGCAACTTTAGACGATTTTGTATGATTTTTGACCATGTTGTGGCTATAAAACAAAACCACTTAACTACACTGAAATGCTATAATGTTACTTTATTATTTTGGAAAAAACACTCTGAATATTTACTGAATTTCATTAAAGTGATTATGTTGAATTGCCACAGAATTAAATTTATACTGTTGGTTTAAAATTGTGTTTTCCAATGTTGAACAAATCAGTTATTAAACTGGCCGCTGCGGATATTGGTTTATCAAAACGCGTGTCTATCGCATAAAAATAAATTTAAATACAATACCGTACGTTATATGAATAATGTGGGTAGGCTAAATTAAAAACTTAAAACGTTTTAAAACATAAATCAATTGCTCACACGCAAAAGTGTATGTTGAATAAACGTAGTTGCTATCTACTCTTGCAATAAATTTAATCTGCAATTCGTTTAACATAACAACGGTTATTATTGGTTGAAGGGTTAAATTATTCGCTATAGATGTTCTTCCCTTAAATTATTGTTGGTTGATTTCTTCTTCATCTTCCAAAATCAGAAACTTTCTATTAATGGAATCTTGATTTTATAGCTTCCAATGTAATGTTTCCTCATCCATTTTTAAATTATGTTTAATTAACGGAGGCAACTAGTAATGTAACAATTTAAATACTTGTAAATGTTGCAATTCTGAAAGATAAAAAACAGATTTTTTTTCATTTATTTATTTTCACAGATACGTTCGGTCACAGTAACAAGTGAAATAAAACTTACCAGTATTATTAGTTTCAGCAAAAGATCTTTTTTTAATTTAATTATTCCATCAAGCGTTAATTTTTTGTTCGATTTTTTCAACCTATGGCCATCACAATCTGTGCTCTCTTTTAATATATCTTTCTGCATTCTTTTAATATTGCTGATATGTACTTTCTTTGGAAAAATTAATATCGGCTTAACTTTGTTCAGTTGTAACTCTCCGTCGATCTTCAAAGGCTACCCAGATGTATATTTATAAGATATCCACAGCTTGTCATCACTGGAGGTAATAGTTTTAATAAATTTATATAAATTGTAAATTTGGTAATGGAAATGCACAAAACTAAATTTCACTTTCCGATTTTTTTTTTGGGTTTTTTTTATCAAACGAATTTATATATATCAAATAAATCTTTCTTACCAAGCAATGATTTTATATTTCCAAATTCAAAAATGTTGTATCCAAAATAATTAATAATTATTAATAAGCTTTCACTAAACAGCGTATTGATTGGTTTAAGCAAGGTTCAACTGAAACTATTCAACACGTTGTTTTAGATAAATTGGTTTATTATAATAATATTTACAAATTAATATTAAATGATACAAATTGCTTGTAAAATTTAATATATTGTTTTAATTTTTTACAATTTAATAATAATTGCTATTATTGTTTATTTATTTGCTTTATTTACTATAAAAGAGTAAATGCAACAATTAATTGGAAGGAAGTTTAATATTTTATTTTTCATGATATGTAATACTCGTAGATTGCCATTATTGAATCAAAAATTCAAAACTCATTATTCGTAATTTTTTGGCATTAATAACCTGGAACTATAATTTTATTTACAAGGCATGCCAAATAAAATTATCTTCACGTTAAATATCATGCATTATTTGAATGATTACACTGACAACTTCTGGAAGAATCACTAATCGCAATCTTATACTAACAACACACGTTCGCCATTTTTGACAAAATCGAAAATATTTTTAACTTCAAATTTTAAAGATAAGAAACGCACAAAACTTATTTGCACTTTATAGTAAATAAATCTTTCTTTCCTAACAATAATTTTAAATTATTTATAATAAAAACTGGTATAAAAAATTGCCAATTTTTCATTAGATAACTTATAAAAATATAAACTGTTCGTAGTTCAACTGAAACTGATGTACTGATAAAAATTTATGAACAAATTTTAGTTTAAACAAATTTCTAGTAATATGTAACAATAATTTTTTAATTTTACAATTTAACAATAATTGTTACTGATTATTTGTAATAATTACAATTTAACAGTAAATATAACAATATATTTATTGTAATTACAATTTAAAAGCCAATTAACATTTTATTTTATATAAATTTGTATCTATTGTAAAAGAGTGCCAACACAAATAAAAACACTTTAAACTTGGAATTACTGGACTAAATATAACTGAGATTATAACCGTGTTTCCTATTTTATATCACAACAGTTACACTTACACTTATAATTTTTCATTTCAAAATGTTTAGAATAAGTAGTAAAATTCGCTACCAATTCTAGATTGATAGTTTGTTGATACTTACTCGAATAAGGGTTAATAAAATACACAAAAGACTTTGATGACTGAAGACTAATATTTTGTCTGTGGTATACTTTTATACGTATAAAATTGAAGTTATTTGGTGATACAAAGAATGGTTTTATAGTTAAATATAGCAAATATAGCAAAGAATTATTTTTAGAAAAACGCGTTATCCCTGTTAATCGAAGATAAAGTTCCTTACCCCTATTTAAGTCCTCATGTATGTATACTGTTCTCATGTAGAATACTGGGACGAGTAATTTTTTTCGGAAAAGTCTGTTACTGGCAAAGTCTGAAAGTTGTCTATATTACAATACGGTAAAAATTTGTGGTGAGTTTAAAACAACTACAAAAACTATTTCACATTTTCATTTCAAGAAAATAAAAAAATTTTAACATGTTAAAAGCACCACGACTTGGCTTCGGATGGTAGTTTTTTTAAGGTACGCTCATACTCATGTAAGGACTTTCATTATTGTATATAATTTTCATACTATGCTTTAACCAGGATCCCTGACACACTTGATTAATTTTTAAATTTTCTGTAACAAATCAATATTAAGGCAGTTAATTTTACATAGAAATTTCTTAGTAATTTATTTCTGCAGCAATTTGTATCGTCATTCCTTTCTAACTGTGCCACTTGCTAAGCCAGAGTTTGCTGTTTCTTTGATTCACAGCATTTCTACTATTTTGATGAAAACGTCATAGATCGCAGGTCTCCAGCAAAGCTGTCTAACTTCCAGTAAATGTTTGTAGATCTCTATAGAAATTCGATGTCACGATTTTGCATAGACGAGACAAATATCACTCGTATAATTTATATATGAGAGCGAAAATGTATGAATATTTACTGTGACTGCTGTGATTACTACGTTCAGCAGCATTGATCGGTGATTAATTTGCATTTGGGTTAACTTTGCTTTAGGGTATTTTTCCCAATAACATCAAAATACATAGGTGTTTTAGTAAGAATTGCGAATAATTATTACAATGTGAAAGCAGTATAATAGGAAGTGAAACCCGAAAATGTTTCTATAGCAGTAATAGAAAGTATGGATTGAATTACCTTTGAGAATTTAAGGTCGACGACAGTTGCGATAGGATCCAAGTGTAATACATTTGTATCGTGACATAGAACAAATGGCTGAACATTTATAACTGATTGATTACCACACAGAGCAGGTTGCTGATATCCTAACTAAGCAAGCAATTGAGCTGAAGAAAGAACTAAATTAATGAAACTCACTATGAATGAAAAGATAAAAAATAACGACATTGTTACCCGATTGATATAAAACTAGAAATTAACAATTAATTATAAATACTTCTACATCGTGGTACTATAAAAAACCCACCAAATAAACAGTGCAGGGATAATGGGCACTAGGAGTACTTTTTGGTGGAAATGAGAAAACAATTAAACTACGGAATTAATAATTCTAAGAAATATTTTTATTTGAATATTATATTCTAAAAGTTTATTATTTGAAATTACAAATAAAATGTAATAACATATTTTACTATATTTATTCTTTTTTACAATTATCCTAGTACCTTTAACTATTTCTTAGTAGGTTTTACGAAAGCCTGTGTTGAACCTACAATTTAATAGTAAAAGTAATGTTTGGTGCAATCAACAAATTCTTTTGTAGAATCTACTTATATTTTTTCTCTGAGTGAACTATATAACAAGTAGGTCTTTTGATGGTTTTTTCTCGCTCAGTTTTATAAATTATAAATTTTTTAGTATTAGTTCACCTTGCTTCCTTACAACTACAGTCTTAGAAAAATAATGCCACGTGGAAAATATTCATCGGACGAAAAAAAGGCAAAATTCTGGCCCTTTCCGAAGAAGGTTTTTTGTTAAGACGAATCGGGCAAAAATTAAACCGCAGTCATGTTACCGTTGGCAATTTTTTAAGAGATCCGGTTAATTACGGAACAAAAAAAAAGCGGAAGGCCAAAAAAAAGGTGAGGTTACGCGAAACCCGTGGGTTGATTAAAGCCGCGAGTAATACTTTCAAAAGCCTTATGCGCCTGAAAAGCGACCTTAAATTAAATGTGTGTCGGAGCACAATCTGTCGGTGTTTGAAAGGTGCTGAACATCTGAAACACAGTAAACCGATATCAGCGCCTAAGTTATTGCCTCGACACAAAGCCGCCCGTCTTGAATTTGTTAGGGCAAGAGTCGCGACTGGTCAAAAGTAATTAAAAAAATAATTTTTTCGTTGTTATGAAAACTATGCGATTTTATTAAAACTAACCCATTAATCAATTACAGGTGATTTTTTCCGATGAAAAAAAATTTAATCTTGATGGTCCGGACGGCATTCAGTACTATTGGAGAGATATGAGAAAAGAGCCAAAATACTTTTCTAAACGAAATTTTGGTGGTGGTAGTTTAATGGTATGGGGTGCTTTCTGTTCAGCGGGAACTCTTACCTTAGCGTTTCCATCCACCAAAATGAACAGCTTAGAGTACATTGGCGTGTTATTACCTTTCTTATACATAAACCAAGATGAAAACTGGATTTTCCAACAAGATAATGCTACAGTACATACGAGTCGGAGTACAAAATCATGGTCTGAAACACACTACATACCAGTATTAGATTGGCCCGCTTATTCGCCAGACCTAAATCCGATCGAAAATCTTTGGGGAATATACGAAGGTAACCGGCAATTTGACACTGTGGAAGAATTAAAAGTAGCTATTCAACATACCTGGGAGGAAATATCACCTGAAATTATCCATTCGTTGGTTAGAAGTATGCCAAATAGAATTTTAACCATAGCGCAAAACAAAGGTGGACCAACGAAATATTAACATTCTTGTTTTTATTTATTTTAATTAATTTTTTATTGAGTTAAAGTTATTGAAATACAAGTGGTTATATAGTTATGCAACAAGGCAAATTCAAATATTTATTATTTTTGCTTAAAACGATTGAATATTGTAACGGTTTTTTTTGTATTTTATATATTTCATCCTTACACAACTTTTTGCATTAAAAGTTTTGAAATTTTTAAATCCGTTATTTTAAAAAATCAAAAAAACGAGTGGTTATATAGTTATGCAACACACTGTATATACAGTCTAACCTCCGTAAAGTGACCACTCTTGGAACCCAGAAAACCAGTTTTTCGTAGAGTACCAGTTTTTTTAGAGGCTCTTTAACAAAAAAAAAATCGTTTTTAATAGGAATAAAAATACAAATTATGTATTTTTATTCCTATTAAAAATGATTTATTTTTGTTAAAGAACCTCTAAAAATTAACCAGTTTTTCTAAGTCACTTGAGAGGTCACTTTAGGGAAGTAAGACTGAAAAATGGTGTAAAAAATGTATGTGCGCGCATCAGTTGAGAACGGCTGAACAGATTTGGCAATCTTTTTTCGTTGTGTTCGCAATTGCCAAGAGATGGTTCTTACGAAATCGAAATTTAGAAAAAATCCACTGGAAAAGTGGGAAAACCCGAAATGCCTTTTTATATGAATTTTGTATTATACTGTTAAAGTTAGCCGAAAGTTTTCACCCATGGTAATGCAGATGGTGTCTTTGCCATTTCAACCGAAAGATGGTAATACAGATATTAATTTTGTTTTTCTGGCCTAAAATATTTTAAAATGTCGATAAAGTAGATTACATCGAAAAAGAAGACTAACATCAATATTCAAACCGAAAAATGACAGAAATACAGATTTAAAAGTTACAAATGAATCATCAATTTTCTAAAAGAAAATTTCAATAACAGGTATTTATACTATAGCCATGAAACGCAGTCACGTGTAGCTGATGAATGGTTTGTACATCAAGATTTGGACAGATAAACTATTTAAATGTACCAAATAGATGAACCATGACAAAGGGTTGGGGTGGGTCTGATGAGGTGAAATTTTGATTTTCCCCATTTTTCAACGATAAAATCGTTCGTCATTTGAGATTTTGGCATATGGATACCAATCTGACTATGCCTATTCGTTAGCCTATGACCATAGGTAGATTCTGAGTATAGGGTTGGGGTGGGTCTGATGGGGTTATAGGGGTGAAATTTTGATCTTCTCTATTTTTTCTCAATAAAATCGTTCCCGATTCGTGATTTTGGCATATAGATACCAATCTGACTATGCCTATTCGATAGCCCATGACCATAGGTATATTCTGAGTATAGGGTTGGGGTAGGTCTGATGGGGTTATAGGGGTGAAATTTCGATCTTCTCTATTTGTTCTCAATAAAATCGTTCCTGATTCGTGATTTTGGCATATAGACACCAATGTGACTAAGCTGATATGATAGCCCATGGCCATAGGTAGATTCTGAGTTTAAGGTTGGTGTGGGTCTGATGGGGTTATAGGGGGTGAAATTTTGATTTTTCCATTTTTCAAGTTATTTACGATTTTGGCATATAGACACCAATCTCACTATGCTGTTTTTATAGCCCATGACCATAGGTAGATTCTGAATATGGGGTTCGGGTGGGACTGATGGGGTTATAGGGGTAAAATTTTGATCTGCTCCATATATGGTTGACATGGGTCTGATAAATAATAAATAATAAATAAATTATCAAGACGACCTATTACCCCTCCCAACCGCGCGCGGGGAGTCTCCATCTGTATTATTATTATTTTTTTGAGTATAATTCAAGTGAATTATAAACAAGGATATCGAGATGCTTAACCAGAGAAATTAAAAAATTGGATTTTAAAGCGGCAAAAAAAAAAAAAGTCAAATGTGATTATAAATAGATAGCTAAATGAATAGTTAAGCAAGATGATACCCGTCGCAGACGGCAGGAAAACGGAAGTCGAGTCTGCTTAGTACAAACAGATTTGATAGATTAAAAAAAATTTAAATAGTAAAAGATAAAGTCAAGCAAAATAAAATGACACAAAAAACAAAAAACAAATAAGTTAAATAAAATATCAAACTGTAGTCAAGAAAAATAAAGACGTTTTTTCAACGTACGTTTTGTCATATTGTAATCGATAAGATGGCAGTGCTGATTAGCTTCGTACAACATTCTAGAGACGGGCTCATTCTTTCCGTAATCAGTTCGATGAGGGTCGATTCTAAACATAGGTACTGATCTTAAATCCCGAGAATTTATATTTAGATTGATTTTACCTAGCAGAGCAGAAAAATCGATACCCCCAGTTAGTATTTGATGGATGAAAGCCACGTCCGCAACAACTCGGCGCTTTCTAAGTGATTGTAAATTAATTAGCTGCAGACGATCTTGATATGGAGGCAGGTTAAACTTGTCCACCCATGGTAGTCCGCGTAAAGCAAAGCGAAGAAATCTACGCTGGACTGCTTCAATCCTCTTAATGTGAACCTCATGATAAGGCGACCACACCTGGCTAGCATATTCGAGCAGGGGACGAACGAATGTTGAATAGAGAGCCTTCGTAACATAAGGATTGTCGAATTCTTTCGACCAACGCTTGATGAAACCGAGCGCAGAATTGGCTTGGCTGATAATACGATCGATGTAATGTCTAAAATTCAATTCACTGTCGCAAATGACCCCCAAATCTCGAACAGAACTGGCTCTGGTAACGGTGTCGCTGTTAATGTATTAGTCGCGAGAGATAGACTGTGCACGTTTTCGAGAGTAGGTGATTGTTTTGCATTTACCCACGTTCAAATCGAGGTTGTTCTTAGCACACCAAGTGGAGAAGTTGTTGAGGTCGCATTGTAATAGGCTCTTATCCGTTGTGTTTGAAATCAGTTTGTAAATCTTCATGTCATCGGCGTATATAGATATGGATGAATTTTTAATCAAACATTCAACGTCGTTAATTGACAAAATGAAAAAAATTGGACCCAGATGGCTGCCTTGGGGCACTCCAGATGTTGCTGAGATACGAGCTGATACTGATGACCTGAACAGTACATGGTATATACGCTCTTTTAGGTAAGAGCCGATTCAACGGAGAATTTGGGGAGGAAAACCAAGGGCCTTAAGCTTGAACAAGATGACTTCATGAGAAATCCTGTCGAACGCCTTGCTAAAATCCGTGAAAATGATGGGGTATAGGGGTGAAATTTTGATTTTCCCCATTTTTCAACAATTAAATCGTTTGTCATTCGAGATTTTGGCATAAAGATACCAATCTCACTATAGCTATTCGATAGCTCATGACCATAGGTAAATTCTGAGTATAAGGTTGTGGTGGGTCTGATGGAGTTATAGGGGTGAAATTTTGATTTTTCCTGTTTTCGATCGATAAAATCGTTCGCCATTTGAGATTTTAGCATAGTAAGATTAGTACTGTTAAAGTAAGCCGAAAGTTTCCAGCCGAAAGACAATGCAGATAGTGTCTTTAATACAGCAAAAATCAGTCATGAACTCGAATTTAGGATCCGGTTATATCGTTTGGGTGAAAGGGAAATTATTTCAGTTTATAGGAATTAAAAAATCGATAGGAGCGAGACTATAAAGAGAGTTTAACTTTCGGCTGAAATAGTCAAGACACTATCTGCATTATCTTTTGGATGGCAACTTTTGGCTAACTTTAACAAGGTGTCTATCTGCCAAAATCTTAAATGACGAACGATTTTATTATTAAAAGATGAGTAAAATCAAAGTTTCACCCCTATAACCCAGAGATTCAAACCGGAACTGAACCGTAAACCGAAACCCGGTATTAACCGATATTTTTGTTGAACTGAAACTGGAAACGGTAACGAAATAATCATAAAGAGTGAAACGTAAACCGCAACCGAAGCGCAATTTTTTCGGTTCATTTTGTTCTTTTTCGTTTTGGTCACTTTTGAAATTTTTTGTTGTAACTTATAAAAATTTTAATTTATACCATTCGTTTATCATCTTCTGGTTACGTGGGTCCATTACTTTTTCGGTAATTCGTAATCGTCAAATTTCATGTTGAGTTTTTCATACATATGTCTAATGGGTAAACGTCAAAATTATTATATGTGTACAACTGATTCGAATGGACATCCACTTTACGGGTCATTTTATAAAATTAAAACTAAATTAAGTACATAATTCATTGGAAATTATCTAAACAAATATTAATTGTAAACTAACACGCGTATTTATCCATTCGCATTAAATTGGTAAGGTAAGTTTTCCATTAAAACATTTTATAACTTAACCTAAAAGAACACATATTTTTTAGACAAACAATATCAATGACAATGGGAAGAAACATTGAAAATATAATTAGAATTTTTTTTAAAATAAACAAAATAGATAATAATGGCGTGTGTCAAATAAACAACTGTGGTGGTATTATAGCAGGCAATCATGCGGCCAACTTTGAGAGACATGTTGAAAGGTATCACGTAACCCAATTCGAAATTCACAAAAAAGAGAAATTATTGAGTGGAGAACCACAACATAAAAAAATTTGCAAGAAACAACCGTCAGTACTTCAAATGGAATGTATTAAACCTGCAAAAGTTTTAGTAAATATGACTGAAGAGTCCCTTGTTCAGGCGTGTGTCGAATTAGTAACTAAAAATGGCTATACGTTAAGTATTTTACGAAGTTCCGGGTTTACGAAAATTTTTCAACATTTAATTTAAGCATTAAAATTAATCCACAAAATATCCGAGAAAAAGTCAATGAGTTTGCAGAACAAATAAAAGCCAATATTAGAAAAGAGGTTCGTGAAAAAATGATCAGTATTAAACTTGATATCGCAACTCATTGCAATAGATCTATATTAGGTATAAACGCTCAATACATTTTAGACGACAAGATAATACTACGCACATTAGCCATGGCCGAAATGAAACAAAAACATACGGCAGACTATATTAAAGAGGTTGTTCTTAAGATTTTAGAAAAATATGAAATCGAATTGAAACAAATTTATACTATAACGACCGACAACGGATCTAATATGGTTAAGACTATGCAGCTTCTTGAGCTAGATTTAGAAAACGAGTGTGATGTTAATGTTACGGTTAGTAACGATAATGTTGAGAATCAGGAAGAAACTAGTGATATTGACGGTGAGTTTAATGATGATGACATCTTTGTAAATGAAAATGATATGTTAGCAAGTCATATAATATCCAATGAAAATTGCAATGATCCAACAGATTTAAAGTTTACAAATGGTACGAATGTAATTTCGTCTGTGCGATGATGCGCTGCACATACTTTGCAATTAGCTATATACGATGTGATTAAAGACAGAACCGTTTCGAATAAATTAAGTAAATGTCGATTTGTTTGTAAAAAGCTGCGAACAAACAATATGCTAGTGCTTACCAAAGCTCTAAAGAAAAAGATTGCAAGAACCGATTGTCAAACGCGTTGGAATTCGTCCTATGATATGCTTGAACGTTTATTGGAGCTTAAAGATTTCTGCCAGCAAGTCGAAGAAACATATCCTTTTCTGAAGCTTTCCGATGCAGAATGGAAGTTTGTTGATGAATTTGTGACATTATTCAAACCGTTGAAGATAGCAACAGCTAAATTACAAAGCGAGCAACTGTTAATTGGAGATTTTTATGGTTTTTTGGATAGAATTGAAACTGGAAATTGAAAAGATTGATTCCGCTTCAAGTATAGCATTGTAAAAAGCAATACATAATCGGGAAATAAAGTTACTTGAACACGATTACGTTGTATCCGCACTTTACCTTGATCCGCGTTATAATTTTTTACTTAAGGTGGCGCAAAATATCAGAGCACGTGAATTTATAGCTAAACTTGGCCAATTTTATTACAATTCAGTTGCAAAGATTTCTTATAAACCAGAATGTGATTTGAAAATAAACGAGCAACTCACATCAATTGAAGGGGTCTCATCTGAGTTAGAAAAATTTTTATCGAAAAAGGAAAAAGAAAAGAATTTGCATATATAGACAATATGTATGATGCATATGAACAAAAAACAGCAGTTTCAACTTCCCAAATTAGTGCCTTTGCTCCTGCTAGAGAATCTGCTGGCATCGACGTTCTCAAATATTGGAAATCGAAATGCAGTATTATCCCAGAATTGGCAGAGATTGCTAAAGTTATTCTCGCTGTCCCTTCAACGCAAGTAAGCGTTGAGCGGAACTTTTCCAGTTTGAAACTTATATTGACTGAAAAACGTACAAATTTATTAGAAAGTAATTTACAAAATATTCTTATGTGTAAATTGAATAGAAACTTCTAATTTCTAATGTGATTAAATTACGTACATCGTATTTATGTACGTTACAAACGTAATGCAATTTATATTTAAAATTAATCAATTCTATTGATCTAAAAATGAAATTACTATTTAAATGCTATTATTTAATTTATATGTATGTTTATTATTTTATGTATATTTCTTGAAATATTATCAAAATAAAATTATTTGTTTACTGTTTATAATATATTTTATTGAACGGTACGGTGTATATATGCATGTATCAATAAATTAATGATTAACTAAAAAAAACCGGTTTGAACCGGTTTTGAACCCGAACCGGAACCGAAACGAAAAAGGAAATCAAAACCGGAACTGAATTGTAACGAAAAATAAAAGTTTGGATCGTAACCGTAAACCGAAACGTTATTAATTTCGGTTTGACTCTCTGCTATAACCCCATCAGACCCAACCCAAGCATAGTCAAATTGGTGTCTATATGCCAAAATCTCGAATGACGAACGATTTTATCTATGAAAAATGAGGAAATTCATAATTTCACCCCTACAACCCCATCAGACCCACCCCAACCATATATTCGGAATTTACCTATGGTCATGGGCTATCGAATCGGCATAGTCAGATTAGTGTCTATATGCCAAAATCTCAAATTACGAACGATTTTATCGACGTAAAATGGGGAAAATCAAAATTCCACCCTTATAACCCCATCAAACTACCCCTTACCTATACTCCGAATCTACACGCAAAGAAAAATATTTCGCAAATCGATAAGTAAACCTAAAATTGTAAAACCAACCTATTTTGTAGTTAATTTATCCTACTCTTTATAACATAAGTTAACATATGCTTTGTTAATTTAACTAAATTGATAAAGTAAAATAATAATTTTCGTAAAATAAATTATTTTTTGAAAAATACTAATAGATTTGTAAAATTAACCGAGAGACATGCTAATTTTACTAATCTACAATGTAAAATAAATATTTTAACAAAAATTTTCTCTTGCAATGTAAACTTTACAAATTGGTGTGTTAAATTTACATCATTTTTTTATAAATTTATTTTACTATTCTCTATGTTAATTTTACTATTTTACATTTATAATATTTACCAATCAATAAGTAAGTTGAGTTTGTAACAATTTTTTGGTAAAGTTATCTTCCTTTTTTGGTTAATATGACCAAATATTTCTCTGCGTGTATTTATAGTAATGAGCTTTTGAACCGGCATAGTCAGATTGGTGTCCATCTGGCGAAATCTTGAATAATAAATGATTTTATTGCCAGAAAAAGGGAAGAAACAATCTTTCACAATTAATATGAAACAATAAATTAGTTTCGGTTAAATTGAAGATTTTAATTGTTGTTTGTTATAATATATATTTTTGACTTATTTTGTAGGTTAGTCACTTTAAATTTAATATATAATTTGTTTAACTTTCGGCTGAACTAGTCAAGACACTATCTGCATTATCGATTTTTTCACTTTCGGCTAACATTAACAAGGTTTTTGTAAGTACATTTTTATGACACAGGTGGTGCATTTTTAAAAGCTTCGGCGCTTGGGCTAGGAGGTACTGGATTTCGAATTCCACCGGAGGCTGCATTCAAATTAGTTGTATTGATCCAATCTATTATTATATTTATTTATTTTCTCTATCGATCTATATACATAAGTTGTAGTTAGTAGTTAGTCTCGCAAAAACTCGAGAACGACACGACAGATTTGGATGATTCTTGTTTTGTTTTGTTTGTCTCAATACAATGGCGGTTTAACTCGGGAAACTCTAAAAACCCAAAGGAAAATCCGGAAACTCGAAAAAATTTTGAAAATTCGCCAAAACCCAAAGTAAAACTGAAAAATCAAAAAAAAATCGGTAAGTCGAAAATAGCGTTTTGTATAGGAATTTGTTTTATGATATTTGAATTATGTGCATTACATCCATAAACGGTACCATAATTCCAATCATATGAAGTTCGGTGCGATTTTTACGATTTCGATAATTTTTTCCACAAATTTATTTTATTATAAGTTCCTTCAAATTAATTTATAAATTCCGAATTTGAACTAAAATATCGTTTGTTTAAAACTACTTTGGAGAAAATGACTTCCGATGATCACCAAATAATCACACAAAGTAAACCAAAAACCAACCGGAGTCGATGCACGTCAGTATAATGCTCCCACTATCGACAAAGTCGCAGTTGTGATCATTGGCAAAAATGAGTAATCGCGTGATATTGTGATAAACCGGCTTGATAACGGAGCAGGGCAGCGCGTGTGCGAAAAACATCGATCTTATGATGCGCTTCGATATCCATTGATGTTTTGTCAGGAAGAGGATGGCTACCACTTGGAAACAAATAAAAAGGTCAAATCCTTGTATTTTTATACTTATAAGTTGACGATGCGCCAAGGCGTGCAATTATCTTTTGAGATATCGTCGATTGTTTCAACAGTATTGCGTCAATATGTATGTCAAGATCGAAACAGAACATTTAAATTTCATCCGCTTCAATCAACCAAAAGTATGTTCCAAGCAGTACATTCATCTACGAGGTTTCATCGGTTTGGAAGGAGATGTAACTAACTTCGGCCAATTGACCATTCTTCCAGCGATATTTGTGCAGCCGAATAGCAGCTACAACAACCACGCATTTCTTCGAAATTTGCCAAAGTGATCCGCTCTCACAAATATTGCTTTACGACAAATGGAAGGTCAACCTGTTGACGATACGTCGATGTGTATTTGACTGATGCGCTTGGCCGTGTGCACATCACTTATTCACGACAAGACGAATTCTTCTATCCACGTTTGCTTTTGTTCCATGTTCGTGGTTCTATTTCGTTCAAATCGCTTCGTACTATTATAGATGATGTGTTTTGCTTGTGTGTAGGCTTGCCAACGTCTGCATTTACTGGAAAACAACTGACATTGGGACTCAACAATCGCTGATGTCACTGTTTCTGCGCAGGCAAATCAAATTCGTGCATTGTTCGCGATCATCATAGCGACGTGTCATCCACCGAACGCATTGGAATTGTGAAATAAATCCAAAAACTGGTTGACCGACGACATTTTGCTTCATCAAATTATGAGCGTGCTTGCTTATGTGCGCCAGCTATTTGTTTAAATTGTTTATGCCAGCACCATTTCGTTCGATACACGATACATTTATTCGTGAATTGCAACGAGAGCCAGTGTACGATCGAAATTCAATCAGCCAAATAGTATACAGACGATTGTTCCGCGTTTGAATGTAGAGCAAAGGAATGTGTACGACGCATTGATGAAGACAGTTGACGAAGGAAACGGCGGAATAATATTCTTCAATGCTTTTGGTAGAACAGGCAAAACCTTTATGATTTCATTGCTTTTAGCCACAATCCGCTCGAGATCTCAACTAGCGTTAGCTGTTACAACATCGGGAATTACAGCCACATTGCTGGACGGTGGCCGGACGGTACATTCTGCTTTGAAGTTGCCGATGAATGAGTTGCCGACACGATTGACAAGCAGTGTGCCCAATTGCCAAGAACTCGGTGATGGCCAAGGGTTTGCAAGAATGCAAAATCATCATCTTGGACCGGTGCCCAAAAGCACATCAACGCTTGATTTGTTAAGAATACCTCCGCATAACTTAATAATCTAGGTTGGATCTGTGATAATCATGCTGCGCAATCTGAACCATTCCAGATTTTATAGCAGAACGCGATTAGTTGTGAAGGAACTCATGAATCACGTGATTCAAGCGACAGTCATCAAAGGAAAATTCAAAGGAGAAGATGTCCTAATTACGAGAATTCCTCTGATTCGGAACTGACATTCCGTTCGATTACAAGTGCATTCAGTTCCCATTCGTTTACAATACGATTAACAAATTACAAAGTCAATTTGCAAAAAGCAACTAAATTTCGATAGATGCATAGGTTTGAATCAGCATTTTATTTATTTTTCAATACATTATGCTGCTTTTATGAATGCGTTCGTTCGTTCTGACAATTTTTTCCACCAATCATATTGCTGAAAAATTACGATTTTTTTTCCTGGATTTTTATACAAGAGATGATTGGTCGAACAAATGACCGCCTTTAGTATTGAATTCGATGAAAAAGTGAATAGAATGGCCACGCAACTCAATCGTCTATTGAGAATTGAGTTGAGTTGTTTGATTTTTTCTCTCATCAAAATCGCAGTTTTCGTGAAGGAGAAAAGTGTTTGCTCGGGTGAAGTAATTTGGGGCGAAACAAAGTTCGCCGGGTTAGCTAGTTACTCTATAGGTTAGGCTAGGGTAGGTTAGATTGGCTGCCAATGCACACTTAGGACAATTATGGCCCATTGTGATACTACAGGATTCAATCTCTCCTTACTTCCGGTGAAACCAACTAGAGCTACCTTTTGTAGCGTAAAATTTCAGAAAGGCTGTCCCTATCGTACACACCCAAGTACTTATGTCTTTTGTGTGTGAGTGCCGGACACGAGCGTAGGATATGATCTAACGTCTCTTCCTCCTCGTCGCCCATACAACTTCTACAAAAGTCATTCGTCTCTAAGCCCAGTCTTCTCGCATGTTCCCCAAAAAAGAAGTATCCTGTCCGTATCCCTACAACCAATTATACCTCACGTTTTCCCAGGGATACAAGTGACTTGAAGTTCCGCAGGTCCAGTTTTGGCCAAGCCACCTCCCCTTTTCGATTGTATCTAGAGAGTCGTACCGTACCTAGCTAGTTCGTCTGTTTTGCAGTTTCCGTGACGTGCGAGTGTTCAGGAACCCAAATTATCTGGATACTGAAATACTTGCTCATCTCATTAAGAGATGATCGGCAATCCAGCGCCACCCGCGACTTTAGAGAAACCACCTCTAGTGACCTGTGTGCCGCTTGACTGTCCACACAAATCGCGAAATCCCTAACAGATAAAAAATCCGGGGGCGTCTAAATCATTCAGATCAGAGGGGACACACATCGATATTCTGATACTGAGGTTCTTGGCAATTTTTCTCGGGGAATCGAAATATTTTCCTGCGTGCTGGATTTATGTTATCAAATCCAATATTGAAATCAATACCGCCAATACAATGTTTCCACGGTTGTAACCATTTGTCCTCGCAAATTATTTTGTGTTTGAAAATCATAGTCACCACCTTTATAAATCTTAAGATCAGAACAAAACATATCCCATCACACTTCAATTGAAACCTGTAACAGCGAAAATCTCCAGTATCAGAATATCGATATGTGCTCCCTGGTCTGAATGATTTAGACGCCCATCGGATTTTTTAATAAAAAACGCTGCATAGGACCCAAAAATGGACGAAATTTTTTTTGGTTTTAACCAATTCGGATGTAAAATTTCCCGCTGAATCCGAATCTGCAATAAAAAAGATGGATTTGCATATGAAATTTCGAAGTTGGGCCTCATATCACGTATAAGGCCCGGTCGGGGCCAAAATCTGATGGACCCATTCGATTCATCGGGTGAAATTACTAAAGACCCCAGTGTCAGAATTCAGATTTTCCACCCGTGCGCGAAATAAATTCGCCGTTTTCAGACTTTTGGACCACCCTGTATACGGTATCATTCGCTCCATATTGCATACATCTTGGATAAAGGCGGCACCTATTCCAGTACGAAATGCATCAAAATGGGTGGTAAACATACTTTCGAAGCGTGCATTAACTTGAGTTGGGACAGAAACACACGGTTGTGTTTGGCACTATCTCTATAGAGTATAATCGCGGATAGGCCAGCGTGAAATCACAAGTACAGTACTTTTCGTAGATTACGAGAACATTCTTAATATAAGAAATTGTGTAATAAACAAATTCATTAAATTTGGGATGGATAAGTTACTGCTTATCAGTCATAAAAATTTTAATTTTGCTTAATTGCCTTTAAATAACTGTGTACACAAGTTTCCTTTTTATTCGGTACACCTGGCAAAAAATTAATTAACATATAATGTACCTATTGTATACCTTGTAAGTGTCAATTAAATTTTATATGAACAAAACTTGTAAAAAAAAAACAGGTAATGAAAAAATTAAACATTTATTAATAGTGATAATAACACCATAATTTAACATAAATTTATTTAATTTTATTGATTTATTTATTATATATTATGGATTTTGTTAACAAGCCGCAAAAATCTGTTTTATGTTCTTTCGAAAACTTTTATTTTTTTAAATTAACAGCAGATACAAGAACAAAAATTAATGTTAAATTTTATATCGCAATTTATATAATAAAAATAAAATTAATAAAATGGATTATCTTATCGCGAATTCATAATAAAAAATATCTCGATTTGCATAATCCATTTTTTTTTTTTTGCTATAAATTTCGCATCTCAAAACTACGAGTGTATATATACAAGATAAAAAAATATTTATTTAAATACTTTTTTATTTTAAAATTAATAAATGTCAACATAAATCTTGTTAATTAAAAATACACAGCAGAATCGAAATGACAACGTTAAACAGTTCTGGTGTGGAAAAAAGAATTAAAATTTGTTAAATTCTTTTTGGATTTTTATTTTTTTTTTTGCTTTGTGGTTCGGATGAATTAGATGAAAATTCCGTTTGGTTTGCTTAAACTGCTTGGCTTGATTGACGTTTTATATTTTAAATTATATACGATTTGTATAGATAGCTAATTGACATTTGATCATTGGATGTGCAATCAAATATATCATGCCAAGAATAATGATTATTATTGACGTTGCTGTTTGCTGAATTTATGCAAGTATATATAAAAGGAATGAATAAGAGTGGGTGAAGGAGGTATATTAAATAAATTTTTCTGTGGGATTAAACAGTACTAATTGTACAAATGAAGTCAGAATCAGAGGTTAAAGAATGCTTTAAACTTCTGTTTTTCAAACATAAACTACGACTTAAACAACGAAATAAACTTTACGTATTTATACGTTTTAATATATTCGATAAAGGGATGCGTGTTCAAGGGAATGTGTACCTCAATATTCATCAGAAATGATATTTAATATTTTATATATGTTAATAGCCTCTCACAAAAAAGTCGACAAATGGTTAGTGAATCTTGCCCATCAAATAGGTATTGAAAGTCGAAATACCAGTCGCATTTGCTAAAAAATTCCGCATCACATAAAGCGCTACAAAAACAAGAATATTCAGAAAAATCAACGATGATTTTAATGGCCTTGGATACACGCTTTGTTAAAGCATAGCTAACTATCAAATAAGAATTTGGTGTTCTTTCCGAATGAAAAAGAATTATACTCAGTTTGTGACTGATTTAATACCTTTCTACTAAGCATACTCCAGAACAAAAGAAAATGTTTTCTACCATCTAATTGAAAGTATCCGGAGTATTCTCCTTACATAGTATGTCAAACTGAAACAGAACGCGTACCGCCAAATAAGCTTTATAGCTTTATTTGGTTTTCGCAAGCACATACTTACCAGGGAAACGCATTCAATGGTACATTGAACTCGAACCTGTTAACCACATACCTGTACAAATAAATAATAATGAGAATAACTTACTGGGAATTTTTAAGAACCAGCCACTGAAATATCATAAAAATTGAACTAATGGATACAGCATCATCAAATTTCAGTGATAACTAAAAGTGATTGATTGGACTCACTTTGCTTGAAAGCTTATCAAGAAAAAAAAAAGGGCGCGACAGCGACATATATCCCAAAATACTCTTACAACGACTACAAGACCGCAAGAAAATTCTCCACTCGGCTATTTATATGGAAAACAACGAAAATGGTACAATCAAAGTGTGCGCTTAGCTGTCTAAATGCGAGCCTATGAAATAAAAATCGCAACATAAAACAGATTGATATAGATTTTAATCCTATAAACGCAGCACTATTTGCAATGAATACAATTCATTGTGGAATTATATTGCCTATCTTTTTATTCGACAATTTCTTCCCCTGCAGCAGTACGACATCAACACTGAAATTCAGGCAGATCCGCTAACGTACGATGATGAATGTAACGTTAAAACATGGTGAAGCTGCAATTTCATACAAAATGCTTAAAAACGACGGCGAATAACTGTTTGACCGGATGTGCGAACTTGAGTTAACTCTATATGGTATACTTTATATCAGTGATTCCTAACAGGGGGGCCGCGGCCCCTAGGGGTCCGTAAGAAGTTTGCCAGGGGCCGCCAAAGTTTGCAAAATTTTGTTCAGAATATAATAAAAAGGAAATTGATGTATAATCGAATATCGTATTGAAAAGTGAAATAAGAAAGATAAAGTTTTTAGTTTTTTTTTATTTATTCCTTATTTCTTCCTACGTACAACTTTGTTTAGTACAGAAGAAATAAATGCAAATATGCTAACCATGACACCAAATTGTGAAGTATGAGATTTAAAATAGATATTAAAATAATAAAGTATTTTTTATATTTATTATCTCTATATAAAAATGACGTATGTGAAACATTAAACCTCAAGAATTGCTGCACCGATTTTGATAAAAATTTGTGTTTATATTCTACGGGTGATGAGAAGTGTTCTAGTTTAAAATGGCCCACCGGAAGCTACAGCTTCCACATGATCATTTTTGATCGATACTCTTCCACCGGAAGTGGCAGCTCGGAAACGACGATTTTTGACAAGAAAATGTTGAGGGGGTGGTGTCAATTTTGGTATCTACCTGAGCTATGTAATTAGTACCCTGAAAATAACTTCCATATGATGACGTGTGTGCCATTTTCAGGGTACTAATTGCATAGCTGACTTTTTTTTCGCAAGTCAAGATAGTGGATTTTGATACCTTATTATACTTATTGCGCCTATAATGTGGATATGGATGTCATTTTCGGCAAACAAATCAATTGATTGTGTTAAAGATAATTTGTGTGTTATAAGTTCTTCCACAGGAGTAAGTTTAGAAATGGGTTTATATAAAATTAATGACATGCTTGAATTTAAGAGATTCATCCCATGGATCAAGGGTCCCTTCTTATAAGTCTCTACGCCATTCATCCAATCAAATTTTAATATAGCATAGGTATTTTGTATCAAAATGAGTACATTTTCATAATATTTTTAAAGGGATTCACCTAATTTTTTAAAGAGTGTTTGAGCCGCTCATCATATCGTCATTAAATTTTTACCATGTAAAAGTTGCATGTACAGGATTGTGAAAGAGATTCTATGAAATTAGTGACAGACTTGAATCCGAGGAGTCTGTTCCCTGGATCAAGGAACCCCTCCTAAGTGTCCACACCATATATCTAACCAGATCTAAACTTTTCACAGAGAATTTATATTAAAATGAACAGGTTTTCGTAATTTTTATGAAGGGGTACGCCCCCTGAATCCAGGTATACCTGAATCGCCTGAAATGTGTTTTTCGTTTTATAATCATACCGACTATCAATATTAAAATTAAATCGTTAAGTACTACAATCCAATTGAATATGATCGAAGGCGATACGATACATTTGAATACGATATTCTGACCCGATCAAACAGAGCCCACCGTCATTTAAATGAGTAGTATTGTGACAACCAAGACACAATCAATGGTCTGTGTAATTGTTGTAATTGTATTCAGTATAGTACTTTTACGTTTAAAACAATTTTTGGTACCTAAGTTAAAATAGAGTTTATTTTGATTAATTTTAAAAATTTACTATTCTGTTTACTAAAACAGAAAATTGATTAACTCTGGATTTTGTTATGCAAATAATTACAGCTTTTGTTTATCAGAATTGTGTTTACCAGCAATACAAAAAATCAAAACAATATCCAGTTCTATTTTGGAAATATTCAAAGCGACAGCTCAATCACCAACTGCAGACATCCAGAAAACGAAAATCTTATTTTATTGAAAAAGTATTTTTTTATTAATTTTTAAATATAATTAAAGTATTGATGGGCTCCAAGTCGAACAAAGCATTGCTGTCGCTGTCAAATCAATTATTTTAGCCAAACGACAAGTAATTGGTCGTTATACACCTCAAGTACGAAATAAAAGTGCACGAACTTCACTGCCAGTTCATACGATGGATAAAAATCTCGGATTTTTCTATCCCAGATTTTTTTCAATTTTTTCATCTTTTTTATATTGAAATGGGCAATCAATACACGAAGTGCCTTCAAATTGAAAAGAAAAGCACAAGGAATGTGCTGCACGGTAGAAAATGTGAAATCACCAGAATTACATTCACTACACGAACCATTATCAACGTTGGTATTAGGTGGTATAGGCCAATCGAAACATTGTTGGTAAATATAAGAAAGTACAATTCGTGTTTAAAAAATTTCAATGTTCGATGCAACAAATATCGTGCGCAAAAATAACATGCCAACATCTATCTCTACTACCATTGCCGAACGAAAATTACAAATTTGTTCATATCTATTTTAAACTAGAAATTATCGTACTTTACAAACTTTATTTGATCAACACAAAGAATTAATTCGATTGGTTAGAACTGCCTTTGAACAAATGCCAGCTGACGACTAGAAAGCTGTAGTTAGAGAGCTTTTTTGACTCTAAAGTGCCAAGTGTATTAAACACATGGAATGTGTTTAATACACTTGGCACTTTAGAGTCAAAAAAGCTCCCAAGAATAGAGAACTCTTAACGGTCAAGTGCCATTTATCGTTAAGCTTGACGAGAATTAAATCTTCTTGAAAACGATGTTTACTAGATCGATATATAAACGATGTATACCCACCTAATCGTGTCAAACGTGTAAAATGACGCAATCACTATCAAAGCACTGATTCAATTCAGACTTCAATTTCAGACTGGGCCGAGTGGATCTGCAAACGATATTTTCGATGGTGATTTGCAATAAAAAGATATTTTCATGTCAGAGAATTGGGTATGTTTGTTCAAACTAATCTACAGTACTTGGTTTCAGAACAACGCTTAGCGTATTTTAGAATTATACATGTTATTACAAGCCAAAGTGACGGATTGAATTTTCTAGATGCGCCCGGAGTCACAAGCAGTACTTTTCTCATTTCGTTTATTTTGGCAACTACAATCACGAAAAGATATTGCACTCTCAATCGCATAATTTAAAATTTAATTTTTTTGAACGGTGGCCGTTTAGCACATTCAGTACTGAAACTGCTATCGGCACACAAAAAAGCAAGGAACACTAAAACATTTGAGAAGAAATTATCAGCGGTACCGCATTCATTATATTATCTGATGATTTTCGACAAACTTTACCAGTTATAACACGTTCAACAGCCGCTGATAAAATTAATGCATGTGTCAAACCATCGGTTTAATGACGATATGTATACAACTACAACATAATGCATCCACAACGTTTCGCAAAACAATTATTGGATATTGTAAAAATAGCAATTTACGAATCCATACAATGTATCACATTGCTAAAACCCTTCTGTAAACTCACTGCAATCACAGACGAATTGATTCACAAAATTTTCCTAAATATCGCACTAAGTTAGCAGCCTGAAAATTGTCGTGTCTATCATTCTTCTCTTATATATATACCACGATTGCTCCATGGCTGCTACCGTGAAGGTTTAAGCCAGAAGAAATACTGTTGCCACGAATCTCAATGATTCAGACAGATATGCCATTAGAATTAAAACGTTTGCAGTTTCCGGTACGACTCGAATTTGCAACCACCAATAAAGCACAATCACTACAAATGTGTGAACAAAATTTGGTATATCTATTCTTCTCATATGGACAGAGCTGTATGTAGCATGCTCACGGGTCGGTAAACCATCTGATTCATTTGTGTACATACCTGACGGAAAAACAAAAAATATTTCGTATCCAAAAGGACTTCAACAAACAGAATTATAAATAAATACTTTGTTTCATTGTGTGGCATTGCAATGCATGCCGGGATTTGTACTAAATATATTATCGCTTTCAATTGAAAACCACGCGAACGAAATCGCGAACAACAGCTAGTATTATATAAAAAAAAGTAAAGGAATAATAAAAAAAATAAATGTATTATAGAAAATTTAACAAATATAAATTATAATTAAAAAAATGGGGGCAACAAAAAAAATATGAATTATTTGGTGGGCCGCGAGTAAAAAAAGGTTAACAACCACTGCTCTATATGGTACATGGAAATTCCATAATCGAGTGGAAGATGGTGTGTGACAACTGATATGTATTTTGAAAGTTGGTAATGCAGATAGTGTCTTTGATATTCCAGCCGATAAAATAAATTATAGCCGAAAGTTACATTACTTGATATACTATATTATTAAAACTATGTTTATTGGTTAGATTATAATCCTAATCCCCGCAATTTAGGTCAAATCTTAAAGGGATAGGGGGACATAATTTGGTATAATGTACCAGAAAGTCCGAAATTTTTGAAACTAAATTAAAGAAATTTTCTGTATCTTTTGAGTAACCAACTTTACCATCGATCCCACTATGTTTATAAGAAAGGTCATAGGGTAAGGTAGGCCTACGCGAAATTTGAAACAAGGCTGAATAGGTGTAATTTGATATAATGTACCAGAATGTCCGAAATTTTGTTATTTGCTTTAAACGTTGAAATTTACTAAATTAATTACGAAAATGTACTACAAAATTCGGATTACTTAATTGTTTATCGATCTTATCGTCATCAAACTTGACCTGCACTCACTCGATTGTTACCTAGGATTGGGGTCTATTAATTAGTTAAATGGAACCGATAAGCAAGTGGCTAATTTTTAAGGTATATATCAAAAATTTTATAGTTTTGGAATATTTGGTATTGTAGTAAATTTTTATTTATAATTTACTACACTCAAGAAAACCGCGATTAAATAATTTTCCAGAAAACAATCTCGTGTTAATAGTTTCTTCTATCACCCCAATTGTATATACATGCTTAAAACCGTATCAAAAAATCATCAAATATATACCAAATTACAACCCCCTAATAAACATATTGGGATTGATGGTTAAGTGGGTTACTCAAAAGTTACAGAACATTTCATTAATTTAGTTTGAAAAATTACGGATTTTCTGGTACATTATATACCAAATTACACCCCTCCTATCCCCTTCCCAGCCAAATTTCGGGGGTTAGGATTATGACCTAACCAATAAATGTAGTATAAATAATATGGAACTAGGCATATCAAGTAATTTATCTTTCGGCTATAATTTCCTTTTTCGGCTGGGATAGCAAGGACACTATCTGCATTATCTTTCGGCTGCCAAAACTTTGCTCGTTTTAACAGTATCTTAAGAAGTAGTGATATGTATATATATCGGTTGAACAAAGTTCCATCAAATATCCTTTCAGGAATTGTCTATGTATTATACTTTTAAAAGAAACTAAGAATTTGTTAATAATTTTCTTCCTTTCGCTTACTAAATAATATTTCTGCTTGGTTAGGTGAAACGTCAATGATGAACCCTGTTCAAGTTTTACTTGTGGGTGTGCCATATAATTAAAAGACTAAATATTTACATAACCTTACCCTAAAATTATCAGGCGCATGAAATCATAAGGGCAATCATAATGACACAAACTCTGAAAACTCCGTTTGACCTTTACCTAGGTGAATAAAGAACAATTGTATCCCGAGATTTTTGCAGGTTTACCCTTCGCTATATCGCCGAAGCCCAACAAATAAGTTTTTACAAATCTGTGTGTATGAGAGTGTTTGCGTGAGAGTGTGTGTGGGTGTGGGTGTGTGTGTGTCTGTATCTGTTTATGTCACTGCGGCCCAGACGGGTTGATTGGTCGGTTTGAAAGAAACTTCATAATCAAGCTTTTCTCATAAAGTTAGGGATCTCAATGGTTTTGGCTGAAATCAGTCCACCGGATGTGAAATCGTTCAAAGGAGGTTTCTTGTAGAGGTTTTTTGTAAATATTTTGAAAGTATCGTCTATCATTTTTGAGAAAAACGACTAAAACTAAAAAATTCTAAGTTAAGTTTCCAAAGGATTTTTTTTTTTATTTTCCGGGAATGATAACTTTAAGTAGTCATATTGGCTATTCGAATTGAAACTACATACTGAAGCTTTTTCCATAAATTGGAAGATCATTACGAAATTTAATAAACATTTATGTGGGAAGTGGCAGTATTTTTGATCATATAGGACAATTCTTATCAAAATTCCTGTAAGTTAAAATTTTAGCTTAAGAAATCTAGTATAGTCAGGTGTTGGCCACACCATATTCTCTCCTCCATATTATGAAGAGAACTCCATCCGATACATTAGATATCTAAAAAAAGAACATTTTTCGAAAGAGGCTTAATGGTTGGCAGGTTCTTAAATAATTGTTTAATGAGGGTGTTAATGCTAGCTTTTTTTATCGTATCTTTCCTTAAATTTGTTTCATGTTTGCGCGTAATATAACTCGGTTGCTGCAGTATGACAGACCAAACAGGTTGATTGATTTTTAAAATACTTCATCCACATTGGTTGCCATTTGACGAAGTTTTTACTGACCCGAGATAATTAAAGTTTTCTAAACAATTAACATTATGGTCCTTGAAATGAATTTTCCTGAAGACTCTTCTGGGTGTTGACAAAATATATGCCTTGCTGCTGTTCACTTTCAAATCAATGGTTCTTGCATATCGAGTGGGCGGTATGAAACTGTCCTAGATATGCCGCTAATTGTCAATTATTTTATTTGACCGATGCACGACGTATTTTCTGCACTTCCATCAATTTTGTATTGAAAAATTTAATAATAAAACAAAATTGAAAAAATGTCGATCTATCATACTCAGTTACGTTATGATCGGTAAAAGAATGGTTTAGTTCCATCCCACTTACCAATATACCAAATTTCATCCTAATCTGGTTAAACATAATCTGGCTTAAATTTAATAAAAAAATAGATTAAAAACGGTTTAGTTCCGTCCCAGTTGGTCAAAATTAAAAACTTCTCCAAAATATCATTTTAGAATTCCAGTTCCATCTATAGCACAGCAAATTTCTTCATAGTATTCAGAAAGAACTAAGTTCCGCCCAGTTGCCCATATTCCAGAACTTCTTTCAAACGTGATTTTATATTCCCTTTTCCATCCAGCATTCCAAATATTATAAGAATTTCTTATGGCATCTTACGAGAAATTGAATCTTACTAAGAAATGGCTGAGTTTCGTCTAATAGCTGGAATCAGATATTCACCTGACATACAAAAAAAAATCCACCGTACTCGGTTCAAAAATAATCTTGTTCCCACATATATCTAAAATTCTGAAATCCTTTGTAACAATTATTTAGGAATCTCATTTCCATTCACGATACCACATTTAATTATAATCAGTAAATAAATGGCTTAGTTACATCCCAGATAGACGTTTATCAGGATTTCTTCTAAAAATCATTAATCATAATCAATTAAGAAATAACCTAGATCCTAAAATAAAGTTCTTACAAAAAACCTTTTAGAGTGACAGCTCCATCATACCCGATTTAATAATTTTTATATATGAAAAGCATTCATCTCAAAAGCATTTAATATTCCAATTTCCAATGAGCATAAAAAATGTCATACTTATACGTGCCACTCAGCCTGGGGTACTCAGAGGGCTTCAGCTGTCTCTGTGTACACCTAGGTAACACGAAGGTAGCCACGTCTTCGCCGCGGGGGACGGGTACTGCTTCGGCAGTAGCAAAGTGCTACCAGGGAGTGGTATAAATTGGATAAAACAAACAATGAGGACAACAAATACGGAAAGTAATAACCCAAGTAGTACAACAGCAAATATGCTGATAAATCCACGCACTTCGGAGGCAGCCCCAATAGATTCTGGGGAGAGCCAATGATTGTTTAGCACAATTGGATGAAGTTCCAAATTACCAAGATCTTCAACTGAAAATATATTTCACTACAAGAAGGAAAATGCTGAACTCCGTGAACAACTAAAAGAAATAAAAGAATTTACAACTAAATTGAAAGAAGAATTCACAATTTTAAAGAAAGAGAATGAAGAACTCAAAAAAGCAGTTGAAACACGTGCAGAACTTGGGAAGACACCCAGCCCTACAATCGATGATGACATTAATCCATTCCATACGGATGAAGAAGAATTAGAAAGAAAAACAAATTGGATGTTGAAACGGGGTAAAAGACCAAGTAAGAAAAGGGAAGTTCAACACTCACCAGAAATGACAGAAACTCTACCATCAACTTCAAAAGAGGTTTCTAGAAAACAGTTAATCTAGTTAATCATCAAGACACAACAAGCAGCTAAACCAAAAGAGAAATCAACTCCACCAATAAATGTCGCTTAGTCCTCACGAGAGGTAGCAAAATCACTCGAAGGGCAACCGGTTCAACAAAATTAAGCACAGTCGTAAAAGCCCCACCACTGATTTTTATAGTAGGAGTAACCAACTACTCAGAAATCCAAAGTGTAATGGTTATCAGTTACTAATGAATAATGTTACGGAACAAGAGTATAAAATTACCTCTGAACATTAATCTATGGAAGATAAACATTTCAACGGAAAAATATCAGTGGTACACCTACAAAAATAAAAACGATCGTGCCACCAAGGTCATGGCAAGAGGGCTACATCCAACCTCTGAAAATAATTCAGTAATGGAGGATCTAGAAAATAAAGGATTTAAAATCCTTGATGCCGTGAACATTATTAAAAAATAGAGACGTATGCGGAGAGAACCGACTAAAAGCTGTTTCAAAAAGAAAATGGTGTTGTTCATGCCAACGTTTGATAAATCAGAGCAAATCGAAAACATTTACAATATAACTGGCATACTCAACAGCGAGTAAAGATCGAAGCTGTTAAAAGAGGCAGTACAAGAATAGTACAATGTAAAAAATGCCAAGACTATAACCATACGCAACAATATTGCGCGCGCGATCCAAGATGTGTGAAATGTGCTGAAAAGTACCCAACACAAACTTGCAAACTATCTAAAGAAGAACCAGCAAAATGTATAAATTGTTATGGGCAGCATCCAGCCAGCTACGGAGGATGTGAAGTTTGCCAAGCAGCTACAGAAAATGAGGATCAGGCACGCAAACCCTCTCCAAGTCATCCAAACAAGGATCGAGTAAGAAATTAAGTATCTATGCGTAAGGAGAATTATAAATATGATCAGGCCGCTTCAAATTCGAAAGAAAATGAGACGAACGGTACTGAAAATTTAAAAACACTGTCCAAGCAATTTTAAAAACCTTGAGGAACAGAATAAACTATATAAGTTAATTCTGGATCGACTTAATCTCCTGTAAATACCAAGTTCCATAATTAAACATAAATAATATATGGAAAACATAGTTCAGTTCATAATTCCAGAGCAGAAACCAGACATCAAAACTACTTGTTAAGAATAGCCATATGAAATGCAAACGTATTAACACAATACCTAGACGAACTAGAACTATTCTTAAAAACCGAGAAAATTGATATATGCTCAATATCAGAAACACATTTTACTAGAACTTCCTATGTATTGATCGGGAAATATACTTGTTACTATACCACACATCCTGCAGAACGAGCAACAGGAGGGTCAGCTATATTTATTAGGGATAATATAAAACATCATGAAGTATTAAAAATAGAAAAAGAATCCATGCAAGTAATCACCGTGACGGTTAAACTTGGTTTTCAACACACCTGTAAAATATCTGCGATATATTGCCCCACGGTATAACCTAAAGATAGAAGAATACATTAACTTGTTCCAGAAATTAGGAAGTAACTTCACTATTGGAGGTGACTTTAATGCAAAAAATACCTTCGGGGGTTCAAGATTAACCTCTCCAAAAGGCAAAGAATTAAATGCAGCTGGCCAACACTCAAACTGTGAATTTTACGCAGGGAAAACCACAAACTGGCCAGCTGATCTTAACAAAATCTTAGATCTTGTAGATTTCTACATCACTAAAGGCATATCGGAAAGCTACATTTTCTTAGAAAATGATAAAAGTCTAACATCTGATCATTCTCCTGTTATTATGACGGTTAGTGAAAATGTAATAGAAAAAAAAAATATTCACCAAAGCTCACAAACAACAAAACCAATTAGGAATTGTTTAACCCTGTAATGCATATACCCGCCTAAAGGCGGACTTTACATTATCAAGAATTGCGCAAACGTATCTAATTTTTTCTTTATATTTTAAATTTGTTATTCTCTTTTATACTTCTCTCATCACAATAGTTTAGTGTTTGTTGTTGTAATATGTACATTCGGACCAAAAATAACAGTTAAATTCATCGTTTTGATTGAAAGTGAAGTTTTATTGTTTTATGCTAGTTCGCATATTTTAATTAATTATAAAACATATTTTCTGCAATTTTATAAGACTAAAAAAATTATTGGTAGGTAGTTTTGTCTTTATTATCTCCGTTTTTGGTGTTGGTATAATAAAAATTATTATGGGGCACCGTAGCGATTGCATTTTGTAATACCTGCCTATAGGCGGACTTGTGCATTACAACAAAATAAAAAAAAAATTTTGTCAACTATTCTGAAGAAATGTTTACTGAAATTTCGCGTGAAAAAATAAATATATTGTGTTGCCTGTTTATAAATATGTGTGTAAACATAACTCCTCGCTATGTTTCATTCAATACATCTGTATTTTATTTAGATATGGCCTCTCGACAAGTGTACAATGTTTCTGAAATGACTGATGCGGAAATCGAAGAACTTATGAATTCAATACAATCCGATGTAGAAGCAAGTGACGATGAGGATGACTGTAATTTGAACGATGATCAAATTTCGTCAATACATACTGTGGTTACTGAAGATGATGTAATTGAAAATTCATTAACCGATGTGGTAACCAGAGAAATTACTGAGGTCACTATAGGTACATTGAGAGATGCCCACGAACAATCTGAGAATGAGCCATCAACACTTGCTCAAAGTAAACATACAAGTCGAACCAGTAAAACAAATAGTCGGAGAAAGCGTATCCGATCACCAGAATTGGTAGAAGAACCAAACGGACCAATTATTTCCACAGCATCTAAATTTTCTGGAGATGTACTGAAAATAAAAAATGGCAGTCGTGAATTCCAATCTATAATTTGGAAAAAACAAAACTTAACGTTGCATATTAACGATATAGTATTTCGAGGCGATAAAGAATCTGTATGCCTGCCAAAAGAATATTGGGACAAAATTTAAAGTCGACTCTAACGACATGCGGAAATTTATAGGGGTCTTAGTCTTTATGTCTGTGTATCGCTACCCTAATACAAGGTCATTCTGGGGAAGACACTCATTTGAAGCGATCCGACAAGTGATGCCTGTACTTAGGTTTGAAGAAATTCGTCGATATCTTCACTTCAACGATAATTCTCTTGCAGTCGATAAAGATCATCCAGATTTTGATAGGTTGTTCAAGGTTCGACCACTCACAGTACACTTTAACGAAATGTTTTGTTCAGTGCCAATGCTACCTAGGCTTTGCGTAGATGAGCAAATGTGCACAATATGATAGGAACTGTGTTGCGTCAATATATGCCGAACAAGCCACACAAATGGGGTTTTAAACTGTTTTCGCTTTGCGATTCCAGTGGCTTCTCGTACGCATTCGAAATTTATTGCGGTGCTGGGGATAATAAAATTCCTGAAGACGCACCTGATCTTGGGACATCGTCGAACATAGTTGTTAGCCTTTCAAAAAATATACCGAATTTCGTTAACCATATACTATATTTCGATAATTTTTACACGTCCATGGGCCTGTTAACATACCTACGTATCAGAGGAATATTTAGCTTGGGAACTGTCCGTCCAATTCGTGTGCCAAATTGTAAGCTGTCGAGTGATGCGGTCTTAATTGGGGAAAAAGTTGAACGTGGATACTCTGAGGAGTATGTGGGCAATGCTTATGGAGTCGACATCTCGTCAGTTTTATGGAAAGATACAAAAACAGTACTGCTTCTGTCGACCTATGTTGGCACGAAACCATTTGTTTCCAGCAAAGACACCTTGTAACCACAGAAAGCTGCCACATGGGATAAAAAAGAAAGAAAGCAGTATGAAATCGATTGTCCATACATAATAAAAGAGTAGAACCGGCATATGGGGGGTGTCGATCTAATGGATGGATTATTAGGCCGTAACCATATACGGATGAAAACCCAAAAATGGTTGAACCGTATATTTTATCATCTTATTGACGTAGTAGTTGTGAACGCTTATATTCTGTACCACAGAATAAATTCAAATCAAGAAAAAATTGAGCTTCCAGCATTTCCGACTAAAGTGGCTGAATCACTCTGTTCCAGCGGAATGACGGAAGAGAAGAGAAACGTTGGGCGACCATCTAATGCATCTCAAACACCTTCTCCAAAACCAGCCAAGAGAGCATATCTCCCTACTGTAGATGGCCGTTACGATCGAGTAGGTCATTGGTGCATTTTTCGTGACCGATCAGGTAAACGGCAATGCAAGTTTCCAAAATGTAATTCAGAAACACAAGCATTTTGCGTGAAATGCAATATTAGTTTATGTAACTTACCGAATAAAACATGTTTTTATGAGTTCCACAATAACTAAATAAAAATATGATAAATCACAATTTGAATAACTAATCGCCCTATATTTGTTTTGCAATAAATTTTGTTCCTATATTTATTTTTCAATGTCTTGTGAATAAATGATATTAATTTGAAAATTTTGTTTTATTTCGTCGTACTAAAGGGTGATTTTTTTGTGGTTAGGATTTTCATGCATTAGTATTTGACAGATCACGCGGGATTTCAGACAAGGTGTCAAAGAGAAAGATGCTCAGTATGCTTTGACATTTCATAATGAATAGACTTACTAACGAGCAACGCTTGCAAATAATTGAATTATATTACAAAAATCAGTGTTCGGTTCGAAAAGTGTTTCGCGATTTACGTCCGATTTATGGTCTACATAATCGACCAAGTGAGCAAACAATTAATGCGATTGTGACCAAGTTTCGCACTCAGTTTACTTTATTGGACATTAAACCAACCACACGAATGCGTACAGTGCGTACAGAAGAGAATATTGCGTCTGTTTCTGAGAGTGTTGCTGAAGACCGTGAAATGTCGATTCGTCGCCGTTCGCAGCAATTGGGTTTGTGTTATTCGACGACATGGAAGATTTTACGCAAAGATCTTGGTGTAAAACCGTATAAAATACAGCTCCTGCAAGAACTGAAGCCGAACGATCTGCCACAACGTCGAATTTTCAGTGAATGGGCCCTAGAAAAGTTGGCAGAAAATCCGCTTTTTTATCGACAAATTTTGTTCAGCGATGAGGCTCATTTCTGGTTGAATGGCTACGTAAATAAGCAAAATTGCCGCATTTGGAGTGAAGAGCAACCAGAAGCCGTTCAAGAACTGCCCATGCATCCCGAAAAATGCACTGTTTGGTGTGGTTTGTACGCTGGTGGAATCATTGGACCGTATTTTTTCAAAGATGCTGTTGGACGCAACGTTACGGTGAATGGCGATCGCTATCGTTTGATGCTAACAAACTTTTTGTTGCCAAAAATGGAAGAACTGAACTTAGTTGACATGTGGTTTCAACAAGATGGCGCTACATGCCACACAGCTCGCGATTCTATGGCCATTTTGAGGGAAAACTTCGGAGAACAATTCATCTCAAGAAATGGCCCGGTAAGTTGGCCACCAAGATCATGCGATTTGACGCCTTTAGACTATTTTTTGTGGGGCTACGTCAAGTCTAAAGTCTACAGAAATAAGCCAGCAACTATTCCAGTTTTGGAAGACAACATTTCCGAAGAAATTCGGGCTATTCCGGCCGAAATGCTCGAAAAAGTTGCCCAAAATTGGACTTTCCGAATGGACCACCTAAGACGCAGCCGCGGTCAACATTTAAATGAAATTATCTTCAAAAAGTAAATGTCATGGACCAATCTAACGTTTCAAATAAAGAACCGATGAGATTTTGCAAATTTAATGCGTTTTTTTTTAAAAAAAAGTTCTCAAGCTCTTAAAAAATCACCCGTTACATTACCCCGCCTAAAGGCGGACTTTGAATTTTCACATGTGGCTGAATGGATTGGCCTCAAAAATAATTTTTGACTTTTAATTTGTCCTATTCAACACAATTTCAACATAGTATGAATTTACCAGCTCGTAAAAAAATGCATGCATTAGAGGGTTAAGCAGTTAGTAGGGGAAAAAATAGAACTTTAAGTGCCAATCAAAAATTAAAATGAAATAGAAGAGGAACAAAATAAGCTCCTTGATGTTATACAATGGTCGGCTTGGGAATGCACCCCCAAATCATCAGCGCAAGATAAAACCACCTTAAAAAACTGGTGCATCAAACTTAGGGCACTCATAAAAAAGTAAAAATGCAACAATTGGAAAATATCTTTGTTCTGTAGCTCCAACTAAAGATACTGACTATTCCCTCTGGAAAGCAAAAGAAGAAGTGCGAAGAAAAAGCTGACCATCTTGAAGAAACATTTCAACCTCTAGGACGACAGACCAGTTACAAAAACACTGCTGTTACGTCAAGAATATCTGATTTTGAAGAGATCAGGCCTGTAACATTGAAAGAATTAAAATCTGAAATAAAGAACATAATAGCAAAAAAAGCTACTGGCTACGATCTGATAACAGGGCTTATAATAAATTAGTTGGCTAAAAAAGGAACCTGTTAGAAGTAAAATTTGCCGATAAGGTTTTCTATCATTCGGTGGCTTATAACGTGCAGTAATACTGCACGTAAGCAATGCGATCCTGAGGAAAAAACATGTATCAATGAAGTGGAAAGTAGCAGAAATAATAATGATTCCGAAACCGGGTAAGCCACCGAATGATAGAAAACCTTACCGGCAAATTTCACTTCTACCAACACTAGCGAAATTGTTTAAGAGACTGTTGCTCAAAAGATTGAAATGAACCATAGAACAAAGAAACCTTATCCCAGAATATCAGTTTGGTTTCAGAGAGAAACACTCAACTATTGAGCAGATTCATAGGCTTACAGATGACATTGAAAATACATTAAAAAGGAAAAAAGTTTGTTCTAGTATCTTCTTAGATGTGGCGCAGAACTTCGATAAGGTGTGGCACAGAGGTTTACTCTTCAAACTACATAGAGATTTACCAAAACAATGTTATATGATTTTAAAATCTACCGAATCGCCACTTTCGGGTGAAACATAAAGATCAATATTCCGATTTAAAAAAGATTTTGGCAGAAGTCCCGCAGGGTAGTGCGTTGGGACCTATTCTTTACCTGCCCTATACCAGATATTTACCTCAATTAAACGATGTTACCGTTGCAACCTTTGCTGATGACACTGCAGCTCTCTCAGTAGGAGGACACTATCGAGGAATCGACAACGAAACTTCAACAAGCATGTGACAAAATTATAAAATGAACAAAAATGGGCCGGTACGCTCCATGAATCTAAATCCTCGCAAGAGAAATTTCACCAATCTAAAAGTCAGTTATAAACCTGTAATCTTTAACTGTCAGCAGATTTTGTATGCAAATAAGGCTAAATATCTAGGGATGACCTTTGATACAAGACTCAGATGAAAAGAGCATGTTAAAAAGAAAAAGATGAGCTTAATATCAAATATCGAAAAATGTATTGGCTGCTCGGGAAAAATTCGGAATTGTCAACCGAAAATAAATTGCTATTGTATCAACAGGTGCTAAAACCTGTATGGACTTACAGAATACAGCTCTGGGGCTGTACAAAGAAAACCAATACCAAAACAATAGAAACTTCTCAACACAAAGTGCTACATGGTAAAATGAACGCTCCGTGGTACATTAGGAATGCAGCCCTTCATAGGGACTTAAATATCCCGACGGTTCAAGAAGAATTTAAACAAATTTGCAAGTACTTCATGGACAACGTATCTATCAACACGTAAATGAAAAGCATCGTGGTATGTTGTACACTTCAAATGCAGTAAGACGATTGCAGAGAACGAAACCAATCGATTTAATAGATTCAGGACACCAGAGCAAAGACTACTTCAGTAGATAACCTATAAATAGAGCTGGCCAATGGGCCTCTTCTCATTCACACGTGATTAAATTAAGAAAGAAAAATTACTAGATGAATTGTATTCAGTTGTAATAATTTAAACAAATAAAAAAAAAATACATATACGTTCAGTAATAACCTAGTTCCATCAATGGTGGCCATATTCCTAAACTACTTCCAAAAATCAATTTGGAATAATTTTTCCATTCACTATACCAAAATTCATCATAATCGGTTAAACGTTAATTCCGTCTCAGTGAGCTATAGCTATATTACAACTTATTCTAAAAATAATTTGATGATCCCATCTTCGTCCAGCATAAAAATGTCATCATAAACTGTCCAGAAATAACCTATTTCTGTTCTAGGCGGTCGAATTCCAGAACTTCTTCTCAAAATCAATTTAGAATTTAAATTTCATTCAGAATTAAAAACTATACCATAATTTATTTAGAAATAATCTAGTTACATCCTAACCGTACTCAACAACTTCTTAATAAAAATATTTCTGATTTCCGTTGTAGTTCACCAAAAGAGGCTTAGTTCTGTCTCAGTTATTTATATATAAAAACTTTTTCTATAAATCGTTTTAGAATACCGTTTTCATCTAACATAAAAAATTTCATAATAATTCGGCCCAAAAGTCATTTTAGAAAAAAATATCCATCCACCGTTCCGTCACATTGGGTCATATATACCAAAACATTTTCTAAAAACCATTTTAAAAGTCCATTTTCATCCAGCATTAAAACTTTATTAAAATTTGTTCAGTTCAGAGATAACCTTGTTCCCAGTTGCTTCTTTTTCTGCGCTACAAAAAAATCTTTTTGCTCTAACTTAAGTCCAATCCACACAAATGTGTGAGTAAAACATGGCAGGTCGTAATGTCACCTGTATTTTAACGGATCTTAGTTAAATCGGGATTATTTTTGACAAAAACATCATAATTTGATAACATATAAAATGTATAACATATTAATTATTTGTTTTTGATAACATATTGATTATTTTACTATTATTACAGTTATAGTGTTATTTTTCGGACGAAAACGATTTAAGTGCAATGCACAAATGTGTAAATTGGTCCAAAATACATACAAAAATACATTTTTGATATGATTCTTTTTCGTTCCCCACACAATTCTGATGACATGCAGAAAAAGAGATATACCAGAACTTCTTCTAATTATACCATTTTAGAACGCCATTACAACCAAATTTCACCATAATAATCTTCCCGATATTAAAACATAGAAAACAAAAAAAACGTTTAAATTGATCCAGCAGTTTTCAGGTCATCGAAAACCAACCTTCAAACATTACTTCTTGCACCAGTTTACTTAATTAAGCATTTCTGGTATTTTGGCACTTATTTTTGCGTCATCCAAATAAAAATTTGAAACGATTCAGGTTTATACCAAATATTTATGTTGTTGTATGCGAACACTTTTCTCGCGACTGGTGCAAAGCTCCAAAATTTCAAACCCGTTTCATAATTGAGTTGAATTGTTTAAAGATTAGCTTTAAAATTGCTTCATTAATTTAACTCAAAACTAATTGAAGAGAACAAAATTCTTCGAACAGACAAACACTCAATTTACACGAGCGCATCACCTCCGGGGCTTACATACCAAAATTTTATTCGTTTCGATTTTTCAACACAGAAATAAACCTAACATACAAATATTTGTAATTTATAATTAATTTTCTTGTCATTAAAAATATTTATTTCCATTAATTTTAATTCAAAAACAAAAAAAATTCTTTGTATATTCGGTTTTTTAATGAATCTATACACCAAAATAAATGAAAAATCATTTCCAATTTGTCCAGAACTATACAAAAAATAAAATTTCATATTGTATACCGAAAATAGGATAAATTAATGGCTAAGGTACGGCATAGTAATGTTCCTCCCATTCGTTTCTAATTCTTCCAAACACACAAATAATTTTAATAAAATGTTTCTGGTTCGGTTTGTTCTGGCATATATAGTTTATGTTAAGTGGTAACAATTAATTAATCAAATTACGTTTTGTATAATTACAGTTTATACCTATCATAGATATCTCCAAAATCTACCTTTTACACTTTGCGGTCGTAAGTGGATTAAAACTGTAATTAACATTCGTGTAATGATATACAAACAAATTTTTTTTTTGTTTACATTAATTTATTTAAGGATATAAATAAAAGGATCAACCGCAATTCGTCTTTCTTAATTATATTCCGTATATTATTAAGTGTTGACAGGATCATGAGAATTTTGCCCGGGAAGCAAAAATATATTCAAATTTTTTGTTTTTGTTTTCTGCATAATGTTATCGTGTACGTTAACCCTGGGATAACATGAAGCGATATACAAAAATATATCCCGCCAAACCGAATACCGCTTTGGGTTGTCAAAAGAACACACACACACAACCAAATTATAAATGACTTAACCAACAAAATAATAAATTTTACGTTATTATATAAGTATGATAATTTATTTTTGGTATAATTAAATGTAATTAGTTAACTTCAGTATTTATTTAAATTGTGTGTTGATCTCTGCAGATGGTTTAGTCTGTTGTTTGTTTTTAACTTTAAAACTAAACTTTGAGTGATGAATGACGGGAACACAACATTATTTGTCGGGCTTTATATTGAAATTTGTATAAATAGAGTTTTGTTGTTTTTGTATTTTGAGATTTATGTAGATCTTGTTTTATTGGTACTAACAAGCTGTTTGAAACCGGTTAATAATAAAAGATTGTCGTGTTCAGTTTTTGATTCATTTTTACAGGTTTCGCGCAGTTACACATCAAATTACTTTAATTATATTGCGATTATTTTGATTTTTCTTCAAAATAAATTTATAATATCAAAATTAAGTAGATAGTTATTATAATAAATCGAATTAAAATTGAAATTAACGAAGTACATTTTGATAAAATTGTCTAAAGACGCATGTAATTTATTCGTGCAATTTATCATCAAACAATGAAAGAAGGGCGAATGAGCGTAATTTTACTGCACAAAATTAAAAAATTTTGACAAAAATTTCATTTGAAGTCTGCACTAAATTTTAAAATAGAGTCGAACATTTATTTCACTTTTCTGAGATCCGTTATTCTTAAATATTTCAAACGACACCACCACCAAGTTTCTAGAATTCCATGAATTCAATCTATCTATCTATCTATCTATTATATTAATACGCTTAATTTTTTCAAACTCAACGCAAAAATGACCCCTAAACATGATCCGATCCGTTTAAATTTTTCAAGGTAGGTCGACATAAATATAGCGGTGTGCCTTTGCTAGAAAAATCGGAAAAATTCCACCGGGAAGTACCTCAAACGGGTACCTCAGGTGTTTTCAGCAAAATTTTGTCACGACGCCAGAATGCCATGACAAAATATGTTTATATTGAATCTACGATCATGCGCATTACACCGTGACAATGACAAAATTTATTAAAATTGCCGATGTTTTTGTGATGACACACTGTGATGACAAAATGAGTAGAAAATTTATAATTGAATCTCAATTAAACAAAACAGAGAACATAAAATGATTTTACATACATTTTGGTGTTAATAGTTGTGAGTGTAAAAATACAATTTTGTCATGACACTCTATTTAATATTTAAAAATTAACCGCGTATATGAATTTACTTTATTTTTGATAAAAGTGTATCAAATTTACATTTTAAAAATCTTCTTAATTATTTCTTAACCAAAAATTCAATAAAATATATTCACGTGACTGATTATTCAGTCGAAGGTCACCTTCTATCTATCTTCTATCTATCTATTATATTAATATTCTTAATTTTTTCATACTCAACCCTAAAATGACCCCTAAACATGATCCGATCCGTTAGATTTTTTCAGGGTAAGTCGACATAAATATTGCGCTGTGCGTGGGCTAGAAAATTCGGAAAAATTCCACCTCAAGTGGTTTCAGAAAATTTCCAAGTTTTTGTGCGGGTGAAATCTTGCAACATTTGAGAATTTTATGGGATGACCAAAAAGCAAATATTTTTGTTCAAATTAGTGGCGCGCGATTCAAATTCCAAGTTGTAAAACAGTTGGTACGCGATTCAGATTCGAAGTTGCAACACTGTCGGCGCGCGAATCAATTTCAAAGTTGCTTAATGGTTGACGCGCGATTTAGATTCAAAGTTAATCATGTCAGGAGCAGAGCTCACAATCATAGACGGGTAGTGAGTGTTCCATTAGCTGGGAAAATCATACTCGTGTGTGGAGACTACCTGAAGGCGGGACGCACGCGAGCTTGCGATTCGACCATTAAGTTGAACCCGCTCTGAAAATTGGTAAATAAGTTTACACTCAGCAAGAACATGCGCGTCGATGAAGGTGAGGACAAGTTTGCGCAATATTTGCTTTCTGTTGGAAACGGCAATGCTCGAACCGACTCGATCACACTTCCGGCAGACTTTCTCAAAATGTGATCGATTTCGTGTATGGTGACATCAACACAACACCAGCTGAGGGAACCATCGAGGAGCGCACCATCCTTGCACCCAAGAATGATGATTGCGCGCTAATCAATAAGCAGGTGCTTGACCTCCTGCCCGACGAACAAGAAGTCAAACATAGTGTTGATAAACTTGAGAGTGACTACATGAATGAGGAACTCCGCCTACCCGTCGAGTTTCTCAACAAGATTGAAGGGTCCGGATTGCCGCGCCAAGCCATCCCGCTAAAGGTTAACGCGATTGTTCTTTTGATGAGGAATCCAAACACTAGCAAGGGTCGAATCAATGAAACACGCTTGCGTTGCAAAAATAAACTGCTACATTCTAGAATGTGAGGTGCTAACTGGCTTCTCAAAAGGTGAGCGCGTTCTCATCCCACGCATTAAGCTCTCCCCCTCGGAAGGCACCTTCTCATTTAAAATGTGTCGCCTTCAATTTTCGGTTCATCTCGCGTTCGCCATGACCATCAACAAGAGTCAGGGTTAAAACTTGAAGAAGGTAGGAGTGTACTTGCTGACCCCCGTATTTACGCATGATCAGATGTATGTGGCCTTTTCACGATGCCGCTCATTTGACGGGCTCAAGGTGTTTATCGTTGAGACAAGCGATCAAGCAGCTGACCGAGATGGGCGCATCACAACAAAGAATGTTGTTTTTGTAGAAATTCTGCGCATGTAATTTGCAAAGTATTTTTCTATTTTATTATCTCTACCTTCTACTACTATTTTATTATCCTTTTGTACATTTCTTATGAAATATTTAGATTATAGTTTGCCTCAGCAATTGTGTGCTTTTCCCTTTTGAGATTTTAATATTTAGTTTGGGTGCGTAAGTGATCATGTGATCCCGAGCGCGCGCTTCCTGTTTGAGATATGAATATTTGACTTGACACGTAAGTCATACTGTGTACATTTGAGCGCGTGCTTGCCGTTTAAGATTTAAATATTAACCACGTGTATGAATTTAAATTATTTTTGATAAAAGTGCATCAAATTTACATCTTAAAAAATCTTCTTGATCATTTCTTAACCAAAAATTCAACAAAATGTATTCACGTGACTGATTATTCAGTCACAGGTCAGCTAGTTTATATAGATTTGCAAAATGGTAATCAAATATAGTAAACGACAGAATAGTTAAAGTTGAAAAATTCATTACTCGAGTCCTTCGGGTCATATAGAAACAAGGAATGTTTTTTTTTACACTTTTAGCCCAGGATCCGTCATTATTTTTGGTGGCATTTTGTTTTTTTAACCTCTTTGTTGCTTTTCAAAATAAATAATCGTCAGACTTTAGTTCAGAATGATCACAATGTCGCCAATTTATGCTTTCGTACTTTATTTCCTCTATTAGATGCGCGTGAACTTTTTCCTTAATCATTTCTAGCAAATAAAAACAAAAATTAGGAACAGTTTAGCAAAAACTGCACAGTCCTATATAGAAATGTGAAGTTTTTCCTAAAACTAAAAATACTTCTTAGTATTAGTGGATATAGATCAATTACATGATGAACGATTAATTCAATGATGCTCCATAGCTTATTCAACAAATGTGATCAACACAATAGCTTTTCTTAAATCGGAACAAAAAAAACTAATTTATTATCTAAGTATAACATATAATAAGTTAAAGTAGTAATGGTTAAATTATTTATCTTGCTGAAAATTTGGTATTTGCTACGAAATTTGAAAATAAGCATATCGGAAATATTGTATCAGCTACACAGCTTCATTTTTTATTGTGTACTCGTGAAATGTTTGATTGCATTTGCATTCATAATTTGCTTTCCTAAACTCATAATTTTGTTTTTCTCAGCGATATATTCAATCGAGTTTTCCCGGACTTCAATTAAATTTTTCCGAATTCTTTGTTATATTTTGAGACCGCTTTTTTAAGAGCGATTTTTTGAAACTGCTTTTTTAACCGCTTTTTGAAACCTCTTTTTGAAACCGCTTTTTGAACACGCTTTTGGAAACGGATTTTTGAAACCGATTTTTGAAACCGCTTTTTGAAGCCGCTTTTTGAAACCGCTTTTTGAAACCGCTTTTTAAAGCCGTTTTTTGAAACCGCTTTTTGAAACCGCTTTTTGAAACTGCTTTTTGCAACAACGTTTTGAAGCCGCTTTTTAAATCCCTTTTTTGCAACCGCTTATTGAAAGCGCTTTTTGAGATCGCTTTCTAAAACCGCTTTTTGAAATGGCTTTTTGAAACCTCTTTTTGAAGCCGCTTTTTGAAGCTCCTTTTTGAAGCCGCTTTTTGAAGGCGTTTTTTTAATTTGCTTTTTGAAACCGCTTTTTGAAACCGCTTTTTGAAGCCACTTTTTGAAACCGATTTTTTAACCGCTTTTTGAAAACGCTTTTGGAAAACATTTTTTGAAACCGATTTTTGAAACCGCTTTTTAAAACCGCTCAAAAAGCGGCATCAAAAAGCGTCTTCAAGGTTTCAAAAAGTGGTTTCAAAAAGCTATTTTAAAAAAATGTTGCAAAAAGCAGTTTCAAAAAGCGGTTTCAAAAAACGGCTTCAAAAAGCGGTTTCAAAAAGCGGTTTCAAAACACGGCTTTAAAACGCAGCTTTAAAAAGCGGCTTCAAAAGGCGGCTTCAAAAAGCAGCTTCAAAAAGCGGTTTTAAAAAACGGTTTCAAAAAGCCGTTTTACAGAGCGGTTTCAAAAAGCGATGATAAACGAGTGGATGATATTGTTCCCATTCAGGAAAAAAATCTGTCACCTACTCTTTAGCTGATGGGTTGAGTTATAAATTAAAGCAATCCATACAGAAATTATGCAAATTACCAATATTTGAATCGAGATGGTGATTCAACCGGGGCAGTATGTTTGGGATCTAATGCCACCGCGGAACTAGCAAACCAGTGATACTGCGTAACAATCTTTGTATAAGTTCGTCAAATTCAGCACCTAAAAACAATAATTTACGTTAATACACGTATGATAAACCACTTAGTATCGCAATTCCATTTAACCAACATTTCGTGCCGAATGGGTGGAAAATTATTGTCAGGAATTTCAACCCTTGGTGCGAATCAGTTTGTTTGTCTCCATTCCATAAACAAGTGCTGCGCAGGTCACCTTTACATTTCGTTAGAAATTGTTTTTTTGTTGTTCTTTGTTTGTTGTACCACACACAATCTTTACTGGTAGTGGACAACAATTTTGCTGAACAGCCTTAACGGGTTTCTTATTAAATATAGAGTCAGGTAGTGGGTTAATGCCTGTCCAGAGAAAATATCTCGCCAGATTATTCTGTTGACGAATCACAATTGCATGTTAGGTTGGTTACAAAACGTTTAAATCTTATTTCTTATAAAATATCCTGAATCTTCATTAAGAAAAAACCCGAAATAGATACGAGTATCCTAAACTTTTATATGTTATAAAAATCGTCTAGAAGTAAAGCTCATTTATTTTAAAGGATTTAAATTAATAACGAGAAATAAAATAAAAAAAGCACCCCACAAAATAAATAAAAAATTATCAACACAAATTCACACTCTTTCAAAAAAAAACTAATTTAAAGTAGCTTAAAATCCTTTAAGGAATTGTGTACAAAGGAGATATATTTTTGTTTATCATAATATAAGGATAATTTTGCTTCTGGTTGAACATTTCTCTTCTAACATTTAATTTTATTTAATTTTTTTATTTCACAAAAAGCTTTAATTTACAAAAGTGTAAATCTAGGATTTTCTTCAGCGCGCTCTATACACATTTCTATATAGCTGCTAGCTTTCTATGTACCGTTCTTATCGTACACTGAATGCTAATATTTACTTAGAACAAGTACAAAAACAATTTGTTTGTGTTGTGTTCGTTTTTTGCGTTCGGTACTTTATTTTTAATTTCTTATCATTTTCTAAGAAAATTTTTAGTACAGTTAAAAAATTAATTGACTGTCAAATCGAAAAAAACCAACCGCAAAAAAATTATTTTTTATTTTTAAATTAAATTAAAAATTCTATTTATTCTTTCTTCCATAATGTTATAGTTAATCGATTTTGTTTTTGCCGTTTTTTCAGTGCTAATCTTAATTTAATCAAAATTTAAATAAAAATTAAATTATTATTATAATTTACAGAAATAATAATAATAATAATAATAATAGTAATAGTAGTAATAAATAAAAATGTTTTTTTTTTTAGATATTTTTTTGAATTTAATAAGATGAACATGAGTTTGAATATATTATTACAAGCATCTTGATGTTTATATGGTACGAGAGAGGCTAAACAAATCAAATAATGCTTGGTATCAAAAATTTTGTTGGTGGGTTCAATATGTTCGTTCATTCGGCCAAAAAAGAAAGGCGATAGAATAACATATTGATTTTATATTCCAATATGTACGCAGACAGTATATTGATTGGCATTTTTAATTTACATATTTCGATAATGTGCGATACTGCTGGATTATCACATCGATAATTAAGTTTAATTAATGGTTGAACATGATTAACGGATTTGTTATCGTAAACTATATTATAAAACACTTGTTTCAAGGTTATGTCTGTTTACTGATGATGACAAATTTTTGTATTATTAATTTGTATAATATCTCAGATTATAAACGAGACTCATATTATGGGATGAAGCACGGTAGCGGCGCATATAAAAGAAACGTGTTGTTAGACTTACAGTAATAAATAAGTTAAATATGGTGATTATAGGAATTAAAGAATATTTAAATGATTTTGTGTAAACTTCTAATATTTTATTCATATTTTACCAAGTTTGAAGTCAATGAACTATCCGATGACCATCATCACTTTAACGCCGCAATAGCGTTGCCTATAGTTGGAAGCAATTTGTATATACGATGCCTTAAAAAAATAAATAATCTTAATATATAAAAACGTTGGTGCGTATGTATGGCCGACCATCACGCCTGAACCGCTGAAGCTTTCTAACTTATATTGGCACTATATGTCTGTGTGGTGCTCCGGATGGGTTTTGTTTGTGTTATACCTCGCTAGGTGGGGGTCCCTTTTTCGAAATTCTTATTTATGGACTGATTTGGCCCAAATTCACACCATATAGTATTTATATAAAATCAAAGTCTTTGGCAAAATTTGAACTCGATAGATAGCCGTGGAGATAATTACGAAAATTATATAAAAAAGGTTGGTGCATATGTACGACCGAAAATCACGAATAAACCGCTAAAGCTATACAACTTATATTGACACCATATGTTCGTGTTGTGCTTCGAATTGTTTCGGTTTGTGTTAGAGAGACCGATTAGGCTCAAATTCACACCATACAATATTTAAATAAAAATAAAGTCTCTGGCAAAATTTGGACCCAATAGGTGGCGCTGAGCTAGAAATATTGGCGAAAATGTAGTTTTCCCGGTATATAGTTTTCATTTCAACAATGTTAAATTTAAATGCAACCACAAAAAGGAACCAAAAAAATATGATAAGTGGCGTTGGTTGTCTTTAATGCATATTTATGAATTTTTTTTGTTTTTCAAATTTAATATATGAGATATATATATACAGTATTTTCATGGTTACAATCATCTTACAATTGTAATAAGTAGCAATATTTATGAAATTAACTGTATATAGCAACATTTGTGTAGCGAACTTATGTTATGTTATGAGAGTAGATAAGTTAGTTGGATTTTAGAAGTGAATAAATAAAGTCAATACCATAAAATAAATTATTTTATATTCCATAAAATAAATTATTTTACCATAAAATAAATAATTTTATATATTATTTATATTGTGAAGTTAATACGGTTGAAGAAACAAAAGTTGAAGCTGTTATAAAACGTACATGCTACAATTGTGGTCAGAATTACAATAGAGGTCATCGTCGTGTTTGCCCAGCAATGAAGATCAGATGCATTTCATGTAGTAAATTTAGATCAAGCTGACAATGTACTAGAAGTTAGTTCATTAAATTGCTATATAATTTTGTTTTGTATAGATTTTAAGTGAATCGAGTTAGATGGACAAAACATTACGTCATTGAAAACTTGCCGATTGAATTTAAGATCGATACAGGATCGGATGTAAATTGTATCCCTGTGAATTTTGTTAAAAAAACTAATGTCCCTATTTCTCAACAGGTTAATTGCGATATTATTGATTATAGTTCAAATTAAATTAAGATTTATGGCCAAGTAAAACTAGCATGTTTTGATGTGGATAAAAAAATAGGTTATTCTGGAACTACTTTCTTGGTAGTTGATAATTGTTATGAGCCAATTTTGGGCCTAGAATTAAGTTTTGCATTTGGGTTGATCGAACGGATTAATGAAGTAAAGTCTTTGATTCCAGATGAAACAGCAGGCTTGTGATATTAAATAAAGACATTTTTGACGGATTTGGGAAAATTCCTGATACTTGTTCGATTGTTTTAAAGGAGAATTCAGTTCCATCATTACGTTAAAAAAAGCGTATTCCTTTGAGTTTATATGACAGATTGAAATCAAAGCTGGAGGAAATGTCAAAAGACAATATTGTTAGTTTTGTTGAATATCCCACTGATTGGGTACATAATTTGCAGATTGTGGAAAATCCAAATGGAGATATTCGTATCTGTTTGGATCCTAAATCGCTTAATGCATGCATTTAACGTGAACAATTTATTTCTAATTCCCACTTTTGATGATATCATGACTCGATTCGCTGGTAAACGTGTATTTTTGGTATTCGATTTACGAAATGGGTTTTGGCACATGGAGTTGGATCGTGAAAGTTCTGATCTAACTACATTCATGACTCCATTTGGTCGTTGGAACAGAGTTCGATTTGGATTAAATAGTGCTCCGGAAATGTTTCAAAAAAAGATGATCCAGATCTTTGGAGACATACCGGGAGTCGAGGTGTACTTCGATGATATTGTCATTGGTGGTGAAACAGTAAATAAACATGATAAAGCTTTGTCAGTAGTTTGGGAACGTGCTCGTATAAATAATATCAAATTTACAAGTGAAAAAATTCAGTATCGAACAAAGAAAATTTAATTTATGGGTCATATTATCGAAAATGGTCGGGTTGAACCTAGTGATAAATACGTTAAAGCGATTAAAAACATGCCGAAACCAACAAATAAAACAGAAGTATTACGTTGTCTTGGACTAATCAAATTCCTCGCAAAATGTATTCTAAATTTGTCAAAACGATCAGCTGCCTTGCGTGAACTTAAGAAAATGAATTTTTAATGGCAATGGAGTAGTACTCATGGAAATGAAGTTCAGGACCTTCTTAAGTCTATCATCACAAATCCTGTTCTTGCTATTTATGACCCAAATAAGTCAGTTGTCATTTAGACAGATAGTTCGAAAGATGGATTGGGAAGTGTTATTCTACAGGATGATATGCCAGTGGCATATGCATCAAGAACCTTGTCGAAATGTGAACAGAAATGGGCACAGATTGAAAAAGAGTTACTCGCGGTCGTGTTTGCATATAAACATTTTCATAATTTTTTGTATGGCCGTGAATTTACGGAACCCTAATGAAATTGGTCAAATGTGTATCCTACTTTCGATATACACTGGAAGTCCTCGGCATATGCAGGAATATATTTAAGATGCAATGGCTGACGTGTGCATACGGTTAACCAGATTTATTCATCACATTTACTTGTAACCCGCAATATCAAAAATATATTTATTGCCAGGCCAATCACCTAATGATCGATATGACATAACAGCACGTGGTTTTTAAAGAAAAACTAAAATCTTTAATCCATTTTATTGTAAAAAACACTACTTATTTGGGGAAAAGTGATTCTGGATGTATTCAATTGAATGGCAAAAACGTAGATCGCCACATGCCCATCACTTTTGAGACCGCTTTTTAAAACCACTTTTTAAGATCGACTTTTGAAACCACATTTTGAAACCGCTTTTTGATACTTCTATTTGAAATCAGTTTTTGAGATCGCTTTTTGAGACCGCTTTTTGAGACCGTTTTTTGATACCACTTTTTGATACCGGTTAGTGACACCGGTTTTAAACCGCATTTTGCTAACGTTTTTTGAGATCGCTTTGTTAAAACCGCCTATTAACACCGTTTCTGGAGACCTCTTTCGGATACCACTTTTGAGTGGTATTTGAGACCGCTTTTTGATACAGCTTTTTGAAACCACTTTTTGAGACCGCTTTTTAGACCGCTTTTTGAAACCACTTTTTGAAACCGTTTTCTGCGACCGCTTTTTGAGACCGCTTGTTGAAACCGCTTCTGATACCGCTTTTTGATACCGTATTTTGATACCGGTTTGTGATACCGCTTTTTGAAACCTCTTTTTGAAACCACTTTCTGAAACCGCTTTTTGATTGTAAAATTTAAACGTTCAGCTAAGTTTTTTCAATTCTAAATTGACTTATAATTCTACAGATTGAAATATACTTTGAACTATAAAAAAGCTGTTTCAAAAGTGGCCTCAAAAAGCGGTTTCAAAAAGCGGTTTCAAAAACCGGTTTCAAAAAGCGGTCTCAAAATGTGGTCTCAAAAAGCGGTCTCAAAAAGTGCTTTCAACAAGCGGTATCAAAAAGCGATCTCAAAAAGCAATAGGAAACCACGACACGATAATTTTCGAAATGTGAAAATTTCGTCTCAAATTGTCCAGTTAGTCAACCGTAAACAGAAAACTACTTGCCTTACCTTCCATAAAGTATTGTCCGTCTTCGTCGTCCGTAGTTGATTCACCACTTAATAGGTCAACATTTAAATCGAAAATAAAATTCATATAGATTAGAATCGAACATGTACTTACCACATTTAACCAAAAATACGACAACAGTAACATGTAAATATTTTCATTGTGAACGGCTGAAGAAACCAAGATGGGCTTGAGATTTTTAACTAGGAACTTCCAATATTCAGAACAGTGAACTATACAAAATTTCTAGCATTTTTTTAACAAACTACTGAGGCTATGTTTGACTAGACATGACATTTACTTTTTTATTTTGACACATATTTTTTTTTCTCACTATCTCTGTTGAATTTTTTTCGAACTTGTACTAAAACAGTTAACTTCATTCTTGTCTTATAGAAAAAAAATTTTGAACACGATTTTATAAGGCAGTGTCCTATATTTGATACTATTTAATATTTACTTTGGCTGTGTAGGGTACTGCGTCGGCTGGAATTATAAGGTTTTTTTAACCAAAAAATCATATAGTGATGGATTTATAATGTTCTTGCTGAAAAATTATATAGTGCATAACGATGCACAATGTATCGTTCTACTTGTGTCATAATACGTTTGGTCGTTATATGGAATTTCAGGGCACCACTCGAAAAAATAATATAGTGCACAATGATGCTGACAATGGATGGTGCGAATTGTGCGTTCCGGCTGGCGTGACGGAAAAATACACAAGTATTTTTTTTTTCTTTCATGAAACGGAAATGTACTCCAAGCCACTATTCCATCTTTATTTTGCCTGATTTTGATGCCAGAGCTGAGGTTTGCCTATTCTTTTCCTCAACGTATCTCGATGTTTATTTTTCTCTACCGTGTTAGGCTCAGTATGCTCTTGCTCGGAGTATAATGAGGAAGATTTAAAATCAGGATCAATATCACTGTCATCATCATTGGCAATGACAGCACATACAGTACCTTCACTACTGTCATGTAAAATACAAAAATTGTTTAATTTGACGCTTCGATTAGTTAATAATTGAATAGTTTTTTTTACGTCCATTGTTTACAACATCTTCGAAGTATACAACCTGAGTTAGTTCAGTTCCACATGTATGTCATTTTCTACTTCGTTTGATCTATGACAATCAAAAGCAGGAGCTATCTCGTTTTCATTACCTTCTATCACATTTGCCATCTCAATCGCATTATATTCCATGGGTAAAGGAGCCACCTCAGACTTATTTTTCTTTATGGCAGAGAATACCACTTTTTCATTTTCAGCTTCATCCAAAGAACCAATCTTTATTCAAGCCCCCTATTTTGTATGGCCGAATCTCTATCACGATGTATGAAATAGTGTGTCAAGTAGAAATATGACGGGCTCTAACTGAATTAAGTCATACATGACGATTTGGTAAATAAAGCTTTATGCGGTGTTAGTCACAATTATTACAAAAACAGGAAATTAAAAATGTGATGTGTCACTTTTCTGGTGTATGAGCGATATATTTAATATTAGTAGGTTAGGTTAGGTTAGGTTAGAGTGGCTGCTATCGCACACTTAGGCCAATAATGGCCCATTGTGATACCACAGGATCCAATCTCCCCTTACTCCCGCTGAAACCAACCAGAGCTACTGATGTAGCGTAAAATATCTCGCACCCTACAGTCCGCGAGTTCAGAAAGGCTGTCCATGTTTTACACACCCAAGTACTTACGTCTTTTGTATGATAGTGCCGGACATGAGCATAGGAAGTGAACTAGCGTCTCTTCCTCCTCTTCGTCCATACAACTTCTACAAAAGTCATTCGTCTCTAGACCCAGCCCTCTCGCATGTTCCCCAAAAAGGCAGTGTTCTGTTAGTATCCCTACGACCAATCCTAAATCTCGTTTTCCCAGGGATACAAGTTTTGGCCAAACCTGTTTTGCTACCCTGCACGTGAGAGTGTTGGTCCACCTCTCATCTGTTAAGGCGATTGCCTTTTTACTGAGCGTCAATTTGAGCGCTGCTATAGGCCTCCCCAGACCTGCCCTTTCCGGTTGCATCTGGAGAGTCGTACCGTACCTAGCTAGTTCGTCTGCCCTGCAGTTTCCCGTGACGTCCGAGTGACCAGGGACCCAGATCATCTGGATACTGAAATACTCGCTCATCTCATTAAGAGATGATCGGCAATCCAGCGCCACCCGTGACTTCAGAGAAACCGCCTCTAGTGACCTGAGTGCCGCTTGACTGTCCACATAAATCGCGATATCCATAACAGATACCACGTTATGCTTCAACCATGTCACGACTTCCCCTATCGCCACCACTTCAGCCTGGTACACGCTGCAGTAGTCAGGGAGACGAACAGAAATATTAACATTGAGCTTCTCACAGAAGACTCCAGCTCCTACTTTGCCGTCTAGCTTAGAGCCGTCCGTGAAAAATGTCAGTGCCTCGTTTTCCCGTATTGATCCATTCCTCCAGGCTTCCCTAGAAGGACAGATGATCCGGAAACCTATATCGAAGCACAACGTTGGTTTAATATAATCTAGATTCACCAGTTCTTCCCTTAGTGATCTAACTATCGTCGAGTGTCCCACCTGAAGAGACTTCCACTGAGAGACAGCCGAGAGCCTTGTAGCCACATTGGCTGCCATCTGCTTACCAAAAAACTCGATTGGAATAAGGTGGAACATAACCTCTAAAGCGCGTGTAGGTGTTGACCTAAGCGCCCCGCTTATAAGCATACAGGCCGTTCTTTGCACCTTCTCCAACATCCTTATGTAGGTTACCTTTTCCAGAGCTGGCCACCACACGCCCACCCCATACATCAGCACAGGCCTTACCACTGCGGTATAGAGCCAGTGTACCAGCTCTGGTTTCAAATCCCATTTCTTCCCTATTGCGTTTCTACACGAGTAAATGGCTACATTAGCCTTATTCACCCTTTCTACAATGTTAGGCTTCCAGCTGAGCTTACTGTCCAAGATTATGCCCAAAAATCTCGCTCTGTCAGCAAAAGCCAGTCTAATGCCGTTCACAGTAGGAGGGCTAACTACCGGAATTTTATATTTATTAGTAAATAGTACCAGCTCTGTCTTGGACGGGTTGATCCCTAATCCGCATTTGCCGGCCCATTTCGTAACGATCAGGAGTGCATTCTGCATAACATCCCTAATCGTATCCAGATATTTGCCTGAGACAGCTATCGCTACATCATCTGCATACGCTACAACCCCCATCCCCTCTGTCTCCAGTTCCAACAGCAATCCATTCACCGCTGCACTCCAAAGAAAGGGGGACATCACTCCTCCCTGTGGAGTTCCTCTAACCACCCGCCTTCTAATGGTGGACCCTCCCAGTTCCGAGATAATAATCCTGCTTACCAGCATCTGATTTATCAACCTACTTATAGGATAATCCACCTTCAAAAATGACAATCCTTCCATGATCGCCTCCGTTTTTACATTATTAAAGGCACCCTCAATGTCGAGAAATGCTACCATACAGAACTCTTGCGAGTAAATTAGTAGCTATTTTATATTTGTAGCTATTTTATATTTTTAGATAGATAATGTAATATTAGTAGCTATTTTATATTTTTAGATAGATGAGTTTAGTTAATTATATATTATAAACTAATTTACCATATTTAAGTTAAAGAATACTTAAGAAATTTTCAATTAGTTTTATAATGTACACGTATTTTAACAGTACCCAACCTATTTTATAATTTTGAAGAGAATCGAATCGAAAAATACTCTGGTGGTCTACTAACTTAAGGTTAGGTTAATACTGACGTATAATTTACGTCATTTAAAGTCGGCCTCTAGGCTTTGATACCGCCCATCCCTGGTAGTACGAGGTGGAATCACCTTTGACGTGCCAATACCAAGATTATATAAAGTAAAACAGGTCACAGCAGAACTTCTAGGTTGCTTTTAATCTTCAGAGAAATATTGAAATTTCAAAAAACACAACCCATTCAACAAGTTAATTCGATTAGTTATATTTAAACAACACAAACACCAATTTAAATAAATTATAATTTGTTTATTATTTTGGACGACAATGCTAATTCATTCAGTCATCATTCGTTTAATAGAAATTCACAAACACTTAAAATAATATATTCCTAGACAAAATAAATTGTAGGCGTCAAATGTTTAAGAGTTCTAGCGTAATTAAATTCATCTAGATGATTAAAACGTTTTTGGCACCTTACCAAATTATCAGTTTAGCCTATCTCGATTACGCAAAAGAAATATTTTTGTTTGATGTACCGAGTTATGGAATTTGATAGATAAATTTGCAACGTATAGACAAATCCCCAGTTTACGATTTTCTATATCCGTTAAACATATGGTGCCCACAACTATAAAATCGCCATGCATTTTTTCAATAACACTACTGTTACCGCAAGTGGCACTTGAAGCAAATCTTTTAAAAAATAGTTTTATATTAAACACATAAATAAATATTAAAATTTTGTAATCCTAACAAAGTGTATTTTTGTATAATGAAAAATTATTTTTTGTTGTTACAGAATTCAATACAAAATATTGTAATCTTAAGCTTTTTATCAAAAATTATAGTTTGGTATGCCATCAAAATTATTTTTCATTATTATTTTCGGTTGGTATATTCTTACAAATTTTTGTTGTTTCGCTTTTTCAATAATATATCAAAAGTAATCATGGTACAAGTCTTTTATGAGCACAGCGGGAGTTGAAAGTCAAAAATATTGAAAATATTATTTGATTTGCGATGTAATTTTATTGTACTGTCTGGATAAAAATCATATTGTTGCCTGTATCTTATAATACGATCTTACGAGATGGTGTGAAAATTTATGTTTGTTTATTATTCTAACATTTTTTGTTGTTGTTGTTGTTGTGTGTAACTTTATGTGCAATTCTATTAAAATTCCGAATAAATCTGTATACAATCATCGCAATAATTTGCGCGATTTCGTTTTGCCCATGAGCTATAAATTTAACATCATAAATATTATCTGACGAAACTGTATATGGGTATACACAATATATATTTCCACGACCGTACTCTATGATTTTGTGTGATTATTTTTTTAACATAATATATTTATGATTTTTCCCATTGTTAGCGGAATAGAAAATAAAAATTATTACAAAACAGCAGAAGAATACGGCGAGGCGAACACACAGATTTTGAGATTGTAAATATCTAAAGATTTGACAGACAGTTAGATCTTTAAAAATGCAGAGTAGAAAGTACTTTGTCTAGTTTTTATTACATTTTAAATTGACTAGAAAATACGTTAAATAATTAATTAATTTTCTTTTGTTCTTAAAAATTTAATTATCTAAGAAACAAGGAGAAAATAAGATGTTCAATAAATAAATAATGATAACACCGGGTGTTAAAAAATTTTTTAATTAGTTTTATTTTTAGTTCGTTCATTCGAAAATTTCAGAAGATTCTACAAGATAAGAAAATGAATATAGTGGAACATAAAAAAAATATTTTATTACAGTTAAATTTTTTATTTATTTATTTTAATAATCGATTTTTAACTAAAAATATATTTTTATTGCTTATGGATAGCATATGAAAAGATTAAATCGACTAAAATTATCACTTAATTATTGATTCGGTTATATAAGTGTCTTCGGTTTTATTGAAAATATAATGAGATTTTTTGTTATCATTCTTGGGATATCTATCGATTTAAAAATTAATTAGAAACAATTTGAATTTGATTGAAATGTTAAAGTTGGTCGACGCCAGCAAGTTGACTAAAAAATTTAGATTTATATTAACCTGACAAGTGCACAAGTATTGAATAAGTTATTTACCGGTTATTTAAATTTTTGTTTATCCTGATTTTCAACAGGCATAACAGAATATTATGAAATAGCTAAAATCCCAAATGATTTTGGACCATAAAACAACGAACCTGCAGGTTAGGTTAAATAGTGTCTGTTTACTCATACTTAGACATTGGGCAGTACGATATTATTCCGCAGAACATTACTTCTTGCCTAGCACGTGTGGACTGTATTTTGTTCTATTATAATTATAAATTTTTTTATTGTTTTATTTTACAAATTAGTTGTGCTGCTCATTACGATGATTGGTTTTTCCTAACTAACTTTTTGTTGCCCCTTCTAATTTCAATTGTATTTTAATCGCCTCGTCAACATGGTTTTCTCCTTTTGATTTATCCATTTTTCTTGTTCTGATAAATATAACCATAGAGCTTCATACATATTTCGGAGTTAATCTAATACAATATTATTTTCGCGTAATGAGACAGAATTTATAAAAGTTAAAACATTATGTCAACACATCCAGATCATTACATATTTTAGTTTAATCAATTTAACTTAATTAATTACAATTCTTTTATGCAGATAAATATACAGATAAATATCAACGAAATCCGATTTTACACACAGATAAGTTAATAAATTATATTCTAAATATAGCCAAATTTGTTTAATTTAGATTTGCCTGCATTGAGGTGTCCCACGTAGGTATAGTCCTCAAAAATATATATTTAAAAAATAAATAAAAAGGTTAAATATTACTATCGTACTAATTCAGCGTACGAATACACAACAAAATATATACAAAATATCTATAACAAAAAATAAACTAAAAATATTTGTACAAAGAGCACTAAAATTCACGGGTGAATTTAAATACATAAATAAAACAAATGTTTTGTAAAAATAGATTAATTAATTAATTAAAGTTTACTTTCCGTGCTTTAAGTTTTGCAAAGTCGTCTATCAAGTCTGTATAATCCAAGTTGCTCAGAAAATCACTTTCTATAGATATTCTAGCTAAATCTACAAGTCTTTCTTGTCCCGTGGTACTATGTAAATAATTTTTAATAATTTTTAACTTGGAAAAGCTACGTTCTCCAGAAGCTACTGTAACTGGTATTGTCAATAAAATTCTAAGCGCTACTGCTAGATTTGGTAATATCGACTCTAATTTCTTATTAAATATAAATAGTAGAAGCGGACAATTGAAATTGTCCGACAAGCGCTCGATAAAAAAGGAAAAATGCAACAGACGGGACGGACAGAGGTGTAAAACCACTGAAACAACTAAGGTGCTAATACAACACAATAGCCCAATGATTGAATGCTAGAAGCGAGCGCTAAAAATATATCTTTCCGTTGTTTTCGAAACGAAAAGCTCATGATTTCAGTATGTTGTATTTGTTGCTAAGCAACAAGTAATAATAATACAAGAATATTTTTTCTGGCCTAGAATAATAATTGAAAATTTAAAAAAAATTTAAAAAGCCGCATCTGTGTGACCTCTATTTTTAGAAAAATTTTGATATCCTGAAAACTACTTGACCTAGAGTTCCCAAATTTTAAATGTGACCTTTTTGGAGTAGTACCTATCTGTGTGCAAATTTTGAGCTCTCTGGTATGTATAGTTTTTGCTGTGATAGTGCCAACAGACAGACGGCCTAAGTCTTTGTATAAGCTTGCTCGCAAGAGCGAGCGCTAAAATCCAACGATTTTATAGGGCTTAAAAAATTCTTGAAACTGTACTTTGAAATATTTTAATTTCGTCTAATAGTTTTAATCCTGCTATATCGGAATTTGAGTTGAAAGTTAAATGCTTTTCTAGGGAAAGGAATTTACGTAAAAGATCAGGTTCATTTAATGAAACTACAGAAATATCATGCAAAAATTTGAAAATATTATTGTGTTCCGAAATTTGTTTAAACCGTTCGCTAACAGATTGAATAGCCCGCCCTATCAAGGATTTGGAAATAAAATTCAACTTTAAACTTTCGTTCAGGATTTGATATAGTTTCGTCTCTACCTTTGTATGAAAAAAGTTGAGGTTTTCGACTGGGGCGTCTTGGAGCATCAGGATAATGTGGTGGAACATTTAATTTTAAAGCCATTTCTTTAGCTTGGAGGATAAACCCCTGAAATTTTTCCTCATTTCTTAAATTTGTTAAAAACTGATTTGTATCCCGTAACATATTTACTGCCGTCGTTAAGCAAATAGCAGGTGATTGTAAATATTTGCTAAATATATTAATTTTTTCTAAAATACCATACCAAATAAATAGAGAACAAATAAATTCAAATTGAATAATTTTAGGAGACAAACTATTCGCGTTAATTCTTGTTATTCCGTCCTTGTCCGTGTCGTTTCCTTTTCCAAATAAAGCGTCATAAATATTATCTAAACTATATATTAAGGGTTTTAAAGCTACTATGCGACTTTCCCATCTTGTCGTACATAATGGCTTTAGAGTTAGTATTTTGACATTTTTTTTTTAAATTTCCCATCTTGAAACAGAACTAGAAAAAAACACATATAAACAATGGATAGTATCAAAAAAATTACAGCTTGAAGTGAACATTGAACTGAATCCAAAAGAACTAGGTTAGCTGAATGTGAATCACATTGCACAAAAAATGCTCTAGGTTGTAAATGCTTAATTTGGGCTTGCATTCCAATATTTTTTCCCTTCATATTCGAGCCATTATCATAACCTTGCCCTCTGCAATCACTAATTGAAAATCCTAGAGAAGTTAGTCGGTCTAAAACTAAATCAGTCAAGCCCTTACCCGTTGTGTCTGTAGCTTTTAAAAAACCAATAAAAAGCTCCATAATTTCAAAATTATTTTGATTTCTATGAACAACTCTAATAATGAGTGATAATTGTTCATTGCGACTCTGATCTGGAGTACAATCCACAATTATCGAAAAATATTTTGCTCCTTTTATGATGTTATTTATTTTTTTTTTCAATAACATTAGAAACGATCGAAATAAGCTCATTCTGAATGCTTTTATGCAAATATCTGTTTTGCGTCTCACCGTTAGTTATGCGCTGTAGGTGTTCTGAAAGAACAACGTCAACTTCAGCTATAGCTTCCACTAACTTTAGAAAATTACCATTATTTTTCTCGTATAATCTGTCTGACTCACCCCTGAATGGGTTTTTTTTCTTCAATTAGTTTTAGTTCGAACGATGCAATAATAGCCGCTTTTCTTGACGCGTTATCTAAGTCTTCAGTTTATATTTCATGAGACAATAGATTTGAAATAAAAATGATGATCTAAAACAAAATTTGAATGAAATTCTACATTTTCAATTTGAGCCGATCTAGCTGATCAATGTAAGTCATCAATGGGTAGCAAATATTGCACAATGATTTCTAAATTGACTGTCAAATTTTTGGATTGCAGGACGGTTTCTAAAATGTCAATGAAAGCTTCGCTTCGATCCTATTGAAACTTTTACATTCATATTTCAATCATTCGCTTCATTAATTGGTTTAATTTATTAGACTGGCGCTACGTCCCTTGAAAAGATTTGGTCGCCTTATTAAGGTTACTGTAATCGAGTATCGTCTGGTTGATTAGTTATACTACACATGTTAGAATATAGTATTTAATAACATTTAGAATAAAATTTAAATGATACTATGATGGGGGGGAGGGGAGTTTTTAGAAAAATTGGTAAAATTGAAATGTACCTGGGTTGAACGCCGATAGGGGCAGAATGCACATAGTGTTTTTCAACGTCTGGTGTCGGTCGGTTACACATAATAGTTGCGTCACATAATAGTTGTGTTCAGTCACATCACGCTGAACACAACTTTTATGACTCACCGAGCGATGCATCCTCCATATCAGTCATATTAGCCATTTCTAGCAAGGAACAAATAGATTCTGCTGAGCAAAATGCGAATGACAGTCCTATGGAGCAACAGAGGTGAAAATTGTAAAAATATTGGATTGGCCACATTACTCGTTTCCATATGGTAAACGAAGAATCCGATGCTCTAGGTATATTCGATGGGAATTGCGAATAGACATCTAACAGGCATCCATTCTTCAAATATTTTGTTCTTCTGCCATTATTAAAACCGATTGGTTCTATGTATACATTTAAAGTATATGTACACAATTTTTTGTACAGTAACTAATTTGGCATACGCTGGAATGCGTTGATAATGTATACCTGTCATTGGGACTATAATATTACTGAAGATACTTCAATTTTATTGCCATGGTAATATAATATAATAGAGCCCTTTACTGACATGTGTGTATATAATACTGACATATAACTTTAAGAAGGCAATTAAATCTAAGTTCTCCAAAAAGTTAGAATCAGTTTTTAGATTACGTATATTTATTTAATTTTACACTAATTAAAATATTTTTAATTTACTTAGAACGGAAATAAGTACTTTTAATTACAAAATATAGAATTTATAATTTCTAGGTTATATTGACATGTGTTGGATATTTTAGTGAGCTAAATAAGGATTCAATACTGATCGTTGCTGTTTTGATTAATTCGTGGCCAAACTATCACAAATTTTTAGGGCCATAATTAGGACAGTAAAGTGATGCTTCCAGTTGAAAACGAACCCAAAATCCCATTTTTACAATAAATAGCATACAACACAGATTAAAGGATGTTTAAAAAATATGTCTTAACCTAATACTGACATATGCGTCAGTAACAGGGACACGTTATTTTTTCATAGATTCTAATACTGACAAAACTATTTTAACAAAAATATATATTTATTTTCATTATTTTCACATGAATGAAGTTAAATAATTAAATGAAACGAATCATATGATCGATAAAACTTTAATTTAAAACGTAATTAACACTTAGTTAGAGATTATTACTAAAATTACAAATTTCAAAATTTAAGGCAAAATGCTAAGAAATAGTTGCACAAAAGTATGTTTTCGATGTCTATCAGATTACTGCTGATTTATATTATTTTTAGTAAAAGAATATTAGAATGTATTAGAAGGAGATGCAACTAGAATGTTCTTATTAGTGTTTTAAGAAAAATAATCTTAGTTTGTTGGGTATAATATTCTTATAAATTTGAGCAAATTCACGATTTATGTCAGTAATGCCTATGTCAGTATTATAGCCGTTTACCTTATGGTAAAATGTAATTTAAAATTAAATATTTTCTAATAAATAATTTTTTTTTAAATATATTGGCGCCCTGAAATGTTTGCGCCCCGGCAAGCTGTTCATACTGTTCTATGGGAGGGCCGGCTCTGTTGACCTCCATCACCTAGCCCCATCCAGCTTCATCATGTACGTGTGGAATGTTGATTTTATGGAATCTTGTACGTTCAATATGATGTAAAGATAACAAGTGAATAATATATATGGAAATAAATGGTTAACAAATTAAATAGTTCTAGTTTATTTATTTGTTATATCTACGAATTGCGGTGTTGTCAAATAGCACGTAAGAAACCATTCAGGCCCTGTAGTGGAAACTGAACCAGATCCATTACGAATTCACCTAAATGTTTTTTGCAAACTTTGTGTTAATGACGAACAGAAACAGAGACAATAAATTTAAGCGTTCTCCTACAACACATTGCTCAAGCTTCTACGTAAAACATTTGATTTATAATCTGAGCTTAGCGAGTGTAGCTATTTATATCACTAATGATAAAACGTATTTATCTTTTTAAGTCTCAGGAATTAATCCTGAGAGATCTCTAATTTATTAAATCTTTTATTCGTTTTCGTTTTATTCACAACAATTTAATCGGAGTGAAGTTTATGCCAAAATATGAAAATATACACTGTGTCCTTTAGTACTTAGAACTAAAAAACCACTCCAAAATTGCACTTTCATAATAATATTCGAAAAATTTAATAAACATAAACATTAGAAAACATTTAATTTGTGTGAATAATTTGGAGCGAATTTAATAAAATGATTTTTTTTTTAAATAAAACACACTTCGAATCGCACAGAGGTGATCAAAGTGGTCCTGAACTAGTATTTTATGTAATCAATCATATTTATCCACATGCTCAGAAATTAAACCAGGACGTTTGGCGGCTAACGAGAAAGAAATGCTGGACGCAATTTGGGAAATAATGACTATAAAAAACTTTCTTTACGGAACGGAAAAGAAACAGATAGTTACATAAACCACTTAAATATTCCCTCGGCAACGAAAACAATAATTCCGAAATTAAGCGCTAGAAAGCGATATTGAAGGAGTATGATACCGCAATAAAATACAAACCGGGGAAAACGAACATTGTTGCCGGCGCATTATCAACCAACCACCATACTTATAACGGACGTTAATACAAAGCCTTAAAGTACATTGAACTAAACGCCCAATCAACGCTATCCGTATTGCTTGAAAATGGATAGCAGGAAATCTGGGGTACATGTTTGAAAAAAAAAATAATTTACCGTAAACCACTTCACAGAAACATAACATTTCCTTTAATAAAAAAAGTCGAGAGACAGCTTCCATAGGACTTTTTTTTCGTTTTTCCTACATAACCGATCGTAATCAGACAATAAAAATCCATTGTACCTCTTGCCTATATCGGGATTCTAACCTGAATTCACCAAACACCAAAGAATATTAAATGGAAAATATAGAAGCAAAGTTTAATGACAACAGAAATTTTTAAAATTAACTGCAAAGATTTCAAAATGTTTCCAAAATCGAAACTAAAACTATTATTTTTTTAAAATGCAAAATCATATGAGAAGTATGGTAGGTACTTATAGTTAAAATGCCTTGGTCTAAATATTTGTCTCTCGAGGAAATAGAAAAAATCATAAAAGAATAGCCTGATAGTAGTGTTGTGGAAGACTTGGATATTGAAAATATCCCAATTGCCTTAGCCGGTGATCTTAATATACAGGGTTACATAATTAACACACATATTCTAAAGAGCGATGTTAACGAAAAGGTAAATATTAATTTTTGCCAACAAAGGTTTTTGTAACGAAAAGCAGATCAAAAAAATTAAGAGATAGGTATACAAGATACTAATCTGGAAAAGCGTTCAAAATCCATCGAAATCGAAATTTAATGCAGATTCACTTTTTCCACAACAAATAATGAATCGCGACACTTTCTTGGCGACTTTTAATTAATACTGCAATGATGAAGTTTTAGATTTAATATTTAAACCAGGGTTTGTATGATTTAAATCAGTTGATTTAAATCAATTGATTTAATCAGATTTAAATCTCTTGAATTAAATTAAAAAAGTCAATCATAATAATTGAAAATTTATATAAAAAAATATATTTAAATAAAACCTATAAGATACACTATACGCCATCTACAACTTCAAAATTAAACAATGGCAACACTAATATTATATTTCTGAATCAAATTGGGGCTAACTTCTTTTCTATTTTTGACATTTTGCGCATTACTGCCGCCAAAACGTATTCTCTATAAATCAATGTTAAGAAAATAGCAGATAATCATAAACTAAATATTAATACGAGTTTATACTATAAATAATTTATCGGTATATTTAATTTCATATTGTTACATAATAAATACACAACACACAGTTTCGTGATATGTAATTTACGTGAGTTTTGCATGTAGATAGAGAGAGAGATAACAATTTTGTGAGTTTGAAATATTGTTATATATTTTTTATTTCTCATCTTCTTTTTAGAGTTGTTTTACTTAAACCTTAATAATGTCTAGTGGTCGGAAACGTGACCAAATTTGGTACGAGTTTATTGAACTTCCAAAAGCGCCAAATAAAACAGGATGTCGAGCTGCTTGCAAATCTTGTAACAAAGAAATGCAAGGGATTGTAGAAGGGATCAAAACGCATTATGAGTTATGTGAAATGGCAAAAGCTAAATCTCCAGAACCGCTACACAATGTTGAATCCTCGAAAATCAAAAATTCCAGCAGTGCAATACATAGATTTGTTGTTAGAACCTCAGCAGGAGATAAACGAAAGTTTGAGTTGCAAGTGGCTAGGTATTTTTATGCAACAAATTCTGCCTTCCATAAAGCTGAGAGTGTTGAATTCAAAAATTTGTGTGAAATGTTACATCCAGGTTATCCACCACCAAACGAGAGAGCTTTGGCAAACGAACTTTTAGACGCAGTGTACTCAAGTGAACAAGAACATTGTAAAATATTATTAAAAGATAAATTTGTTTGTTTGACGGTAGATGGTTGGTCTAATATTAATAACTCTGCTATTATTTGTGCTTGCATTATTCGCGATAATTATGTAATTTTAGTCGATACAATCGACACTTCAGGTCATAAACATGACGCAACTTATTTAACAACAATTGTAAGGGAAATTATTGAGAAAACGGAAAGTACATATGGTTGTAAAATTTTAAGTGTTGTTACAGATAACGCCGCAAATATGGCAAAAATGAGAACTTCTGTGGCGAATGATGCAAACATTATATGTTATGGTTGTTCAGCGCATATCTTAAATTTATTAGCCCACGACTTAAGTAAAGAATACGATAAAACACAACATCAAATATTAAGAGTTGTAAAATATTTCCGAAACCAGCAACTACCGAAAAGCTGGTACACAGAGGCGGGTGGTACTTCATTAGCTTAACCTAGTGAAGTTCGCTGGAATACCTTAAATGCAACCTTACAGTCTTACACCAAAAATTGGCCTATGTTGATACGTGTTTGCGACGAACATAAAGCAGATATTGAAAAAGAAATAATTTCCATTGTGCAAAACATATCAATAAAACGAAAATGTGAAGAGATGGTCAAATTATTTAATCCTATCGCTGTTGCTTTGGATAAAATACAAAGCAATAGTTGTAAAACTGCTGAAGGTGTAGCATTTTGGAAAGTGCTCGAAAACGAATTATCGTCCATTTTGACCAGTCCAAAACAAAAAACCTATTTTTTTAATATAATATGGCGTTAAGCGAAATACATTTTGCGTCCGTCTTACTTTTTCCATCGAATATAGGCTTGCTCAGTTCCGATGAAAAGAACGCTAGTTTAAGTTTTATTGAACGTGAATTTTCTGAACAATTTCTGCCGATGTATTTGAAATTCCAAGGAGAAATCGAACCATTCTGTGGGACTATTCGAAATGCAAATGTTATTAAATCCATGACCGACTTTCAATGGTGGAAATCCTTTGTCGCCTTGAACCCAAATATAATTGAACCTGTGGATTATAATAAATATAATCAACTAGTATCAGCTGGGGTCGAGAGAATTTTTGTATCATTTGGACAAGTACACACAAAACTACGAAACAAATTGGGGATTGAAAAGGCGGCCAAATTAACTTTCTTATACAGACAATTGAATCAGGCCAAATAATGATGATTATAATTCTTGAAGTTGTGAATTTATGAATAATCTTTTTTTAATTAATTTCTATATTATTTTTTATTGATCTCTTTATGCTATTGTTTATATTTTATGTTTTACTTTTTAATATATGGGTTGTATATTTTTGTAGTATTTAATTGAATTTGAAACTTTTCTGTGATTTATGAATTCTGCAATTTAATAAAACTATTGTTTTGAATCTAATTTTTTTGTATATTATTCAGATCTTTTTGATTTAAATCGATTTAAATCAAATAAATCGTTTTTGTTAATTAAAATCAAAAAAATACAAACCCTCATTTAAACCTCGTCCATTCTTAAACCTGATGAGCAGCATCTATCTGTGTAACCAACAGATATGTGGTACACAAATTGGCAGGTAAATGAGGGTCTTGTGAAGAGTACAATACGTTCTTTGAAAGTACTGACTTACGCTTAGCACAATGGAATCACATAACAAGTCGATAACGGTTTTTTCGTCTTATGTTGGAGCAAACCCGCAGTATCACTGATAAATAGATGGGATAGCAAAAGCTGAAGCTGCTATTGAATGCCAGAAAATTATAAATCGTTAAAATCGGTGTATAGGCGGTATCGATTTACACGATAATTACAGATGTGAAGTTTTTAACAATACACAAAAAACTGTTTGTTAAATTAACAAAACAAACAGTCGGTAAAGCAATGTTAATAATGGAAACCTGACAACAGACAAATTTCATTGAAAAAATTAAAAAAAAATGCTCGAAAGAGGTGTTATAGTACCAGGAACGGATTGCGATGGATCCTGATTTCATGAAAAATAGTGTGAGGTTTTCTTAGCTCAAACGGTTTGAATGAAAATTGCTGGAAGGAGGATTTAGAGTACCAGGAAGCAGGAACCGATGATGACGGAAAAAAATCGTGTATTTGGTTTTCTAGTGGGCGCCAGGGAGATTTTTAGATTGTTTTTTTTAGCTCAAATGATTTACATGAAAATTGCATGAAGGAGGTTTTTTAGTACCAGAAATCGATGAAAATGGATCCTGATTTCTGAAAAAACCGTGTAATGGGTTTTCTGGTACGCACGAATTTATTTTTAATTTTTTTGCTCAGCTCAAACAATTTTAATGAAAATTGCTGGAGGGAGATTTTCGAGTACCAGGAATCGATGGCGATGGATCCTGATTTCTGGAAACATTGTGTAATGGTTTTTCTGGTGGGTCTTGGATTTTTGCTTAGTTTCTTGCCTAGCTGAAAGAATTTAAATGAAGATTGCTTGAACAAGGTTTTCTAGTACCAGGAATCGATTGCAATGGATCCTGCAATGGATTATGGGTTTATTTTTAGTTTTCTTGCTCAACTCTAATGTATTTAATAAAAGTTGCTGGAAAAAGGTTTTCGAGTCGCGTTTAATTGGAAAATCTTGTAGTCTTATGATGAGACCAATTTTATTTCAAATAGCACCTGTTATGCCATCATTTGATATACGCATATTCAACTCGATTTTATTGCTGTGGCAATTATATATATATATATATATATATATATATATATATATATATATATATATATATATATATATATATATAAATGAATCTGTAATAGTACTTAGGCTTACCACAATTTATTAACATTGTTAAATTACGGCAACCCGAAGATTATGCGCAACACAATTTAACACAATCACAAAAGTGCGACAAACAATTGTTAGAAATGAATTCAGAGAAGAAGAATTGTACTACAAATGATTATTATGAATTGTACACAGAAACAATTGTACACTGAACAATTCATCGAAAAATTAAATGCGTATTATTTTATTCAAAATACGAAAAAATGTTTAATTTTTATAAAAATTTTGATATTAGGATTGTATCATAACAGTGTACATGTACATGTAATTTTTCCGGGAAAATGTGCAATTTTTCTAGGAAAATTTTGAAATTTTATTAATTTTTTTATTTAATTGAAAATAAAATTTTACACTTGAAGAATTGTATAAATTCTGGAAAAGCGAGGGTTTGAGGGCGGCAGCTCCCATTCTCTAAGGTATACAACGAATTAAAATTAAATTAAAAACAATCTTATATTTACCAAAGTTGTTTTTTAACATTTATGGCACTATCAGAAGAAGCGATTAGAGCGAGAAAAAACTCTTTGATCTATGTCTGCAAGGTTGACGAAGCAATTATTATTAATAAAAATAAAATAAAAAAATATTGAAAAAATAAAAAAGTGAAAAAATTTCCGAAAAATCGAAAAAAATTTCGGGAAAATTTAATTTTCTCCTCCTAAAAACTGATAGTAACTTTATAGTGGAAAGTTTTGTTTCGATGAATTGTATTTTCGATGAATTGTTTTTTGCAAAATTGTTTTCACGCACATTTGGTTATTGAAAATTATAGTTTTCATATTTGTTTTTCGATGAATTGTTTATCGCATAATTGTTTATCGCAGTATTTTCGGGGAATCTAAATTACATAAAGTGTTTTGTCTTACTTATGTAAATATTTTAAGATTGTAATCTTAGTTTTTTTTTATTCTAATCAAAATTAAGTTTATTATACTAGTCAATAGTTTTCAATTAAATGAAATTCGTCTATTGTCAGGTTTCCGTTATTTTGCATTGCATGTTACATTGCTTTTACCGAGTGTTTATTTTTGGTAATTTAACTAATTTTTTTTGTTGTTAATTTTGTAATTTTGTTAAAAACTTCACATCCGTCGATAATTTTGTAGGGCGGTGCCACATAAAATATAAATCGTCACTGTTGGTAATTCTTGGATTATATTAGGTTTGCGAATATGACTCCACCCTATTCTATTATAATAAAACACATTTGCTTTTTTAAAAATGAAAAAAATATTTATTATAACATCTACCAACTTTCCCAATAACTTTCAGAGGCAATTTGCGGATTCTCACTCCGAAGAAACACTGCTGCCCTATTTCTGAATACGATACGAAAACGAATGTGTAAGATTCATATTCAATTTCAAATAAGAATCGTAAGAATCTGATTCAATTCAAATATAAATTTTATATTTTCGTTTTCGTATCGTATTCAGGAATAGGGCTATGCTGTTCTTTGGGGGCGATTCAATGAATAAGCCAAGTTTCAGTGCGAGAACCAAACTACTATTTAGAAAGAGACAACTGTATCGATCGGAATAAGTATAGCAATCTGAAGGAGCTTTGTCTGGTGAATACGGCTAATGGAGTACAACTTTTCAGTCTTGTTCTTTTAAATAATTTTTCACAACGTTTGAAAACAGGTGGTTTTGCATTTTCGTACTGAAAAATTAATTTGTTACGTCTATTCACCAATTCTGATAATTTTTCCTCTATAGCTTGCTGTAACCATATTAGTTGTTGTCGGTAAACATTGCCATTGATAGTTTCATCTGATTCCAGCAGTTCATAATAAACCACAAATTTCTGATCTCACCAGATAACGTTATTGCAAATTTGCAATGAATATCTCTAACTAGCACAAACTATAGTAATATGTTTGTTAACATATTACTACGGTAAATTTATCTGTCAGAATTTAACAACAATATCTATATTTACAACACACGATAGTCAATGAAATCATATAGCATTTAATTTTAATCCAAACTCATATTTAAATTTTAAATTCATTAAATCAACAACGTTAATTTTTAACAAATCGATTGAATTCAAATATTTGACAACTCCCACTTTATTATATAGGAACGCGCCGCAACATATCAAAATAAGTGTGCCAATGTCAGAAAAAATGTAAAAATTTTAACCGATATGATACAATGCAACAAAATAAGAACAAAACTTATATAATGTAAAAAAAAAAATTCAAAACTTTTAAACGATATAATCACCAAGGTTGAAGTTGTTTAAATTGTTATTTATATTTGAACGCAATATACCATAAATAGCTTACCATTCACATACCTAACATTAAATCACCCATCTATCACTCACCAATGCGGCTGGCTATATACAAGAAATAAAATATACAAACTTTTACCATATAAACTCGCTCAATTTTTGAATACATTTGATTTGACATTGATGAAGTGGTTAGATACTTTGTATGTATATATCGCGCGTAACCGTTTGAACACAAAACATGTAACTTCTAAATATTTGAGGTAAAAAGAAAACTCCGGTACAAGAATGTGCGCTATACTAACAATGAAAGTGATACAGTGTCGCTTTATATGGACTGTGGTACATTTTTTGTATGTAAATTATTATTGTTGTAGCTACATGCGCTAGTATTTTCAACAAAGATGAATTTTATTATTATTGACTAAACATATTATAATACAATTCAATCGATTTATGGCTAAATAATTAACTTGGGTGTTAAAGAAAAAGTTGTTGAAATCCTGATATAAATAATGAAAAACTATTCTGGTACAAAACACTTTTCTCGACGCTTTCAAGATCTGTGATCCCAAAAATACTAAAAAGTGGTAAGGACTAAAATCTCACGAGGTAATCAGAAAAAATTAAAAATTTTCAGAAAGAAAATTAGTCGCAAAGTGATACAGGAAAACACGCTCTTTATATACGATCATAATTCATTTTAAAATTTACACCAATTTTAACCGTTTTTCATGATAGTAACACGTCAACGTATATTCCACACCAAAGGATTAGTTTGTCTTTTAATAAAGTTCTTGCAAAGTGTCTAAAGCTTGTAAAGTGCTGTTAATAAATTGTTTGCTTTTTAACTATGAATGATGTCTTTCAACCATGAATGAATTATTTGTCACACTACTTTATTGAAACAAGCTAAATGCAAAAGCATAAATGAGCATTTACGTGTCACCTACAAATTTTACATGAACGCATCTCCAACACGTCGACAAGACTATACTCGTAAGACTATACGCGTTGACTATACTGATCAATAAAAAAGCATAAGAAAACTACATGTAAATTTAATTCGGGCGATCTATCAAAACTTATAAAAATAGTTAAAACGTATATTGTGCCTAATATTTATTTGTAAATTGCATACAAAATTGCTAATTCCTTTTTAATCCATTTTCGACAGTAAATTCTTTGACAATAATAAATGCTAAATTAAATTGGCAAGTGTGAATAAAATTTAATTTTTCAATCAAATTAAATTTTTAATCTTTATTTATACAAAATACATTAATTGGGTTTTACGCGATCCATAAATATCTGGTCCGAACTATCATAATCTTTGTTAACTCAGCTATTTACACAAAAAATTGGTATCAGGTAAAATATAATATAATTTTGATACGTTAATTTTGAACTCGTTATGGAATTTTAAAGATTCTGCTACTCCTCCTTCCTCTTTCAACTTTGAGTGACATTAACTATTGAATTTTTATATTTAAATAAAACTGAGAATATGTTTTCTTTATGTGATAATATTTTATTTTATTTATATTTTTTATTTCGCACTAGTTTCGAGAGTTCTCTCTTCGTCAGCTATTTTGACTATTCTAAAATAGTAATTGTCGACAATTTGTAATGATTCCTGAAAACATGCATTCTGGAATTGTAATAGCTGACCAAGAAAAAACTCTCGAAACTAGTACGAAATAAAATAAAAAATTATCGCAATTAGTTATCAAAATCCTCTACATCGATTTTATAACTATTAATATACAGGGTGTCCCCGATTGGGATGCTAATCCGTTAAGGGGTGATTCTTTGGTTCATTTCATGGAAAAAATCGTGTAGTAGGGGCGTCAATTTTTGATATCCTTTGAACTACAGGGTGTTTAAAAAATTTTGTTCGGGAAAAAAATACAAGCTAATATTAAACTGTAATTTACAAAATATTTATCGGACGGCAACCAACAACAGCCTCATTTGCACCTGTATCCATTTAAGAGCTATAACATTTTCAAGTTAAAAAAAAAATAAAAAGAAAATGATTTCTTTTTTATAAAATTGAGTTTTTTCCAAAAAAAACCCCTAATAAGTGTTTTCAGTGTTTGGTAGTTGTTTAGTAGTGTTTTCATTCTTCATCTCATAAGTAAAAAACTATAGTACGTGGGTACAAATAACGGATTGGGGGATTGTAGAGGAAATCATAGCGGATTAAAATTAGGTTTAAAAAAAAAATTTATTAGGGGACTTTTAATGATGACTAGCGGATTCTGCGTAAACTTAATTAAGATACATTTTTCATACAAAAGCTTTGATAGCTCAGATTAAAATTCTAATAAGTATTTTTAAAATAAGTATTTTATATAATGTGTTGAATTTATATGGTGAAAATATTGGTGAAAATATTTTAATCTAGAATAAATAGAATTCCTTATAGCATCAAAATTGTTTGAATACTCAACCGTTTTGATTAGTTTTTATGGTGGATTGATAACTAATACTCACATTTATAATATGAGATCTCGGGGCAATATTTCGACGTTTCACAATGACAAACATACAGAAAACCATCTATTGTTGCAGAAAATCCCACCTAATGTTCTAAACAAACGGTAGGAGCACCTCAAAAAGTTGTTCTAAAAATGGAAAAACCTTTCCCCAAATATTTTACAATTTGTAGTCGTCACTTTAAAAACCTGCTTCTTTTGCAAAGAAAACATGCCAAGCTTAGACTATTACGCTTTGATTTTTCAACAAGAAATCTTCCGCGGTCAACATAGACAGTAGCAAAAAAGTGAACCAAAACAATATGAGCTAGATATAAGCGACTAAGAAAAAGAAATATTGCCAAACTGTAGTATGTAGAGATGTATATAGTATGTATAAATTAATTAAAAATTAATTCAATGACGGGAATACCAACCTTAGAACTATTAAACACTACAGTCGATTGTTGTACCATGATACTTCTGAAAGTGCTAACATCGGTTTTTCCTTGAGACACAGAATTGTTCTTACAACCTTTAGAATTAAAACCAATTTATCTTACGTGCAAACTGCTAATTTATTCAAGCTGAATCCTAAAACACGTAAAAATATTTTATTGATTGTGTTCAACTGTTATCGAATGCCCTATAGAATGCCGCATTTATTGGTAAACTAAAGAGGAAAATGTAAAAAGTTTGTCAGTTTGCTTTGAAAAATTTCCAAATACAATAATCGTTTAAAATTGTATGGAAATAAAGACCATTCAATTCCGATGCCTTACCTGCAGAATCTGCACGTATTCCCACTATAAAAGCACCCAGACAATTAAATTATTGATAGGAATTTTTCCCTCCAGTCTTATTAATTTTACAAGCATAGTGTATTGTAAGGTAACAACCGGAGATGCTATGATAGAAGACAAGGAGTTTATGATCGGTAATGAGATAGCAGAACCTGGCATTGAGATGATTCGTTCGCAATTTCTGCATTACGAGAGAACTAAATCTGACGTTCAAGGCGATCGACTAATAGCAGCAGCTCGCGTTCACGTAGAAAGGCGCATATTTTGGATTAAACAATTTAAAATGTTGTCTAACAGGTCGCTTTATCTATACTTTCTTATGTAGGTTTTATTATAACAATTGTGTGTGCTATTTCTAACCTAAGTACACCAATTTTAAAAGACGATAATTTTTGTCAAAATGTAATTTAAATAAAAATAAACAAACATTTTATAACAAGTAAATTTCACATATTTAATTCATTTCACATATGTTATCACATATTTTGTATCAAAATGTGGCTTCGAAAATTTAATGAAAGATGGCACTGAAATCACTTTACCACTCATCAATTTACATAACAAAATGATGCAAGTATCTTTCAATTTAGATGCATATTGAGTTGTTAATAAATTGAACACTAATAGTTTCGGTTTTTATTGCAACTTCCGTCTAATTGAATATTTGCAAAAATGCGTACAATTAATAAATTTGATACAAAATGCATCATTGTATGGTGTATCTTTTGTTGAATTTTAATACGGACAACATCAAAAATACAACAGAGGTAGTAAAACTTAATTCCGATACAGGTTGCTTCGATCACAAATTAAAAGTAAGTAGCATCGGCTTTTGATGCATCTTAAGTTTTTTTATGTTCGATGCAAAGTTTGTATCATAAAACGATACAAAGTTGATACGGAGTCATATGCGATACTATTTGCATCGCATATGATTAATTTTTTTAAGTGTGATGGTATAGTACGAAGCAATTCAAACGAAGAAGGTTCACGAACATGGAACAAAAGCAAACGAAGATAGAAGCATTCATCTTGTCGTGGATGAACGATGTTAACCTTTCTTTGTGAAATTATTGATCACACCTCGGCGCCATCTCTTATTTATCTTGTTTACATTAGGTTCTTATCAATTTATTTCACGATTTTCTTTTCGTCCAAAATCATCAAAACATGGAAAGAATTCCAAATTTCATAAAAAAAAAGTTCTATTTTCTTCGGGTTTTTCCAGTAGTTTCCGAGTTTTCCACTCAGATTTCCCAATTCTTCTCTTCTTAAAAACCATCTGAAAAAAAAATCTCAAAAACATTATTTGTCGATTTTTCGAATTTTCCGGTGCATACAACAAAAAAAGATGGAGCTAAATCATTTCCGCTGGTCTCAACTGGTACGCGCACGTACATTTTTTTCCCCATTTTTATATAATATTTAATATATATTTAGTTCACTGAATAATTTATATTTCGATATGAAGTATTCCAAATTTGAAATTTTAGAATTAACCCGCTCGAATTAACGTCCTTAAATTGTAGCCGCTTCATTCACTTTTTCATAGGCACTAATCGGAAATTGGATAACTGTTACTAAAATTTTTATTCGCTTTGAACAAGCCTAAAGTTTAAGCGACATTACACGAACTCGTTCTTTTGACAAAATGAGATATGGTGATGCCGTTGATCGTTCAACTTTTCTCCATAGTCGAGTAGCTCAATATTAGAAACATTGTCATTACATGAACTCATAAAGCCACTTCTCCTAAAAAACGGATTCTTCACATCGAGGTTATTTTCATCGTATGTTCCTACATAGTTTTCATATCATTGTGGGTATCACGATCGTAATCAAGTAGTATAGATTGTTTTAAGCATCTTACCTGTACAATTCGCCCATTCTTAGGAGAAGCTCAATACCCGTCGAGGCTTTTAAATTTAATATTTACAGATGAACTTCTTCTACCATTTCTGCTCTGTTTGATATCGGAGCTTCAAAAGTTTATGTTATTCAGCTTTGTTTCAAATCAACTTTGTTTTTTGAAAGCTTACAAGTCCAACCAACTTAGAGTCCTTGAGTCTGGTACGTATTGATCGAAGACAAAACAAAGTTTAAACTAGGTTTGAATCGCTTTTATGTTGGACTGATCTGATAATCGATTGATACAATTTGAAAATCAATGTAATTGGATAAATGTCTGCTAGTCATTGTTAATCGGTGGTTAAGCATAAGTAACTTGCGTTTTAAAGTTGTGTGGCAAATTTGTCGAATATGTTTCAATCGATGACGCACACGCTCAACAGTTTAATTACATTTAGTGTAGATTTGCCTTTGATCATCAATTGGAAAATTAAAAAAGTAAAAAAGGGCCAATACCTTAACGTGGCCGTAATACTTTATGTAGACAATCAAAGCCAACCGAAAAGCTAACTCTAAATAAATTTGCATGGTTTTTAAGATCGTTAAAATAATCGTAGAAGGTTGATTGTTATCGTATGCCATTTTTCACAAACCGCGTGATTTGCGACAGCAATCTCGTCTCCACATCAGAAACAACTATCATTAAACCTTGAGTAATGCCTACAATGCATTATCTTGCTGTGACGGCACATAATCAGGACATTGTCTGTCGAAGAGGTTAAAGCTTACTTAATTAGGCTAGCAACGCTTGAGACCGAAGTGATTTTTACCACGTTTTTCTTAACTTGCTTTCTCGTCTATCTGTCTATCTGTTTGGGTCAAAATTTGAGGTCCAAATTTGAACCACTTATCATCATTCGATTTCGCTGAAATTTTGTTCACTTGGTTGTTTCACCTTACAATTTCATATTATCAAACATTCGAAACAAAAACCTAATACAAATTTCAGAAAACCGGTATTAATATTTTACGGTTGGCGTAAATAAAATTTTCATCGTAAAATATTCACCATCATAGTTGCTGTGCGCTGTAAAACAATAATAGAAAAATGTCACAATTTTTCCAATTTTTTCATTCTTGCCAAATTGGCAAAAATTTTTATGAGGAATTATTATAGTGTAAGTATTTATAAATTTTGTGTAGATATAAGGATTGGATACTACTGAAATCAAACGTAAGTGAATATTCTATATGCCATAAAATAAGTATGCCAGAAACTACCTGCCCAAGAAAACGGCGGCTTGAAAAAGCTCGTCAAAAATACCAACAGAAGCGTTTACTTGAATCTGAAGCAGAAAAAAAACAGCACGATTGGTAACACGTAGAAACAAAGTTGATGCAGAAACTGAAGACCAACAGGCTTCTCGTCTTGCTCAACAAAAAATACGCCAATCCCAATATCGAGCAAATAAATCAGAAACTAAACGCAATGATCGTTTGGAGCGTGATAGAGTACAGCACTCTCATGCTATCGAAAATGAGACAGAGGAACAACGCCTTGCTCGATTGGAGCGTGATCGATTATTGCATACTCATGCTAGAGCTAATGAGACAGATCAGGAACGAAATGCTCGTTTGGAGCGGGATCTGGTATTGCACTCTCATGCTTGAGCTAATGAAACACAACAAGAGCACAATGAACGACTGAGTCGCCTTCGAGAATCATATGCTCAAAATTTTTCAAGCACAGAAGAGTTTTATAGAGCAATAAACATCTGCTGTGATAAAACTTGTGAAATCTGCACTAAACAGTGTTATCCAAATAAGATAGTAAAGTACCATTTGGTGACTGCAAAGCCTTATCTACCTGTGGAGCTTGCAAGCAAAGATTTTCTGGTTCTTTGCCATCGATGTTAGAAATATCTTAAAAACAGTCGCAAGAATGAAGCTGCACCTAAAGGTTCCTGATGTAATTCAATGTTTCACACAGTCTGAAAAGAGACTTTTGTCTCGTATAGTCCCGTTCATTAAAGTCATCAAATTTGATGGCCGCTTTGGCCAGTATGGCTTTAAGGGACATGCTACGCTTTTTGATCTCAACATTTTCGAGGTTAGCGAGATGCTTCCTAATATGCTGCCAAGAGCTAGCAATGAGGCTGGTATTGTAGTAGTGACTGAGACCCCTGGGAACTTGAATGTCTCACGGAACTACACAATATCCCGAGATCGCATTTATGTCGCACTTCGTTGGCTCATTGCAAATAACCCACTATATAAAGATGTCACGATCAATCATTTTGTCAGACTTGATGCATAAGATATTATTCGTGTCATTCCACCTGAACAACCACACCAACAAGAACATGTTATTCTTGAACAAGGTAATGACGTAGAAATACGAAATGCCTACGTTGCTCTCGATAGAAATGTTAAAATTTCAAGAATTGTTAGAGCTACTTGGAATCAAAACAATAGCAAAATTTTCCAGTCTGGATACGCTGGTGTTCAGTGCTTTGCACTGGTTCTTGCAAACATTGTAAGAGCTGTTATTATTTCTCCAAGTCAATGGATGAAATATATGCTTTGATACGACATAGGACTGACGAAAATAACGGAAGAGCACACCATATTCCAATAAGTGGATACTTAAATTTGTTGAATTTAGATGTGATTAAAGAAGATTTTTTCATGTATGAGAAATCATTTTCTCTTGATTATGACGATAATTGGCTTTGTCATGGAAATTTAATGGACAAAAGAAACGATGATGAAGATTTCAAAACATTACTGGTTGCTCTTGTAGAATTGTTTTCAGAGTAATATGCTCTGAATGCAGGAGTTATTGCACACTCGAAATCTTTAGGTCTCATGCATTATTATGATGGTAAATATTACTTTACTGATTCACATTCATGTGAACCTAAAGGTAAGCCTTTAACTCACAATAAAGTTCCAAGATGCATTATCGAATGTGATACCATTGAAGAACTTCATCGTATCTGTAGACGTGTGTTTAAATAAGATAATGAGCAATTTTCTATTCATTACATAAACGTAAATTTTAAAGGTGATTTCGTTCAGATGGATGCATATTTAAGGCAGCATGCACCCGCACAGCAAGATCCAAATGGATTTGCACCAGAGCCAAGTTCTTCAGTATTGACAGAACATGTCCATGTTCAGACATCTGTCATGGCTCCAACTGATGTTGTTCAACCAGATGTTGAAAATGAACTTGTTGAAAGTTCAAATGTCAGTGAAATTGTTCGAAAGACAAGAGATAACATTGTTAATGTTAATCATGAAAAGAAGGCAGAAGAATTTTCATGGTTTTATCTTTTCACAAAAGGAGTCATTGGTTTCAATGAGCAACGCTATGTTAAAATTTCACCATTGGATTACTTTCAATCGAGAATCTTGGGAAGAGATACACGATTTCAACGCAATGATTATCTTTTCTATGCGCCTGCAATGTTTGAGTATGATAGAGTGAAATCTACAATTTCTGCTTGTGTTAAGAAGGTCAGAGGACAAGAAGGTGAAGTTGAAAATCTTCATATTTATATGAAAAATTTGAGAGGATCAGCAGCTTATTGGCGGAGTGCAAACAGCGACTTAGTTGCACAGATTCGATGCCTTGGTCCACCAACTTGGTTTTTGACATTAATTTTTAATGATCTAAATTGGTTAGATATGCGTAAGGCATTGTTAATCGCTGACAATAGACCCAATGAAGACTCAGCAAGCAATAGCTTAGATGAGGCTCAACGTCTCATTGAGCGTTATCCAGTTGTTGTGAGTTGACGTTTTCAAAGAAGATTGGATGCTTTTATGAAACATTTAAAAGCAAATGATAAGATTCTTGGTAGAAAAGTAAAAGACTTTTGGTGGCGAATTGAATTCCAAAATAGAGGCAGTCCTTATGTCCATATGGTTATTTGGATTGAGAATGCGTTATCATTTGAATCAGAACCAGAAATTAAATTATTTGATGAGGTTGTTTCTTGTTATTTTCCATCAGAGGAAGAAAATTCAAATTTATATAAGTTTGTCAAAAAGAATCATATTCATAGACACACACATACTTGTCACAAGAACAATTCGGAATCAGGTCGATTCGGATTTCCACGACAAGCATGTGATCAAACCAAAATCATTTCTCAAACATCTGATGAATTTATCAGAAACGCAGGTAGAATATGTTTTTTAAAGAGATGACCCCAAAACAAATATGTAAATAATTACAATCCTGCAATACTTCAATTATAGGATGGTAATATGGATGTTCAGCCACGTGGAACTAATGAATTTATCGCACACTACATAGCTAAGTATTTTTCAAAGTCGGAACCTACTAATGTAAATGAGAGTGTTGCACAGGCCATTAGACAAATTCGCAGAGAAGAAACAAACGTTTCAGACGCTTCAACTGTTTAAGGCATGCATGCGTTTACTAAAAGAGAGACAAGTATCTGCATGTGAATGTGCATACCGCCTATGTCATCTACCGTTCAGAGGAAGTTCACGCAGATGTGTATTTTTCCAGACGCCCTGAACAACGTTTTCACGTTTCGAAGGTAATCAGGCTACGGGAGTATGTTCCAATATTTTTGAAAGATATGAGAATCGCGCTAAAAATCATCCTGTTTACAATTTCAAAGACATGTGCTTTATTGAATTCGCAATGCTTTTTGAATCGTATTATGCAAAAAAGGCCGATGTTAATGAGGAGAGTGTAGATGATGAGATCGAAGGACCAGGATTAGTGAGACAGTTCATCACTCTAAGTACGTATAATTTCAAAAATGTCAAACTTTACGATAGACCTGTCAGTTGCCAGATTGCAACACTAGGGTTGTCCAATCCCGAAATATAAAAGGCAACCCACGTAAGCCCTACCTATTAGTAATTTCTTCATCAATTTTAAAAACTTGTGATATTAATTGTCATTTAATTCATCAAACACTATATCACTATATTGGATAAATTGATAAAGTTGAGAAGGATTTCTATCAAATGAGGAAATAAGCTTTAGCGCTTGCGGTATATTTAAATCAGCCATTTTTGTTATAAGTTAGCTTCTAGTTCTGAGCTTTATTGAATAATATTTTTTTTATATACTATACATACATGTAGAATGACATTCCTTGTTATTGCGAAATAATGCTATGTTTGATGATGTTCTTATATATGTAAGCGTGTTGTATATTTGTCAGCTGAATGTTGATTTGTATGATCAGCTGTTGACTGTTGGTACAATGATGACTGTTTTTATATTAATTATTATGACCAAATATTGATTGAAGTCTTTTGATCAGCAGTGTTTTTTTGTTTTAACTAAAAACTGAGCGTTGGTTATGTTATACTGATCTGCTTAACAATTTTGATTATGATCAGCCGAATATTAATTACAATACAATGATCTGTTTATCCGTTGCATTGATCAAATCAGCTGATCAGACAAGAGTAAAATGATAATGATGAGTAGAGTATTTGGTTTATCGGCTGGGTGTGCGGTTATTGAAAACGTTTCATTTTTTAAAATACGCTATTTATGTATTTATGTTTTTCCAGCTAAACAGCGGTAAAGTCCTAATATGTATAGTTACCGTTCAACAGTCATGTTTTTTTTTTATTTTACATGCCATGGTTTAAGTTTTATGTTTTATAGCGGTTTCCGCTGCCACCAGTGTTGTGTGTGGTAGTCGGCGAATTTAAAAAACATCCAAATGGTTTAACTTATTTTATTATAAACTAAATAATTATTTTTATTTTTATCATTTATTAACAAGAATATTTTGTATTTTACTATTATTTCATAGAATAACCTTTTTTGATATTTATTTATTGTGTTACTACAGACTGCTGGTACAACAATCCGATCAACTCCAAAAACTCACTGAATTTATAGATTGCTGGTACAATAATCTTTTCCAGGTTTGAATTAAAGTATTTAATTCACTTCGCTCTTCTTACAATATTTATTATTATTTATGAAGCTACAAACGTTCGCTTACAGAATTTTGATGTGAATGACAGAATACTATACATAATTTTGGTTTACAATAAAAATAAGAAGTATTATTCTAAGATTGAGCAATTGTTTTATAACGAAACTATTTTTAATTATGGACTACATTATAAAATTATAAGTTCTTCTATTATAATATAGAGTGTGACAATAATTAATATACCTTGAATGCTGACAATGACATTTCTCTACTATAATAATATATACATAAGAATTATAAGTATTTTAAGTATTTAAGGTTTTTAATCAATGATCATTTGACAATCGTAATATTTGCTCATTTGACAATTTGAAGATAAATCTGGGATAAATAATGTATCTCGTCATCAATCAGCTGTATCAACATTTCCTGGCGGCCTTGAATCGCTTGATTCAACATGATGTTCTCGTTCAGGTAACTCCCCGTGCTGCCGATCTTGATAGTTACTACTCTCACTTTCCCATCATCACCTGGATGTGTTTTTATAACTTTAGCTAAAGGCTAACATGTAGAAGGTAAGTTGTCTTCGGCCAGAATAACTATGTCACCTTCCCTTAGATTGGGCTGCTCGTTGTGCCATTTTTGGGTTCTTTGGAGCGAACGCAAATACTCTTTGTGCCATCTAGACCAGAAGTGTTGTTTGATTTGTGAAACCAGTTTCCATCTTTCATTTGGTGATACTTTAACTTTGGTGACGTCCATCTCAGGTATATCAGTTATAACTCGTCCAATCAGGAAATGTGCAGGAGTAAGTGCATCCACATCTTCCGCCGTATTAATGCATATTGGGCGAGAGTTAATTACAGCTTCTATCTGCGTCATCAAAGTTGAAAACTCCTCTATGGTAAGTATGGCTTCTCCGATGATTCGTTTCAGGTGAACCTTGGCTAATTTTACTGCAGCTTCCCATATACCTCCCATGTGAGGGGCTGCTGGTGGATTGAATTTCCAATTAATTTTGTTTCTAATAAAAAATGAAGAGAACTGATTAGTGTTTTGTTCAAGGAAATTAAATAATTCCTTAAAGTCATTCCTCGCTCCTACAAAATTAGTACCATTATCACTGTATATGGTATGACACATTCCGCGTCTTGCAATAAAACGCTTGAAAGCTCCCAGGACGCTCTCTGTAGACAAGCTGCTTACCACTTCTATATGGATGGCTTTAGTACTTAAACATACGAATATGCAAACATATCCTTTTATAGGTTGTTGTCCTCTTCTTCTTGTTATATGCATCTTAAAGGGTCCGCAATAATCGACCCCAACTTGATTGAACGGATGATTAAATGTAACTCGCGCTTCAGGTAAGTTGCCCATTATCTGATTTTCTCGTTTTGGTTTGTGTCGAAAGCATTTAGTGCATTTATATATTGTAATCCTGACCAAATCTTTGCACCTGATGATCCAGAATTTGCGTCGAACCAAACTGAGCAATGTACTAATCCCAGCATGGTGATGGAATTGATGTAAATCCAGAATAATTAATTTGGTCAAGTATCCGTTTGGAAGAATTATGGGGTGTTTGACATTGAAAGGAGCGATTGACTTTTGAATTCTCCCACCTACTCTAAATAGACCATTATCATCGATAAATGGGCTCAATGACATCAACTTACTACGATTCGGCAATGGTTGGTTCGTTCTTAATGTCGCAAGTTCCTCTTTGAAATAAATATCTTGCAGCTCTCGAAACAATCTATTTTCTGCAGATATCAATTGTGCCCTCGAAATATTTCCATGCATTGGATCATCACCGTTGATTCTAGCTCGAACATTGTTAATGTATCGTAACACTAACGCAAAAACTTTGAACACCTTATATGCATTAGAAAATTTATTTGAAATTTCTTCTATAAAATTTGATGTGTTAATAAGAAAACTGGCACATTGTTTCCTTTCTACAATATCTTCATCATTAACCTTTAACTTGCTTTGCTTGGGCCAACATAACTCTTCTTTAACAATCCATTCGGGCCCCTTCCACCACAATACTCTGGATGACAAGTTTTCTAACATTAAACCTCTTGAAGCTATGTCAGCCGGGTTTTCCTTTGATGGAACATGTCTCCAATGAGGACGTGGAAATTTGAATAAAATTTCGCTTGTTCGGTTTCCTACAAACGTTGTCCGTTTCCTAGGATGTTCCGAAAGCCAGTCAAGAACAATTTGTGAATCTGTCCACAACACGATATTTTCTACGTTCACCGTAAACGAATTCTTGACTAGTGTAACCAACTGGGTAAGTAAGAGTGCGCCCATCAGCTCCAACCTCGGTATACTTAACTGTTTTATGGGTGCTACTCGTGTCTTGGCTATGATTAAATTACTATTGCTTTTATTTTCGCCGTCTTCCACTGCATACACCACTGCACCATAAGCCTTTTCACTTGCATCGCTGAAGCCATGCAAATCGAGTCTATTTCTCGCATGTATCCATCTCGATATTTTTAGGATGCCTATATTTCTAAATTCCTTTTCTAACACACACCAACTCTGCTGAACATGTGCTGGTAATACATCATCCCAATTGATTTTTTCTGCCCACAAACTTTGGAAAAGGATCTTCACCCTCACCGTCATAGGTGATAGCCACCCAAGTGGATCAAAAATTTTGCTTGCCGTAGATAGTAATTCTCGTTTTGTAGTAGCTTGCTTTTCCGACAGATTAGGGATAAATATGAAACTGTCTTCTGCTGCGTTACAGTAAGGCCTAAAACATTTGTAATGTCGTCATCACTGGATATCTCTTTGGTTTTATTGGTCTTATCGTTGAATTCTTTGAAGCTATTTTGCACTTGTTCGTTGTTTGACTGAAGCTTCCTCAAATTAAATCCAGCTTGTTGGAAAGAACTCAAAATATGACCCATTGTTTCTTGTAGTTTTAGCCTGTTGCTACCTCCGGTCATTAAATCGTCGACATAAACATCATTTTTAATAGCGTTTGCTGCTTCGGGATACTTGTTTTGTATGTCGCATCCGATTTGAACGATTGCTCTCGTCGCTAGAAAAGATGCGGGTGCGGTACCGTATGTCACTGTATTAAGTTGATAGGCTCGTACTGGATCCGATTCAGAATATCTCCAAAGAATCTGTTGATACTGTCGCTCTTCTTTACAAACGCTAATCTGCCTATACATCTTTTCGATATCTCCGGTAACCACAAATTCATGTTGTCTGAAACGTAACAAAATATTGATTAGCGGAGACTGCACCACAGGACCAACCATCAGCACATCGTTCAACGATAATCCCGTACTAGATTTGGTGGATGCATCGAACACCACTCGAAGCTTCGTTGTAAAGGGTGATTTTTTTGTGGTTAGGATTTTCATGCATTAGTATTTGACAGATCACGCGGGATTTCAGACAAGGTGTCAAAGAGAAAGATGCTCAGTATGCTTTGACATTTCATAATGAATAGACTTACTAACGAGCAACGCTTGCAAATAATTGAATTGTATTACAAAAATCAGTGTTCGGTTCGAAAAGTGTTTCGCGATTTACGTCCGATTTATGGTCTACATAATCGACCAAGTGAGCAAACAATTAATGCGATTGTGACCAAGTTTCGCACTCAGTTTACTTTATTGGACATTAAACCAACCACACGAATGCGTACAGTGCGTACAGAAGAGAATATTGCGTCTGTTTCTGAGAGTGTTGCTGAAGACCGTGAAATGTCGATTTGTCGCCGTTCGCAGCAATTGGGTTTGTGTTATTCGACGACATGGAAGATTTTACGCAAAGATCTTGGTGTAAAACCGTATAAAATACAGCTCCTGCAAGAACTGAAGCCGAACAATCTGCCACAACGTCGAATTTTCAGTGAATGGGCCCTAGAAAAGTTGGCAGAAAATCCGCTTTTTTATCGACAAATTTTGTTCAGCGATGAGGCTCATTTCTGGTTGAATGGCTACGTAAATAAGCAAAATTGCCGCATTTGGAGTGAAGAGCAACCAGAAGCCGTTCAATTCTGCCCATGCATCCTGAAAAATGCACTGTTTGGTGTGGTTTGTACGCTGGTGGAATCATTGGACCGTATTTTTTCAAAGATGCTGTTGGACGCAACGTTACGGTGAATGGCGATCGCTATCGTTCGATGCTAACAAACTTTTTGTTGCCAAAAATGGAAGAACTGAACTTAGTTGACATGTGGTTTCAACAAGATGGCGCTACATGCCACACAGCTCGCGATTCTATGGCCATTTTGAGGGAAAACTTCGGAGAACAATTCATCTCAAGAAATGGCCCGGTAAGTTGGCCACCAAGATCATGCGATTTGACGCCTTTAGACTATTTTTTGTGGGGCTACGTCAAGTCTAAAGTCTACAAAAATAAGCCAGCAACTATTCCAGTTTTGGAAGACAACATTTCCGAAGAAATTCGGGCTATTCCGGCCGAAATGCTCGAAAAAGTTGCCCAAAATTGGACTTTCCGAATGGACCACCTAAGACGCAGCCGCGGTCAACATTTAAATGAAATTATCTTCAAAAAGTAAATGTCATGGACCAATCTAACGTTTCAAATAAAGAACCGATGAGATTTTGCAAATTTTATGCGTTTTTTTTAAAAAAAAGTTCTCAAGCTCTTAAAAAATCACCCGTTAGTACTGGATGCCTTCATAACTCCATGATGTGGAAGATAATATTGTCTAACTTTGGGATATTCTTTAACCAACTGCATGTGTCCTAAATCTTCGTATTCCTTCATGAACTTCTTGTAGAGCTGAGAGAATTCTACGTCCCGATGAAATCGTCTCTCCATTGCACGTAACCGTTTCAATGCTGTGTTATAGGAAGCCCCTAAGTTCGTGGGTGATTGGCGAAATGGCAGTTTTACTAGGAACCTGTTTTCTTCATCGCGTTTTGTAGTATTACAAAACATTTCCTCACATTTATTTTCTTCATCGGACCTTTGTATCTTTTTTGGCATTTCCTCGACTTCCCAGAATCGTCGAAGACTATAATCAATATCAAAGAAAATATTAAAATTTTGGATATTGTCTTTATTTACCCTTGAGTGACCAGTCAGTGCCCAACCAAAACTAGTGTTTAACGCTACTAGACCGTTGGATAATGATACTTTTCCATCTTGAATTATTTTTAAGAATATGTCAATTCCCAGTAGGACATCAATTGCCCCAGTTTTATTAAACTTAGGATCGGCTAACTCCAGCTTCTTCAACAGTTCGCAATCAACCGGAGATATTTCACATTTTGAAAACTGATAACCCACACGAGACATGATGAAGGTCTTCGTTGTTATTTCCGTTTTAGTATTATTAGATTCGATCGACAATTCTACGCAACCTCTTGCGTGTCCCAGACCAGAATGTCCCATTCCTTGAACCAATATGCGACTATTTTCTCGTGGTAGCTTCAGAATTTGTGCACAGCTTTCGGAAATGAATGTGGCCTGTGATGCAGAGTCTAGTAGGGCTCTGAATTTATGCGATTCTCCGTATGCATCTTTTATCTTAATTTCCGCAGTAGGTAGTATAGCTGATGTTGGATTTATTTCCGATTTTAAACATATTTGTGCTTCTCTAATAACGTTTGTGGCTTTAACCTGTAGTATCTTCTCTGGCTCGCCATCCGGTTGCTCCGTATTATCTGGTTTGGTCACTTCATGAAGGAGAGTGTGGTGTTTTCTTCCACAAATTTTACACCTGGCATGAACTCTGCAGTCATAAACTCTGTGCGAAGGGCTGAGACAGTTGAAACATTTATTCGTAGTTTTCACTAATGTAACTCGCTCGGATGGTGGCATTTCCTTGAACTGCTCGCATTCATATATTCCGTGAGCAGATTTGTTGCAAACTAAACATTTTTCTCTTATAGTGGTGGTGGCAAGTGTTTGCGTTTGATATCGTTTTTGTTGCACAACCTTGGCACTACCCTTGATAGACTCTAACGCATCTACTCGTTTTCCAAGAATCTTTAAAAAACCATCGAATGTCGGATAATCCTGATCAACGACCTCTTCTGCCCATTGTGCCCTTGTTTCATTATCTAGTTTGTTTACTAGAATATTTATTAGCCATGGATCTATCTCAGTTGCCTTTGTTCCAAGCGCCTTCAATCCTCGAATTACTTCGTCTGATGTGTCCATCAACTTGCAAACGTTCTGTGCATTGGCTTGGGATGCTTGGTTGATCCATGAATGTCCTAATAAAAACATTAACAGTATGTCTTTTCCTGCTGTATCTTTGACACAATTTTTGGAAGGCCTCAAAATAATTCGCTTCCGTGATATTGAAGTGCCTAATAAGTGCTGCGGCTCCACCTTTCAAAAACCCCTTTAGATATTGGAATTTTTGTGCAGGACTTAGTGAATCCTTATCGTGTATGGCGGCGGTATATAAATCATATGATTGCCATTCAGTGTACTCGCCTGAAAATGGCTGAATGTTAAGTTTGGGCAATTTTACATCTGCCTCCATTTGAGACGCATAAATATTTGACTCTTGCAATCCCAATAAACCCACGCCAGATAGATTACGTTGACGCACCCGTGCATTTAACTCTGCGATTGCCGTGTAGTAGCTATCCTCGAATTCATCCATGTGTGATTCTTCTGTTGGGTCTCGTAATATTTTACCATCGATCGCTACGAACTGATCCATACACTCAAAAAAATAATCGATGCGATTTTTACATAACCTGCTAAGTAAATTTAAAATTGTAAAAGTAACATAATATTTTACATTATTTACCCATGCTAAGTAAAAATTTAATAAGTTCTCTTTAATTAGCCTAAGTTAAAATAACAATTTGTGAAATGTGAAAACAATTTTATTGTTATATGTTCGTCATTATATTGTTATTCTTATTGTTAACAAGTAAAATTTACTTAGACAATGTAAAATAAATTTCTTAACCAAAGTTTATACTTGCAAGGTAAAGGTTGCAAATTGGTGTGTTAAATTTACATCGGCGATATTTAATAATTATTATTGGATTTTTAATATAATTCGCTAAGTCAGTTGATGTTTATTTTATTTAAATACATGAAGTGTGATTAGATTATGTAGTTTGATAACTACATAATCTAATTTGATGATGATTCGACATAATCTAAACTGATGATGATTATCGAATCTTTTAAGTAAAAGATTCAAAATTTTTATCTCCTTGGTTTTGAAAAGGTGAGACCTAACAAATATTTTGTTATAAAACAAAAGAACCACGATTTTATTTTTTAGACTACGCAAAACGTAAATTTTACTTAAATTAAAGTAAATTCCACATATGTACACATATTTTCATTTTCTTTCATCCAATAAGTTGAATCAACAAAATGTGAAGTAAATATTACATGCAACGACATAATTTTTTTTATAAAATATTCTTACATAGCATGAAGTTAATTTCACGTTTCAAAATTTGTTAAGTTTACTTTGCGCGACTTAGGCTCAATTTCAACAGCGATTTTAAGTAAAATTTACTTTTATTTTTTGTAGACATCACCCTATTATTTTTTTCAGTGTAAGATCCTGTGCTCGTTTTAATCGCACCTTTAGTTCGTCTACTGGTGCTTCACTACATGTTTTCGCATAATTTACCAATTTAGTCATAGACCCTTTAATACCGCCTCGAAGTCGTTTAAGCGAATTAATATCTTCCATATTGTCGTATTACCGTACTAACGTACAGTCGTATTAACTAATGAGTTGCCAGTTATTCGAATAGAATTCACTTTAAATCACCACACTTGTCCACTGTATACTTCACCGATAGCTTGCGATCACAATATTGATTGCGACACAAATTAAATATAGTTGATTTAATATCAATTTAAATAAACCCGGTTGAATAATAAAGATGTTAAATCGATACTTATCTTTATTCAGCCACGTGTGGTTTGTCCTTGACCTTGACTATCCGTTATTTTCCTAGCGGTTTATTAGTGTCTGGAACTTTCTGCTGCTTTGTGGACTGCATTTTTAGCCGACATCCGGCTCGAAGGACCAATGTTACTACAGACTGCTGGTACAACAATCCGATCAACTCCAAAAACTCACTGAATTTATAGATTGCTGGTACAATAATCTTTTCCAGGTTTGAATTAAAGTATTTAATTCACTTCGCTCTTCTTACAATATTTATTATTATTTATGAAGCTACAAACGTTCGCTTACAGAATTTTGATGTGAATGACAGAATACTATACATAATTTTGGTTTACAATAAAAATAAGAAGTATTATTCTAAGATTGAGCAATTGTTTTATAACGAAACTATTTTTAATTATGGACTACATTATAAAATTATAAGTTCTTCTATTATAATATAGAGTGTGACAATAATTAATATACCTTGAATGCTGACAATGACATTTCTCTACTATAATAATATATACATAAGAATTATAAGTATTTTAAGTATTTAAGGTTTTTAATCAATGATCATTTGACAATCGTAATATTTGCTCATTTGACAATTTGAAGATAAATCTGGGATAAATAATGTATCTCGTCATCAATCAGCTGTATCAACATATTGTTTAAATATCAATCGCCAAATTCACACTGACCATGCAATCCCATCACTCAATAATGTTATTATATTATTTTCAGTACTTAATAAAAATACAACAAATTAATCTATTACAATGTTAACCATAACAAGGTCTCATTTCTAAACATTAAAATCGCAGCATGTTGTGCAATACTACACCTTAACACCATTTAACAATCTCCGGTGTACTACAAGGCTCTCACATTGGCTCATGGATTTCCACAATCCTTATTAAAGGCATTAGCAGATGATCCCAAAAAGCTTTCCGAGCCATCGAGTCAGTTAACGATGCCAATAAACTACAACAAGATATTGACAAACCAGCGATATTGTGCGAGGTTAGTTTCCCGTATTATACCTCAAAATCAATATATTTCAAGTAATATAATAAAACCATGGTAGATAATTTGGTAACAATTTGCTTAGTAACAGTAGGTTTCACGTAGTTAACCTGTGAACATTTCTGATTATAACATAAGCGGTTAGTAATTCAACCTGCTCAACAATACGTATCAATATGGGGTATTATAGCTACGTTATCAAAATTAATTTCTCCAAACACAATAAATTGTGACACCCTGACACCTAAAACTTCCACGAATAAAATAAAATATTAATGAAATCCTAATTTATTTATCGCCTATTTTTTGTTTGGTGTGGTATGACAATCAAAATCTACTTATGTATGTATGTACCTATTCGAATATTTGATTGTCAAACCGTTTGAAAGGAATAATTGAGGTTATAACCTAATAAATTATGAGTTACCCCTCGTATCCACAAACAAAACAAAAGCATATTTATGTTCCCATATTCCTTTGTTTTCAGTTTTTTTTGTTATCACTAGAACAATAAAAAGGACAAAATATTTTGTGTCCCTTTTATCAATTTATCACCAAACTAAGTTACGTACATGCTTCTATTTATATAATCCTAAAACACCTGTCCTTCTAACATATTCGTATTATTTTTATTCTGAAATATTAGAGATATATCCTTATACATAAATAAATAAATAAGACACCGAAAAAAATATATCTAAGTTTATTATATTATTCATGCAGGTGAAAGTTAAGGTGAAAATCTAAGGCAAATACATAAAACGAGGAATATTATTATATAGCACGACACTTGTTGCTATCAAGATTAATAAATAAATAAGAAGACATACCTGCACGACATAATACTCTATATACAAAAATCAAATATCATGTACACGAAAATGATAAATTAGATAAAATTAATTCTCGTCTGAACGAATTCAACACACCGAACCGACACAATATAAAGAAGGAAACCATATCACTATATTTACGATATGTTGCTTGGATGGATGGAGTAGATACAACGAGTACAACAAAAAAATATATATCTAAGATAGAATCATGATTCATGACAAATAGATTTGTCAAATAGTTTATGTTCTTAATAGAAAAATAAGAAAGTTATACATTAAAGCATAGCACAGAAAAAAATTATAATTTATAAACAAACTTTTCATTTTCATCTTCAGTACACAGAGCAACGTTACACAAAGTGTAGTACATAATACACTTTCGTTTGCCAAAAGAAATTTATACACAAGTAGATGGCAAAATAAAATGAATTATTTATTTTGAGATAAGAAGTTGTCTGTATTCATGTTTTGAGCTGGATAATCATTCTTTTGTTGTCCCCAATTTGTTTAGCAGAGACTTTATGTATGTCTGTTACATATTATATATAAATGTAATAAAATACTTTGATGTGGTGGATGCGGTAGTTATAAAAAACAAGATCCTTTCGTAAACATAAAATATCCAGCTTGATTAGATAACAGTATGATTTTATAAGATATAATTATTAATCATCTTCAGTAGTAGATATGTATCCACAATCTGTCATTCGTAAAGTTCACTTAGTTCTTATTCAATTCATTGTTCGAGCAACAATGAATTACAAACAGTTATATACATAAACTTTATGTCATGTAAATGTGGATCTTAAAAAATACTTTGTTTAGTTTCGAGAGGTTGTAGACTCAATTTTTGGCAGGTTTTGCACACTAAGATGTGCATCAAACAAATTATCATATCTTATATCTGTCTGACTGAACTCCTATTAAATTTTATAAGCGACGATTTTAAAGAGCGACTTTGTTGGAAATTCTTGAAATAGTATATTTCTAGTACGGGAATTCGATGCAATGAGACTGGGCTACACAAATTAACGAAAACTGTAACTTCTAAAAAGTGTAGCAATGAAAAGTGTAACTAGTAAATCTCTAATAGAAAACGCCACCAAAGTGTATATTTAATGTAAAAATTTAAATATTTTTGAAAATACTTGAAACACTATGGCCGATTCCAAGAACTTTAGAGATGTTATCGCGCCGATATATTCGCCCCACGTTTTTAGTTGTAGAAAATTGGTGCTAGTTTTAAGTATAAATGCCCAGATAATTCTATATGTCAGAAAAAAATTATTTTCTTCTTTTTAGTGCATAAGAAAAACGTGGTATTTTAAAAAGTTTTTTTTAATATATTTTATTTTAGTCTTGTTATCAATTGAAACAATTTTTTAAAATAGATTTCATCTCTTTATTCAATTAAATTTATACAATTACATTATTCAACGTGTGTGCAAATTCGTCTCGTTATACCAATTGTCTGTTAGGAATTACATGCCTTCTTGGTTTTCAAATTTGGAATTCCAGGTGCAACCAAGGAGAGCTGATGCATACTGCGCCCAACACAAACACACACAAACATTTATACAAACACCAACAAGTACAAAAACATAAATAAAACTGTAACGAAACTTAAAGTTAACCAAAAAAATTAAGGGTCTTATGGAGGTCGATATTGTCGCATTCTTTCCATTTCTTTGATTGCACTTTCGTTACAATGCTTCTTTTCTGACAATTTGCTACAGTCCAATTCCTCAATTTGCAGTCCATTTAAAGATCTCAGTCTGCTTAATGCGCCGTAAGCTTGACCGGCTTGAACAAGTGATCTTTCTAAGTAAACGACTGCATGATCGACGGTGCATCCCTGCATTTTGTGGACTGTACATGCCCAACACAAAATTATTGGTAATTGTCTACGCTCAATTTTTCCAAAATTATATTTAGCAGGAAATTGTATAGCTTTCGGCTGGATAAGTTTAATATTCTCATTGGCAAAATCTATTCTAACTGATGAAACGTCGGTATCGTACATTTGGTCTCTGCGGAAATGCGGCCAGATAGTCTCTGTAATATTTCCAATGGTGCCGTTGACAAGACCCTTTTCAACATTGATGTTTAAGCGTAATATCATTTTGGCACCAACAAATATTTTCAGCTCTTTGGGCAATCCTCCAGTTTTATTTACATCGGCTGGTACGATATTACCCATGTTGACATTATCAACATTTCTTGTTGCATCAATAATTGGATCCTGTGCTCGAATTTTGAAAATACGCACTTGTTGAGCTCGATATTGCTCAAGTACAGCAAGATTATGGGCATCTACTTTCGGCTCTTAAAGGATAAATTCGAATGGCTTTATCAAATCCAAAATCTCCAGTTGCCACTGTCATTTGTTTTCGCATAAGAAGCTCAAAATGCTGACCATTTAATTTTCCAACTCTCAGGGCATTCTAAACATCAGCAAATGTGTTGTCTCCTTGCTGCCGCATGTTTTCTGTCAGCTCAAATAAAGAAAATAATCGCCACAAATGAGTCGCTGGCAAGAATCGAGTTGGCTGATTGAAAATTTGTGCTCCTATTACGGGAGGCAATTGCATCAAGTCACCGAAAACAATTATATTGATACCTCTAAACACTTCGTTCTCTTTATTTTTCAATTGTAACAGCCGTGAGTCAATCATGCAAAGCATTTCATAAGGAACCATGCTTATCTCATCAATGAAAATGTACCCAACATCCTTCCACTGTTGACGCATAATCTTCAGATAATTTTCTGTCAATTGGGGCAAATTTGGTGTAAGAAATCCATGTTTTTGAACAGGCATTTTCAATAAACTGTGAAGTGTTGAACCTCCTACTAGTCTAGCTGCAACACCAGTTAAGGCAGCAACTTTGACCACTGATTTTCCAACAAAACAGTTTTTAACCAAATTCTTAAGAGCATTAAACGTAAATGTTTTGCCTACTTCTGCTCCATCAGTGACAAACCATTTCATTCGTTGTCTTCTTCCGTTCAACTGCTCTTGAATGCTTTGTCTTACTAATTGGAAAAGTTGTTGTTGTTTTGCATTCATGTTATTGTAAATTGTTTACAATTGTTCACCAGATATATTCTGTTCGGGAACTTCCTCTTCAAAATTTGCATCAACATATTCTTCAGGTTGTTCGAAAATATTGAATGCATGAGCCTGATTGAACGCATTTTCAAGTTGTCTATCTCTTTCTCGAAAAGTTTTCATACATATATCTGCTTGTTTCTTTTAATTTTTCTTTATCTTAGACCGAACAAAAATCAAACGATAAATGAAAACGATAAACACAGATCACACAAACTGGTTCAGAAAAAATTGTTTAATTTATTCTCAAAACATCTGCAGAGGAGAATTTATCGATGACTGAAGTAAAAGAAAATTTATTTTTTACGTAAGCTACAATGACACCTAATGAACAGTTATTATTACAACCATCAACCTTACTATAATTTACGAGTTGATATGCATCAATCTCACTGGATGAAATCTAAACTACAGTGCAAAACAATAAATCAGATAAATATTCTAGTGAGCTAATATGAGAAAAAACATTATCACCATTCTTGCGTAAACTTCTGACATTTTGATGAGCAATTAGAAATTCCGTATTAGAAGGTAAATCTGTAGAGGAAGAAAAAGATGAAGGAGAACTAAAGTTTAAATGATCTCGTGAATTATTTAAGTTCGACATTATTGTATAAAAAATAAAAAAATGTATAAGTTTTGGAGGTCCTTAGCATTGCTGATAACTATAGTTTTCTTTCCATCGATCTTTGTCAACAAAATTTTTGAATTTCGGATCTATAAATATTTGTTACCTTTATTGTTCTTAGCTTGTCTAGCAGCAGCGTATAGTCAACGTTTAGAATAGCTTAAACTTTCATTTACAAAAATTTTGTTTCCGTGTAATCCGCATTTTCATTTAGCCTCCAATACACAATTTCTAGTGTGCCGGCGTAAGAATTTTACTTGATTAATATCGGTATAATCACCGCTCTTCTTGATTTTGCGGTGAGCGTAGTCAATATCATCTTCATTAATATCAAGGTTTAGGCCCATTAATATAACACCAATCACTAAATTGTTAATTTTCTCGACTTTCACAGCCTGCACACCAACAAAATCAATTGAGTTCTGAAGTTGTTGCTGTTCAAAAATGTCGACTTTGTTTTTCACATGCATCAACTCTTGTTTCAATAACTCATCTTGACGATACAGTTCATTAATTATTTCTAGCGATTTCTCTAGAGTTACTATTCATTTTAAGGTATTTTCATGGTTGACGTTAGACTCATTCCTTATTATGAGTTTTTCATCATACACTATCTTAATCATTTATGAATGTGTTACAGAAGTAGTTGATGTAGTAGGTTTAGATCCAGTGGTTATGGAAGGCAAAGGTGAAACTGGGCAGTTGTCAGTTCGGTTGCTTTTAACTTTCTGAATATACATAGGGCAGACCCACAGTCTTTTTTGAGTATCAATAATTTCAATGTCCTCTTCATTAACTGAAGAGGACATTGAAATTATTGATACTCAAAAAAGACACTCATGGCAAATGAAAAATATTTGAACATCGATCACACTTAACTTTAAGTGCATCCCTGCTGACCATTAAATTAAACTTTATACATGAAATTATTATGTATATTTTTTATTTATTTTTATTTATAAAACAAAAAAAAAATAGTTTAAATCATGGTCATTAACCATTGAAAACAAAGCATATAATTTTAGAAAAAATAATAAAGCCAATTGATTAGCTTCGTTCACAATGGTTTGTATATATTGCAAAAACCCCGGGCATCATATAAACAATTGTTTTCAAACGAAAGCATACTGAAACCCGGAAAAATAATTTCAAGTCCAATGAGCCAACTACTTCAAAATTTGTTGTAAATAAAATGAATGAAGTAAAATCGGAACCTTCAGAAAACTTAATGGAGATTAGCCAGTCTATGTCGAGCAAAGTTGTGCGAGCTAAATTTCTATAATTTTTTTATGTTCGAGTATTTTTATTATTCTTACTAAATTTTTTATTTCTTGGTTTTCATTCTTAAGGATATACCATGTTGGTTTTACCGATCCTTTTTATAATTCTATTTCTATTTTTCTCTGGGTTGACCAAATTTACGAGAGCTTTAAGTTAAGTGATTATACTCTTTTAGAAACAAAATAAATACATTTTATATGTTTATAGTTTTTACGAACAAAATTTAAATCTAACAAATTTGACCTTGTATTACCATCTCATAATCTTGACGTTATACCTCTAAACATAAACTTACAACATGATGGCCAATTAATTTTTTTACTTGACACTGGTGCAAAAAGTTCAATAAATGGCGAAGCTTTCCGCTTTCCTAACAAAAAATTTAAAATCTCAGGAATTTCCTCTGAAGCTGAACCTACGAGGACATTAGTTAAATGTTTCGGAGATATCCTACTTTATGATAATAACAAAATTTATCATGCTTTTCAATTGGTAGAGAACAATATTCCCTGGCAAATCAAAAATATTGAATAATTTGAATTAAAGTTAAATGAACATTTTTTGAACTGGTTGCACTGAAAAAGTTGTTAAATTGTTATTCCCCGAAGGTAATGATGGTCAATATTTTTGTCGATCCAATAAATCAGTCGACAATGTTTATTCAGCAAATTTTTTAATAACTATAAATAATAAAATCGGTAACAGTTCTATAATGAAACTGAATAACGTTTGCGAGACATGGATTTGATTCTAGAACCCCTGGATAATGTTGATATATACGATTTTTCAAATCAGTGGAACAATAAATTATTAAACCGACTAAATTCTATAGAATCCGCAATATTACAAGAAATTATAAACGAAAAAGAATATAGTTATATTGTTAAAATATGTAAGGAATATAACGATATTTTTATACTAGACGGTGATAAATTAACCGCAATTAATGATTTATTTATTTTTATACATGTTACAATTTTGCAAAACCGCACACTCCATTTTGAGCATCAAATCTCATTCATAGGGAAGGTGCAGTTCATAGTTTTCTCCAAAAGTAGTATGTGCAATTTGCAAGGTAAATTATAAAACGGATGTAACACATAGCTCATTATCGTAGCCATTGTAACCAGCCAAGCAGCAAATACATCGAATTTGTGACAATAGCACAGATATATTCGTGTAGTGTATTTCATGAAGCTGCTTCAAAATATATCCTACAATCCACACCGGTTGGACTATTTAAACGTTCTACTGGGACACTGTTTCGCATCAGCAACAAAATAATGCAATGTCTCATTCGATTCCTTATCCTCAGAATTATAAACCAATATACAAAAACCAATCAAAATAAACAACCAAATTGAATAAATGTTAAACTTGTGTAGTACAAGCAAAACATGCTTTTATCCATCTTAAGTCATTTTGAGATAAATGGCAAAATCTTTCCATTTTTTAATTATACGAAAATCTATAGGTTTTATTAATATTAAGAACTGTAATATAAAGTTTAAAAATTATGCCTCAGATATTTATTAATTAATTAATTCCGATAAAAATTTAAATTAAAAATGGATAAGGATCCTATTAATTTGGATAAGGTAGGCTTTGCAACAAACCGACATGGATAAGGTTTGTTTCGATTGGAAATGATATTTTTTTTTAAATATATTATAATTCAGTTATTAAAGGCAAAGTATTCAACATAGCTACATATCACGTTTTGTAATAAAAGATAAAAACTATTTTTAACTTAAAATAAAGTGACTGACTCCATTGCACTTTTGAATATCTAATTATCGGCCGTAAGTCAGTTTCGTCTAGTATATGTATGCAAAAAGGTAAAATCTTTATTTAATTGACAATTTTCACCGAAGTGTTTTTTAAGTAATTGATCAACATCCTTAAGGTTTTCTACTTTTACCAGCACATTGAGGGAGAGAATACTAACTAGCATATTTCAACCGATTTGGCTTTACGTACATCCGACAAGTAAGCTATTTCTCTATGAATAGTTACTGTTTTATTATCAAGTCGATTTATTGAAAAACTCTTAGACACATTGAATTTAAATACCACTGACCAGGTGGCTTTAGTGCTATAACCGCTGCATTTATCAATCCCTAATTTTACAATCAGGACCTCCCAATCTAATAATGGTCCAATTATCCTTGTAAAGCTCGAAATATTGCTCCGGTTTAACTATTATCTAATTCACTTTACATTTTTTTCCAATTGAGAGGGAAAATAATCTCTATTTTGACGGAAAACCTCTAATTTTAACCAATAAGAGCACACAGCCATCATAGCGGTATTTTTATTTTGCGCCCCACAATCATCACATATAAGCCTGATTTTCGGTAGATTGCTGCTAAAATGGAATTTTGAAGTCTGTGATAAACAGCTGAAGCAATTTCGTTAGACCCTTTGCGCCGCTTGTTTTCAGTCTAAAGATAGAGAAAAACATTTTCTCTTTTAACGTGATCTATCGAAGTTAATTGAACAACTCCAAAATTGTACAAGTATAGCTGTCTGCTGTAATAGGCAGCTTGGTCAGCCACTTTCGGCAACAACATATTTTTTTGGTAATTAAAAGAAAAGTATCCATATTTTTCTTTTCCTCTTCCGCCAACCCGTAAAATGATTTTGCTCGTACTTTGTGGACTCTTTAAGTCTTCATTAGGAAATTTTTTTCTGCGGAACCGTTTCAGCTTTTAGGTATTTCTTTGTGGATTGGGGCAAGTACTGTTGCTATATCAGACGGTGGAGTTTAAAACAGATATTAAAATTTCGGTTAAATATGTTTCGGAAATAACATTTCTAGATCTGAAAAATCAAACATTCGGTAAAGTCAATTAATAGACAATTCTCCACACATATACTTTGTGCTCGCCATCGGCAATATTGATTTTCTAAAATCTTAAAATAAATAGGAATAATAAAAAAAATTAAAAACCTACAGAAAATTGGTTTCCATGAAATCGCTTAAAAAATCCGATAAAAGCTTCTTGTTTTTCGAGGAATTTATTAGAGATGCGGTTGCCTTCACGATTTTCTACTGGTGCCGTAATTTGCTCAAAATGTCTTTTGGCAGTTATTTTCGAATATACCTAAAATAAATTTGGTTTAATCTATAGATTTTAAGAATGTGTTCAACATAACAGTTTGTACCTATTTCTCTTTTGCTGTTCCCTCTTCCAGTTCGATTTGTTGACGGTTACTTAGGTACCCTTTTCACCGTTTGTAATAGGTTTTGCAAAACTATTATCAAAAAACCCAGATGTTACCAAATTAAATTTTTTGCTTCAAATTTCGTACACTTTTCAATACTAAAAAATGTTGCAACGAATGAATCTTTGTATGGTAAACAAACTTAATGGGACTTTCGATAAAAAATTCCACTGGTTATGCTTGAATTTTCTACAGCGTTTTGTGTGGCGTTATAAAGGACAAAAACAATATCTGGGTTAATACGGTAAATTATTATATTTATAATAAATTCAACTACATTTTACAACACCTAAGTAGATTAATACTGATTATAACTGCATAAATAGTAGAAAACGATAAGATAAGGTTTTGTTTTAACCTCTTTGCAGGGTTTATTGGTTTTTAGATGATAGTACTCAACATTCCGAATCGAATGCCATATGATGATCCCAATAATAAAAATGGCGCTTGGTGATCGATTTCAGAAAGCTGAATGAAGTAACAATAAATGCTGTATTTCCATTGCCAAACATTATTGATATATTGGATCAGTTGGGCAATTGTATTTATTTTTCATCAATAGACATGGCACACGGGTACCACCAGGTCTTTTTTGATCCAAATGATAAGACTAAAACAGCTTTTAGCACACAAAAAGGTCATTATCATTTTTTATTAATACCACAAGGACTAAACGGGTTTAAATGGAATCATATGGATGATAAAATTATTTATTTACTAGTTTTAAGACTGTTAAAAAATATACCCTTTAAATGGAATCCATTTTGTTATGAAACTTCTAATAAACTACGAGAGCTATTAACTTCATCACCAATACAAAAATATTCAATTATGAAAAATAGTTTCATATTACTTGTGATGCTAGTGATTTAGCTTTGGGAGCTTTCTCATCATAAGTTAACCATAATACAGATCTCCCGTTCGCTTGTGCGAGCTGCACACTTAATTCAGCAGAAAAGAACTATGTAAAGTTTTAGCTATAGTTTGGGGAATTGAACAATTTCGCCTATATGTTATCGGAAAACATTTAATTTCATAAACCGCTAAGTAAGTTGTGGAATATAAAAGACCCTTCGTCACGATTAACAAGTTGGCGTTTAACGCTAGAATCATGTGATTTTGAAATACGCCACACCCCTAGTATAAAATGAATCATGTTGCAGATGCGCTTCATATTTCTTTAGATAATAATAGAGGTGTAAATGTTATCACACGAAAGCTAAACAGCTCAAACAGAGATTCATTTGAAGAAATAAATACCAATGATGACACCAATGGCGATTTTCAAAATAGTGCAGATATTACGGAACTAATTACTAATGAATGGGATATTAATTCAGCTATATATCTCAGTTTCACAATGGAACATTTGGCGGACATCAAGGAATTAATCGTACATACAATCGAATAAAAATCTATTATAATTTTCCAAATATGTTCCCTCGAATTAAACATTAAATCTAATAAAAGTAGCCAGATAAATAGAACAAGCCTACAAACAAAAATGCCAATGGTAATTAAATTACCAATACTTCTTCACAGCCATTTGAACGTATTACTCTGGATATTGTCGGGCCAATCGACCAAACACTGTACCTGGAAACGCATACATCTTGACTATACAAGACGACCTAACTCAATATAGTGTCGAAAATCCACTGCCTTATCAGGTGGCTGAAACAATAGCCCGTGCATTTGTCGAACAGTTTATTTGTATACATATACTATGTGTTGCGTTAATATTTGTGCTCATGAAAAAATTATTTTAGTTATGTTTCCTAGATTATAAAACTCATGTAATTTTTATTTTTTTTTTAAATTTTTTATCACAATGTATATAATTATTAAATTACGTTTCATTTGGCATATAATTTATAAAAAAATTATCAGGATTTACGTATAAAAAAACGAATTTACTCTGTTGCAAAAGTAATTGTGTTACAAATTACTGTTGCAAAAGTATTTGTGTTAGCAAAATCTAAAAAAAAATCAACAAATGGTGCATTGAAATAACTGTTTCAGCATTTATTTTTCAAAAATACATGTTTTCAAATAGTTTGGCAAGTTTCATTGTGTTGTGAGCATTAAAAATCGTGACAATATGCCAAAAACCCGCGAACTGAGTATTGAAACCCGATCTGCAATTGCCGCAGAATATAATTTGGGAATCTCAGCCGAAGAACTGGCGAAAAAGTACAAGTGCCATAAAAATACCATTTGGTATCAAGTTCGGAAGCAAAATATTTGCGGAACGGTGCAAAATATCGGAGTACGCCAACGACCAAGAATAACTAATGCCAGAGAAAATGCTTACATCACTCGATGTATGCTTACAAATGCACATTTAAGTCAACGAGGTCTCCCTAAAACTTTAAAGGATAACAAAGAACTCCAAATACACCATTCCACATTTTCTCGTCGTTTAAAAGAAGCTGGGGTACAGGCCTATACATGCACCAAAAAGTTTTATATTTCTAAACAAAATAAAATAAAACGGCTGTTGTTCGCAAAGCAGCATATGAACAAGCCCCCCGAATTTTGGAGAAACGTTTTGTTTACTGACGAATATTCGCTATCGTTAGACGGATCTTGGGGTCGCAAATTTTATTATTCGGAGCCAGAAAAGGTAAACAAACGTCGTGTTTATGCTACACAACGTCAAGGCGGTGGAGGAAGTCTTATGGTTTGAGGTTGTATAACCAACCTCGGAGTGCAACCAAATGAAACGTAATTTAATAATTAAATACATTGTGATAAAAAATTAAAAAAAAAAAATACATGAGTTTTATAATCTAGGAAACACAATGAAAATAAATTTTTCATGAGCACAAATATTAATGCAACACATAGTATAGTGCACCAAAATCCATATCAACCGATCAAAGAAGCAAGTTTTAGGCAGTTAATTAAAAGTTCATTTTCTAATTTTGTTGTAGTATATTATGAGTAATGCCCTTGTTTTTCTGCTGGCTCGAATAGTCGCCAACATTGTGAATGTCACAGTAAATAATATTTGTCTATAAAAAAGCCAAACATCTTTAAATTAATATCCTTCTAGACCGTGATTAATCGATTCGGAGCCGTTCTCAATAGCTTGATTTGTCCGGTCTTTAAAATCGTCACCGTTTCAGTCTTTGATCTCTTAAAAAGCTTGAAGATCCCCTGTTTTTGACCAAAACTTTGTTCAGCGATGAGGCCCATTTCTGGCTTAATGTCTAATTAATAAGCAAAATTTCCGTATTTAGGCTGAAGAGCAACCCATTGATCAAGAGCTATAACCATTATATCCAGACAAAACAACGGTTTGGTGGAACCATCGGTCCATATTTTTTTCAAAAATGAGGCCGGGCGGAACGTAACTGAGAATAACGTCTGTCATCGCGCTATGATAACGGCTGCCTGAAATTGAAGCCCAAACAGTGCTAATAAGACTCTGAAAAAAAAAGAAATATCAAAGCATTTTCCAATGTGGCGGTTTGAACACGGATTGCCTGAGACTTGGGCCATCGTCAATAATTAGCGTAGGCCATTTAGAATCCAAATCCTAGCACGAACCTTCTTTTCACATCGTACAGCAATACGGCTATAATGTTTAGCTTCCAAATCGCCTACATCAATTCTTGGTAGTGAACGAAGTATCAGGATTTCCTTGTGAAAACCGCCACATAAAAAAAAAGGTTTTGGGTTTTTTTTTTAATACAGACTAATTTTTTGAAATTGTCTGTAAATTTACTTTTCAAAAACATATTATTTTTATTCATTAAATTTAATTCTATTTTTTATTGTTGGCTTGAAAAATCAAATATTGTTGTAGATAGTATGCGGAAGTAAAAAAAAAATCGTAATAAGAAATATAGGTTATGCAGTTTTTCTAAATTTTATGCCTAATCAATTAAACCGAATAAAATCAAATCCAGTCTAGCTTAATTAGTACACACCGTTTCTTCTCTTGTCATATCTTAAAATATTAAGGCGATAATACAGGTATGAGTGGAATTAGGCAAACAATTTTTGTTTTCTTCGTATATTTAAAATAAATTTTAACGAAGGATGGTTTTTTGCTTCTGGTCGTTTTCCACAAAAATAAAATTTACTACATTTTAATGGTTAATTTATAATCAACAACCGTTTTAATAATTGCCTCAGGCGTTAGATTGTATATATTGTTTCCGCCATACAGATACTCTGCCATGCATAAATCTCGAAATTAACAATTTTCCTTAAGATGAAAACAAACTGTTCTCGTGGTACAAAGAAAAGAAAACAGCGAAGAACTAATTAACAATGTTACCACCTTATTTTTATTTAGTGCTCGCTAATTTATAATAACATAATGAACGAAAATTAAATTCACCCTCGGTAAATTGGGTTCATTATATTTATACGTACCGTGTACTTACACACACATACACAAAATATGAAAGAGATGCGCGGGTGTTTGGCGCGAGGCAGCGTAAATTCTTGTAGATTTTTACATACCGCATTTTCCAATTTTAAAATCATTAGGGATTCCTTGCCAGTGTTTCGTTCGGAATTATTATTTTTTCACTACCGCACACTTTTTCTCCTTCATTTAATTCCTTTTGAATATTTAATTATGTTTAATTATCGGTGGTGGTGTAACTACTATAAACATTATTATGGTGCGGATATTTTATTTTTTCCATCAACATTTTCTCGCCAGGTTTTGTAGTTATGTTATTGTTAATTGATTATGATTAATGGATAAAATTTTGTTTTGAATAGTAAAATGAAATATTATTTTTTTTTTTTTTGTGTGTGTGTGATAAATTAATTTATTCTTGCAGAGTTAATTGAATTAGTCACCTGTTGTACATTGAAAGTCAAGAGGTTTAAACATGTAGTTGGAAACTGGTTACCGTGATTTAAAAAGAAAAAATATTAATGTTTTTTTATTTCATGACAGGTAAATTAATTTATGATTTTGCAAAATGTGGTTATGTTTAAAGATTGTTTTAAATAATTTAAAGTTTGTCGATAATTCTATAGATGTACGTTTAGTAGTTTTGATTAAACAACGCATAACATTTAAAAGAATAACAACTTTTTAATCTAATGAAAAGGTTGTATGCCATTTAAATTCATCGTGGGAATCATGCTTTTAACCCTTTTAGACCTGTTGTACATGAGTATTTACAAACTTTTCAAAGAGACGTAGTATTCATGAAATTCATATTTTCTCCTCTATTGCATGTTTGTTTCAGTTTTTCATCTCATTTTCATCATTCTATTGCAACAAATTCCCTCAAACTACAAAAATGAGATCAGTATTCAATAAAACATCAAGGTACAATCACGTATTTTTTAGTAGTGAAAATCCTTTATTTATTAGACCAATTTTAGTGCAAATAAAAAAAATCCTGGAAAGCCAAATAATGTTTTTTATACATTTAAATATCCAACAATGTATATCCTAAAAACAAATTGTTGATTAAGTCATATTCAAATATGATTTTTTCTCATTTTAATATGATGTACATGTAGATGTACAAATATAACCAACGGTCATGTACATCCTCATGTACTTTGTATAGAAACGATTTTTTTTCGTACTACGTTTGTTTTTATTTGATGGTTATCACTTATCACTATTAAACTCTGTGTTTGGTTGTAGATGGCTCGTAAATATGTAAACGCATGACGAAATATTGGCCATTCTCTATGAAGACAGTGATAATCCTGATGATGCTGAGAAGGGGCAAGCTGAACTAATCTGTTTTTGGGATTACGATAATATTCCGGAACTTTGTAGTAATACAAGTACCAATAAAAGACGTGAAGATGACGAAAACGCTAACACCGACCCGAAAACAGTGGCTGCAACTGTAATTGCAGGAGTATCAAACGAAGAAACTGTTACTGAAATTTCAAGAACAAGCACTGAGATTTCCATCAAAAAAAAAAAGTTTGGGTTTGGTGCAGCAATCATTCACCATTTAGTTCAAAGAATTAAAGTGCCGGTACACAAACTGTATTTCGATAATTTTTTTACAACTTACAATTTATTGGAAATATTAAAAAATAGTGGGATTAATGCAATTCGGACCGCTCGAATTAACCGATTATTAACCGAATTCACAAGCCAGATTTTCGGAAGACCGAAAATTAAAAAAAGGACTGCGGTTATTTAGAGCAATGTGTCAGCAAGTATGACTAAATTATTGTGGTCATAAAAAACCTGTTTATCTGGCATCCAATTTTATGGGAAAGGGTGATATAAAGACAATAAAAAAATGGAGCGCATCCCTAAAGCGATATGGTATATGGTAGCGATATGTTTCACAACCGGAAATTGTACATTTATATATCAGCCGTATGGGAGGAGTTGATCTTTCAGATCAACTAATCCAATATTATAGGACGTTTATCAGATCCAAAAAATGGCCATTGCGAGTAATGGTGCATTTTTAAGATTTTGCGATCAAGACAAGTTGGATTGAGTATAAACTACGTATATGCAAAAACAAAACATACCAGCTAAAGACATATAGATTTGTTGGAATTCCGGTTACATGTGTGGCTCTTTCTGGTGAATTCTTTCACCAATTCACGAAAACGAGGTCGTTCTCCACCGTTTATTAGCAATACCAGATTTCCATCTCATTCAAGAAGAATTCAGGACGGAATTCGTTCAATCTCGGATATTCGGTATGATAATTGATCATTTTCCTGAATTTATTGCAAATAAAAAGGTAACTAGATGCAAGTTCGAAAGCTGTGCGATTCGCACTTAACTGTGGAAAATGTTCTATACATCTTTACTAAGAGAGAGCAACTGTTTTTAAAATTCCATAATAAATTAACGTGATTTTAAAAACTGTGAGACTAAAATATTAAAATTTTTATTTATTGGACGTTACTTTATTTATATTATTTTTTTTAATTTTTTATATTATTAGTTACTTTTGCTAGAAGCAATATTTACGAGTATGTATTTTTAATTATTTTTGCCTTTTAAATACACATTTTTAAGTTTGAATTTGAAATAATAACATGTACATTAGGTAAAACCTACCCTGACTTAAGTTTTAAATTTTTTTCCTTATTTTTACTTAAAACGGTACCCAAGCAACCCAAAATATGTCACAAGAAAAACCTATTTGGCCCAGTTTTAAATCAGGACTCAAAGAGTTAACAGCTTTCTTCGTGAATTTCTAAACTTTTGAGGTTTGGTCCAAATTTATATTTCTCTTAACTTAGTCTATTTACTTTTATTTAAGCGCACTCTGGTTTATCTCTTGAAATGGCCGTACATGAACTTGCAACTATAGTACTTATTTAATATTTGATGCAAGGTTGTCAAAAAAGTGAATAGGCATTTTTTTAAGATCGGTTATTATGAGCTTCTTACAAATATTTTTTTTTTTTGTAGTAATTTGAAATTAAATTTTTTTATTTTTTTTGTAACTATTGCCAAAGGCAATTCTTGAATCTTTCTTTATACGAAAACTTTCTTTATACGAAACTAACAAGAAGTGTGAAATTCTTAAAAACTATATTTTATTTTAAATTAAACCTTAACCTATGTTAATACTTAAAATCATTATGCATTATTATTATTAGTAAATTATTATTTACTTAATTTTAGTGTGTTAGCTCAACATGCATACGTAATTATTAGATTATATTTCTCAGTTAATTAAATCTAGAGGATCTGCCCTTCGAAGCCGTCTGTATTTCGGTTGCCTTAGTAGTTCTCTAGCTAATTCGTTAGGGTGTGATTCCAGTTTCAGTTGGTACTTTAGACTGCATGATTTAATTGTCTCTTTAACAGCTTTGATTCCTAAGTCTCTTTAACAGTTTTGATTCCTAAGTCTCCCTTGCTGTTTCGAATATACCATGGGGCATTTGTAATGCTACGAAGTATCTTTGCTTGTGTTCTTTGTACGATAACTATACTTGATGCACTAGTTGAGCACCATAGTTGGATACCATATGTGGATTAGGATCGCTTTGTATAGTAGAACCTTGCAGTCTAGAGAGAGTTTCGATTTTCTACCGATTATTCACTACATTTTAGAAAATCTTATTTTTAATTGATTGCATTTTGTTTCAATGTGCTTTTTCCTTGTCAATCTTCTATCGAGATGAAGACCGAGATATTTGACATTTGTTTGTTGAGGAATTGTGAAGAGGAATTTAGTTTTACTCAAAAATAATATCGAATTGAATGAAATTGGATAGGCAGAAGAGTTTTAATTTTGTAATTTAATCCTTCATGCAATACTTTTTCGAAAGCTTGCAAGCATCCAAGAAAACTGCCGCGCAATATTTCTTTTCTTCTAAGAAAAGCTTAATTGTATTTACAATTCTGTGCACCTGTTCTATTGTGCCTTGTTTCTCTCTTAATCCAAATTGGTGATCTGGTATAATGCGACCTTCAGATAATATAGGTATTAGTTGTTGTAGTAGCATCTTTTCAAAAAGCTTTGAAATTATCGGAAGTAGACTTATTGGCCTGTACGACGAGACTTGGGTTTCGTCTTTACCTGGCTTACGAATCACGATAATTTGAGATATTTTGCATTTTTAAAGAAAGTATCCACATCTCATAATCGCGTTAAAAATATATGTTATATGTTTTATGCATCTATCTGGTAATTTTTTGATCCTTTTTCCAGTTATTAGATCATGACCTGGCGCTTTCTTGGGATTTATACTGTTTTTGATAACCGTTTTGACGCATTTCCTTTTAAATTTTATTGGGTTTGGGTTCGACTCGTCCCTCGTAAACTGTGATAGTACGCAATCGTTATTTTGTTCGTTTGAGGTGAACACTTTTTGTAGATGGTTAGAGAAAGCGATGGCCTTTTCTAAGTCACTTCTGGCCCAGTGACCATCTGGTTTCCTTATCGGTGGGTTCGATATCTCTGGCCTTTTTAAATTTATTGCTGCCTTCCACATTGAGAAATCGGTTTTTTCTGTTGCTGTGAGCTCACTTAGGTAATTCGGTATTCCTAAATTTTGTTCTTCCCGAATTGCTTCTCTCAGAGCTGTAATAGCTCTATTTAATAGTCATTTATGCAAAGAAGATCGGTGACGCTGCCACAGCCGCCGAATTGCCCGCTTCTCTGCCAATAACTTTTGAATGTTACTTTTGTATTATTTTCGGAATTTTCACCGGAGTAGCTTTTTTTGCAGCCATTTCTATTATTTGTCTTAAGTTTTCTATCGTTGCATCAATGTCTTCTGGTGTGCGAAGTGGAACATTGAGATGACAATTCACATTTACTATGTTTCTATAGAGAACCCATTTCGTTAGTTTGTTTGTTAAACGTTGGGGTGGTTCAGTTTTTAATGCTTGGGTACTTAGTGTTACTATTATTGGCGAGTGATCTGATGATAAATCATAACAGTCAACGACTTGAGCATTGTTGCGTGCTATTCCTCGTATTACACAGAAATCTATTAAATCAGGAATTTTCTTTCTGTCTGTAGGCCAATATGTGGGATGTCCAGATGATAAATAATCTAGGTTTTTCTCGCTTATTGCTTCGTAAAGTTGCTTGCCCTTGGGTGACGTCAACCTCGAACCCCATTGCACATGTTTAGCGTTGTAATCACCCCCTGCTAGAAATTTGATTCCCAAATGATTGAAGTATTCGATAAATTGTTGTTTTTTAATTGCGTGTTTCGGTGGGCAGTAGAAAGCCGATATTAAAAATTTCCCAGACCATTCTTCCAAACTGATAGTTGTAGCTTGAATATGATCTTTAGCATATTTCTGGAGCTCGTAGTGCTTTAATCTTCTTTTTATTGAGACTGCAGTGCCGCCGTGTGCTTTTCCATCCGGATGTTTTTGTCATAAACGGAATAGCTGGTAATATTAAAAAAAAATTGTTTTGTGAAGTGTGTTTCAGATATTAAAATGATGTCTATATTTTGTTCGATAAGAAAGGTTTGTACCTCAGCTTTATGTTGCGAGAGCCCGTTGGCATTCCAAATAGCTATTTTTAGAAATGTCATTTTTGATTTTTGACTATAATTTGCATAAGCGTATTCATATTTTGCATCATCATGCTCATTTGTCTTTCCATCATCATCATGAAAATTTGAATGGTCTGGGTTAATTTATTTACCATGGTATGAATGTTTAGTTCCTCCTCATTAACATGAACTTTTGGTTTCGGTTTGTTACCTTTTAGAATACTTGCGTAAGAAACACCTGGCTGTGCAAAACTGCTGGCAAACGTCTCCAAGTTATCATTTTGTGTGTTTATCTTCATAATTGAATTTTTGTGAATGAAAAAAACAATTGCATTCGATTTCTCATCGATTTTTCAGAATGTTCAACAACAACGCGCTGAATTCACTTTCATTCCAAAAAATCGTTGACAAATCGAATGCAATTGTTTTTTCGGCATAAATTTGATATCAGAAATTTTGTGAATTGAATTCGGCTTTTATCACTCGAACATTTACCTCGTACAACAGACACGTCACTTTGCATACAAAAAAGTTGAAAAAAATTGAAAAATAATCTGGGATAGAAAAATCCGAGATTTTTATCCGTCGTATGTTTCTGTGATTGAATGGCGCAGTGACATTTGATGGTTGATATATTGATGCAGATGTTTCTTAATTAACGTGATGTAATTGGTTAAAACGATGGGATGGAAAAATCCAGGATTTTTATCCACTATCGCAACGGCACGCCATTGTTTTGTCAAAGAGAAGAAAAATCTATATTTGTCGATGCAATGTTTATTTGATCGATTCTACTCGATTTAAATTCAACAAAATAATAAAAAAATGATAAAAACAGTGTTTTTCGTCGAAATGAAAAATAAAAAAAAATTAGATGTGGTTTTTCGGTCTTGATATGTTCGGCAAAGTTGTTGGTTTTGACCTGCGCAACAAATTTGCTGAAGAAAGCATAACAACAATCTTAATGGTTCAAGAGCTATCAACGTGAAAATGAGGGTATATTTAGACTCAGAGCCAAAACATATCGAAACCGATATCTCAAAAATGGAGACTAACTTAAACCTTAATTAGGTTTACCCCCCGGGTGCCCAGCTTGCCACGAAAAAATGTTCGTAATTCAAGCACAGTGTAATTATCAATGATGATGAAATTTATGTAACGTTCATAGCTACTATTTGCGGTAATATTCGCTACAGAATTTTTAAAATGGGGATAAATAATTTAAACACATTGTGTAAAGTTCTACTTCCAAATAGAGTTGAAGCTATGCCACTGAACGCTGTTGCAATGCAACGAAGATTAAGCGAATTTAATTTGTGAATAATTGCTGTTTGTATGAATATTTTTCCACACCTACCTGAGCAGTTAAACAATAAACATTAAATTCAGCATCATGATGCAAAACGTCACGAATCATACGATCAATTACATTACACTGTTGAATATTTGCAATTTCATAAAGCTCACAAAACAGAAACTTTTGTTATACTGGATCAATAACATTTGCTTCGTCTGTTGTATGCAAACATGTGGGAACTGATAAACCAAGTTCTTGACATGCCAAATTATGAACATAAAAATAAAATAATAATTGAAAATAATTTAAATTTCTAATAGAGCTCTATTAAAGAATACTTCTTCGTTGTTATCTCTTAAAAAATGTTCACTAAAATATACTTGAAATTCATTCTATAGCGCTGGCACATTTAATCCACAAATATAATCAAATAAATTTCGGATTTGTTTTGGTGAATGTAATTCTGTTGCTTCATTTAAATATTCGCGCCGTTCATTATCATTTGAAACATTGCCGCGAGCATGGCACGCTTCAACAAAATAAGTGTGTTTAATTCCATTCTATGTATTAACATCTTCAAATGGTTTTGGGCCACAGACTTTTAATAAACGCAATAGTAAATGGAAAAGTTCGATGTCCTATGGTGATAGATACTACATATATGCGTGTAATGATTTTATCACCTCCATGCCATCCTTATCACCTTGTTTATCTTGCATTTTCAATTGATTGACGTTCCGACCCTTCTCGAAGGTAAACATTCCGCAATACACGGTAAATGAATAGTAAGTCTGATTGAAAATGCATTGGTAATTCATAGATCCGCCATACAGCTTCAGTTGATTCGACATAACGACCATTAAAAAAAAATTTGACTTCATCAATTTGTATTTCTTGACCTTGTTCATTTATCTCTGAACCTAATTCAACTGTGCATCTGTCATAGCATTTATACTCGTATTTATAAATGTATCTAATACTTTTAACCGTAGTACATACTTCAACATTTATATGGCAATTCAATTTGGCAAGTAAATACGGATTGAATGGTACAACACATCGATTGTCGAGGCAACCACCGCGAACTTCAGCATAAATAGTTATTATCACGCCTTCTGTATAATGGATATCCATTTAATGATTCATATATAAACTCATTAAACCGTTTTTGATAATCTTTTGTACATTTTGCATCTCTCAAACATACATAAATTGAATTGAGTACACTGGATGGACCATGCATCATGTGTTTTACCACATATTCATGTAATGTAGGATGTGTGTGAATGTTAGGAATCTCCGCAGTCACAACTTTATCGATATCCGTAGCATTAAAAATTTTGTCTTGCTTATTTAAAGACAATAAAATGTGAGCATGAGGCAATCCTCTCTTTTGAAACTCAATTGTATAAATGAGTGCTTCAACTTTACCGAAAATATTTTTTAGTGTATACAATAGTTGGAGTAGATATGCTTGAAGCGCAAAAAATAACAACAAACAAATTCGCAGAAACTATCCGATTCCTTTTTGCATGAACTATCCAACCAATTATCGTGAAAAAAGATTGTGCACACCTACAATCCGTATTATAAACGTTATGAGGCATACGATCGTTATAGTTAGTACTAATAGATGACGGTGGTATCCTGTTTTGAGATGACGCATACTGCATTTGATTCATTGTCGGTATGTAATCTTGAGTTCCAAGTGCCCAAGGAACATTGTTAGCACTTATCGTTGGTGGTCGGAGTGGAAATGGAACTAAGTCGGAACACGATGGGACGATTGCACTTGATTGAGGTCCAGAAGGCCGAACTACATTTTGAGATGCATTACAGAATGATGTCGCATAATCCGATTTAAACGAAGGAAGGTCTTACTGATAATCGACCGTACGCTCTGGTGAAAATTGCAGGTACCAACATCCGCGGCCTTTGAGATAATGGCGCGACTATTAGTGCGTTAGGTAAACACGGACTCGAGTTTGTTGAGAAACATCAACTCCAACTTCATCGTTTAGATGCTTCGGTACGGACGGCGAACGGGGCTAAACAATCGGTGCTTGGATATGTATATGTCCCAATTACTTATAACGGCAGGATCCTACAATTTCAACTATTGGTAATACCTGAGCTGCACCAAGAGTTATATCTTGGTTATGATTTTTGGACTACGTTTGGTTTGAAACCAACAATCGTAGAAGAAATACACGTGAGTCCTACAGGTGATACCCCTATTTCGAAACACCATGTATTTAGTCCTGACCAGTCATTCCAACTTTTAAAAATAATTGAATTATTTCCTTGTTCCCAAAAACTTGGTCTGGGTAAAACGTCGTCACTTACGCATAAAATTGATACAGGCGACGTCTTACCAATTAAATAACGGTTCTTCGCAGTCTCACCGGCTGTACAAAAAGATATGTATTCCGAATTAGACCGTATGTTAGCTTTGGGAGTAATTACGGAAAGCAACAGTCCTTGGTGTTCACCAATGACTCGGGTGTTAAAATCCAACGGAAAAATTAGACTTTGCCTCGACGCCCGTAAGTTAAATAGCGTTACTCACAAAGACGCCTACCCTCTGCCTATCATCGATGGTTTGTTAAGTCGACTGGACCGAACCCAGTTCATGTCTAGTATTGACTTAAAGGACGCGTTCTGGCAGGTTCCACTGGACCCCGAGTCGATGGAAAAAACTGCTTTTACTGTGCCAGGACGCTCGCTTTACCATTTCACCATAATGCCATTTGGACTCTGTAATGCGCCTCAAACCTTATGCCGTTTGATGCACAGAGTGATTCCACACCACCTACATGATCGAGTTTTCATATATCTCGATGATCTTCTCATTACGTCCCCCACATTCGATGAGCACCTGTCTCTCCTGGCCGATGTAGCATCTCGGTTGGCCGCAGCGGGTCTCACAATTAATGTGGAAAAAAGTAAATTTTTACTGAGAGAAATCGATTATCTGGGTCATGTAGTTGGTGGGGGCACTTTGCGACCAAATCCGGAGAAGGTGAGAGCCATTGCAGAGTATCCCGTGCCAAAAACTGTACGTCTAGTGAGGAGGTTCCTGGGCATTTGTGGATGGTATAGGCGCTTTATTGACCAATACTATTCGATTTCCACCCCTTTGACGAATCTATTAAAAAATAATCGAAAATTTCTTTGGTCAGAGGAGTCTCAAAACGCTTTCGATGCTTTAAAAGTAGCACTTACAACTGCCCCTCAACACTGCTGAGTTTACAAAACGGTTCTACATACAGTGCGACGCCAGCTCTACCGGAGTTGGTGCTGTGTTGTTTCAGAAGACAGATGAAGGACAAGAAAAACCAATCGAATACATGTCACATAAGCTAAATTCAGCGCAACGTGATTATAGCGTGACAGAGCTGGAATGTCTGGCAGCTGTTTTGGCCATTAAAAAGTTTAGAGCCTACGTCAAAGGAATGCCTTTCACAGTAATAACCGACCGTGCTAGTCTCACCTGGTTAATGTCTCAGAAAGATATAACAGGGAGATTAGCGCGGTGGAGCCTTAAATTGCAGGGCTTTGATTTCGATATCGAATACCGAAAGGGAACCCAAAACTGCGTGCCAGATGCTTTGTCTCGCGTGTTTATGGATGAGCTGGTGGGAACACTAAAAGGACGTAAAGACTCACCGACAGTTGAAGACAAACCAATCCACATCGATTTAGATTCTGAATATTTTAAAAGCGCAGACTATTTATCGCCGAGTAATCAGGTAAAAACGTCCACAAATAAAATTAATTTAAAAGTTATGAACGGCAAATTATTCATTCGCAAAGAGCCAATTTGTATGGATGGGCAATCGGATACGCCTGAGTGGAAATTAATTGTTCCCGAACCTCTTCGATTAGGTCTAATTAAGTCCGCTCACTCTCCACCTACATCCGCCCATTTAGGTTCGTTTAAAACGATAGATTTACTAAAACGTTATTTCTTCTGGCCTAGCATGATTTCAGATATCCGCATTTTTGTTTCTTCCTGCGATATTTGCAAATGTAATAAAGCACCTAATTATACTTTACGGCCACCACTTAGTTCTCTGCCTCCAACTTTAAGACAAAGAATATATTTAGATTTTTTAGGGCCTTATCCGAGAACACGTGCGGGAAACACTTCTATCTAGCGGTTGCCCATTATTCAAAATTCGTAATTACTCGAGCAGTGCGTCAAGCTACCGCAGATGAAGTCATAAAGTTTTTAGAGAAGAATATATTTCTAATGTTTGGGGTCCCAGAAACCATTGTAACAGACAATGGGCGACAATTTGTGGCTCACACCATGCAGGCTTTATTAAAAAAATATGGAGTATCTCACATCTTTACAGCTAAATACTCACCCCAAAGTAACTCTTCGGAGCTGGTAAATAGGACGGTTCTAGCTTCCTTACGCGCCTACATTAACGAGGACCATAAATCCTGGGATAGGCATCTCGAAGCTGTTACGCAGGCCATTCGAAGTACAATTCACGAGTCGACAGGTTTTGCTCCGCATTTATTAGTATTTGGGCAGCATCCGATAATGCATGGTTCTTTGTATGACCTGTTACGTAGCGGGTGTACACGCTACGGGTAATTACCTGCTTTCCGATCATAAACCTGACGAATTACATAAGTTGACAAATAAGGTTCGTGAAAATTTCGCTAAAGCTCAATTAAAAGCTCACGTTTCTTACAATTTACGAAGCCGAAAACATAAGTTTTATGTCGGACAAGTTGTTTTTGTAAAGAATTTCACTCAGAGCAACGCAGTTGCATTTTACTCTGCAAAATTGGCTCCGAAGTTCATAAAAGCTAGGATTATTCGTCTAATAGGAAATGCATCTTGCGAGGTGATGGATGAACAGGGCAATATTCTGGGAATATACCATTTCAAGGACGTTAAAACTTAATTTCGTTGTTTTCCTTTATTTCATATTATTATTAGTTATTGGTTTTCTTTTCTGTTACAAAAGAGGAAAAAACAATTACCATTTATTTGTTGTTGATGCCCGGCTGAATGAGATCTCAGAGTGCGTTGGGTACGTCCCCACGAATGTAACGAAATTCTGTTTGTTCCATGTATTGATCAAATATTGAAAGTGAAAAATTCTTTGGTTACAGACTGTTTAATAAAAATGTAATGTAAACTCCTCATTTGCCTATTGAGACCTCTGTCTATTTAAAAATCGTACTATTTTGTAGTATTTCCGGTTTGGGGTCATAAAATAATAAAAAAGGTTATAAAATTGGATGGTGATGTCAGATGTGGAGAGAAGGTTTTTGGAAACGAAGAAAGAAAGACCAAAAACCAAAAGCAGATTATGATTGTGCGATAAAGTGAAAATAAATTAATAAAGTGAATCGTTAATAATCGTGATTAAACAATAAGTAATTTAAGAAACTTTAATTATTGCGATAAGTTTACTACTACTCGAATTAATAGTTTAATATTTAATGGTGCTAATAATAATAATAATAATAAGTTTAAATTCCTAAAAATTGTGTTTGTTAAAAATGGACGGTTAAATGTGAAGATGCATAATCAGTCCTATAGCATTTACAAAAACAAAAAAATTGTTATTCGCTAAATTGACGAACAGTAAAATCAATTATATGACTTTGTACAAAAAAAAAACATTGTGTTGGATAAACTGTTTATTCATATATACATAGTAAAAACTTTAATAAATATCGGAGTGAAATCGATTAAATCTGTGACTTCTATAAAAATTGTGAAAAGTTGTCTGATTTTAACGCCGAATAAGTTTAAAAAAAAAAGAATACACTTTAAGTAAAAGTCTGAATAAAAGTGAATATGTACTCAGTTAGTTATTTGGAATCTATAATTCCTATAATCCGAGATAAAATTTAATATTCTATAGTGCACCTACGAATGTTCCGCTAAATAACATATGTAATCATAAAAGTTAGTGGACGACAGTGTTGTGCCTGTTTTTTACGTTACGTAATATACTCGGTTTTTTACATGTAAAATACGTATTTTACACATAACAATTTTTTACAAAATGTAAAATACAAAAACTATTCGTAACTAATTCAAAATTACTTATAGTTCATAATCTCAATTCTTACGTATCTATAAAAAGAAAATTGGATATAGGTATGATGTAAAATGAGAATTGAACTTTAAATAATTGAATTGAATTGAATTTATTTATAATTCTTCTAATTTATTAATTATAATTAAAAGTAAAATATTTGTAGAAAAATATATATAATTTTTTTTTTCAAAGAAAATATGGTTTGTTTCTCAGCTACTAACTTATTTTTTAGAATAGAAAAACAAAATCCACAACACTATGGGATTAAAGTGTAAAACTATTAATCATCGAACTCATTCAATATTAATGCTCTAACATTTTAATGTTATCTGTTACAAAAATTGTTTAGATGATTACAAGAAATCATTACCATCTTTTGACAAGATTATTTAACTTGACACAGACAGAGACATCTGTAGTGCAATTTGTTCTCTATCGATTATTGCTTAAAATAAAAATTACATTGCTTAAAATAAACAACTTCATACTGCTCTAATATTATAGCAAAACGAAATAAAAAAATTGTTGCGCTATGTGACGTGAGGAGAAAAAATCATAAAATGTAGGTGTCATTTGTTATTGTCAAATGTCAACACAAAAAAACAAAAATAAAAATCGAAAAATAAAATCAGGTATATAAAAATTTAAATATTATATTATATCAAAATAATATAATTATATCCACCAGCTCCAAATACACCAGCTCCAAAAATAGAGGATTTTATTACGGCCAAGGAATCAAGGATAGTGCAAATTTGCTTAAAAACGATATTTCGTATGAATGAGTTGGAGTTCAAAACTATGCTTGTTCGATGTATCGCTCATCTTAGACTTAGCTATAAGAATACGGCAAATCAAAATTTGGCCCGAGATATTAAAATTTTACTAACCGTTCTCGAGTGAGTTTTCTATTACTTATTAAATTACAAGTCAAATGAAACTATACCAATGGCTCTTTGGCTCGAATATTTTAATTTTCTTAACTAACTAGAATTTTGACTGAAAAATAAATATTTTGTTTAATTATGCTTATAATAATTATTAATAAAAAACAAATATGTTGTTTTTCAAAAAAATTGTTTATTTATTTATTATAAATTCAGTTTTACTTTTAAAAGTAACATTAATGAAATTTTGTTTATCGCAAATCTTCATTATCATCACTATCAACAAATCGAATTAGAATTTCTTTATTATTTAAAGAATAATATTAATAAATAGGAATTAATTTTTTAGACCTATTAAATGTCAGGCTATTTCGAATTAGGCAAGGAATTTGACCCCGATTTGAAAATATCCGTTCAATCTGCGCTGTCGATGCTGGAAGATTTAATAATTTCAGTGCTAAGTTGGATACGTTTGGGTGGCTTCGCTGCAGTGTTCAAAAAATGTCTGGATTCTTTGAGTATAAAGTTTGGAAAATTCCACTTTGTTTTTGTAAATGTGCCAATCCTCAATCCTCAAATTTTCGTGGCCAATTAAATTTGTCAGACACCAAAATAGTCATGGCAAATATATCAAAATTTATTTTTGATAAAGATTTAATCGAAAGCGTACAAAACTCAAAAGAATTGTTTGATCCCATATGTAATCTTATAAACACTTTCGAACGTGGAAAAACTACTTTAGCGAATGCTGGTTTTATGTGGCGATCATTAAACGTGCAGGTAAGATTTAGAGATAAACTACAAATATTTTTCGAAAAACGCCAGCTTATTATGTGCATCATTATTACGATAACGACCTTTTAATTGATAGTCAAATGGATAAAATCAATCAGTTTTAACAAATTTAAATGGCCAAGGAAATGAGGATTGGCTCATTTACAAAAACGAAAGTGGAATATCCCATACTTTATACTCAAAAGAAATAAGAGATCCACAAGATTTTTGGAGCACTGCAGCGATAAGCCACCCAAACTTATTCAACTTTGCACTGAAATTATTAAATCTTCGATCACATTCGAAACTTGTCCCTCCCTAGTCGAAATTTTTTATCAAACAGACTCTTAGGGATTAACTACGATAGCTGTCTTAAAGAAATTCGTGCAAACCTATCTTAAAACTCCGTAATATTAATCGACGGATATTTCTTCTTTTATGATTAATATGATACAAATTTACGTTTCGTATATTAAGGTTTGCGACTTTACTAAGGTTTTTAAATACGCGTTTGATTTTATACAATATTATACGTTTTATACAGTAATTTAAGTATATTACCATTTTTTTCGTAAAAAATGTATAAAACAGTTTTTTACATACAATTGCACAACACTGGCTGGACGAAAATAAATTCGAAGTCATCATTGACGTAATAATAATAATAATCTAACTAATAATAGGAATAATAATAATAATAATAAATAGTTTAATAAAAATTCAAAATTTAATAATAATAAGCTACATTGTAATTCAAAATTAAAAATATCGTTATAATAATACGTAATTCAATTAAATATAAATTAAATAAAAGAGTTTTACTACCGGGTGATTGAATTACAACGAGAAATCTTATAAAAAAAAAATCGGCCATCTTAAACAACTCTGGATACATCGCTTCGCAACGGATCCGCAACGTTATGCAACTGTTTTTTATATATATATATATATATTTATATTTTTTATTTTTTTTTGCATTCTTAGTTTAAGTTCCTTTTATTTAAAATTCTTTAAAATCTTTTAATTTTCTTTATTTAATTATTTTTTTTTTATTTAATTAATAATTTAATTTGGTGATGGAGTTTTTTTTTTAATCCTATTTAAAAATGAAAATATATTATGTTCAAATTAATTTAGAAACCCAAGAATTTTTCACTGTCTTTTCTTCCGTTCGCTTTTGAGTTTTATATTTTCTTTTCTTTTTTTTATACTTCACTTTGATTGGTTTTGTTTCTTTTATATAATAGAATAAAACGAAAATATATTTGTTGAATGGGACCTAGGTAAGTAGAGCTAAAATAAGGTGAGTTGTCTGCTGGTATTCTTTTCCCACCCTTCCTTTCCCTGATTTTCCTTTCCTCCTGTGGTCCAAACTAGGATTGTTTTGTTATCCAGATCTACCCAACCCCCACCCTGAGTCTAGCCGACGATAAACGACCGCCTGGATAACGAAAATTTCTGTTAACATGTCCTCTGGTCATGTTACAAAATAATAATTTCTAGTGTATGTATTGGTATTCAAAATTGCTGAAAAATTAAGTATTTCAGTTAAAATTTTCCAAAAATATTAATATATTATTTATTTAGCAATACAAATTGGAGGCGTTGCGACACAGAGTAAACTGGAAATGAAATGCAAATTATTTTACTTCTCTCGATTGATTACCTAAACCAATTCTTAAGTAAGTGACAAGATGAAAAACATCGAATGCTTATCATAAATGCTTCACTTATGTCATTGTCATGAAAGAAGAGACGTGAATGCACTTGTCGAACATGGACAGACATTTGAGAAACTAATGAGATTTGCCATAAAATAGTCATTTAGTCAACGTACCACAAAAACATGGCCGATGACTATTTTTTTTCATATTCATTTGAAATTTCAAAACTATTCACATGTATGTACACTGCGGTTCACTCGAATAGTGTCAGCATAATTTTTTTCATTTTTTCCAATTTATTATTTTCCTTTTTTCTTGAGTTATTCACTTTATGCGTTGTTGGGAAGAGAAATCAATAACAAAAACAATTAATGAGATTCGTTCAGTTTTGAGAGTAAAACCGTTATTTTTTGAATTTCATTTAAAATAAGAAATAAAATTTGTTTAATTGGTCACTTGAATAGCCCACAACACAAAAAAGACAATATAATAAGTTTTTATTTGTTTACGACTCACGCATTATGAATCGGGGCATTAGCGTGTTGAAATGTCCATTGTAATGGTCCACAAGTTTCAGAATATCTTGGAAAATTAATTTTCAAAGTTGATTTGTAGAGTATTGCAGTCATCTATGCCTGTTGGGAAAACTAAATCAATGTTTTCATACCACGAATGAGCGCCCCAGACCACCAACCGCCTTCTCTGCAGTGTTACCGATTAGAAAACATTTGAAAATAATATTTGTGCCAGCTGGCTCGCCTAATTAATATTTTTTTTTATCGGTGAACACTACAGTATGCCATTATCATTATTCCACGTCATATGTGCCCTACAAAATTCCAACTGATTTTCTTTCCGCAAAACATTCACTGGCGGTTTTTTGCAGTTTTTTAATCTAAGATGCTTATTCGTCGTTTCATGTTTTTGCCATAGATTTTAATATTTTATTAAGGTAATTGATGACCGATTTGCTATTGTCGATTTTATTTGAAATAATGCAACTTGTTACATTTGATACTTGATGAGCCTCCATTTTAGCTTTCTTAACCTCACTAACGATTTTTGACGAACCATGATTTCGAATAAAATCAAAGTAATTTTAAATTTGAAGCATTCTTTAGAAATCGGCTCAACAAATTTTGTTTGAAATTTAATTTACAATCTTTTTGTTTTTAATCGTTTTTTCATAAATACTATAAGATTTTCAAAATATTTGTGAAAAACTAATAAAGCTCCTACTGCCATATCCGGTGAAGCAAAATCACTGGGGCCCCCCAATTTATTGAAAATGATCAGGTTTGAAGTTTGATCCATTTGACTGTACAAATGTCTAATTTTTGATACAAAAGTTTTTTTTTGTCAAAAAACGTAGGTTAGGTTAGAGTGGCTGCTATCGCACACTTAGGCAAATAGTCGTTAATTGTGATACCTGAGGATCTTATCTCCTCCTTACTCCCGTTGAAACAATCCAGAGCTACTTATATAGCGTAAAATATTTCGAACTCCACAGTACGCGAGTTCTGTAAGGCCATACCGTACGAAAGCGTAATTTCCAAATTTGTGGAATACTGATGTTAACTGATTTTGTTGTAAATTTCATTTAGAATCTTTTATTTCATATTTGTTTGTCTTTGGAAGCTGACAGTTTCGGCGGACCATCCAATTTTTTGAAAAACTTAGGTCTTAAGTTTCAGAGAGCATAAACTTTTCTTCTGCACAGATCACACACATGCATATATTAATAGTGCTTTTTAAAAACAATCTCTTCTTACTTTCGCGATATAGCGGATAGTAACTTCGCAAAAATCTCGAGTAATTAGAAATAGAAATTGCTTTTTTTTTTGTTCCTAAAAGATATCCAAGAAAATAAAGCTATTTTATCACGAAATTGTCAATGTAATAGCTATTGTCTCCTTTTTGTGTTTAGTAAGGTATACACGGTGATCTGCAAGCAACTACTTTTCATTGATTAATATGTAAAATTTGTATTTTACCATAGAACGAACGACCTACTCCATAATTCAAAATAATAAAATTAAAATATTAATTAAGATAGTTCAGTTAAATAATAGAAAAACAGATATTTAAACCTCTTTTAATGCTATGAAGCACCTTAAATTTCGTATGTGAATTGATAAGTACAAAATAAAACACATGCAGGTTGGAACGAAATGAAAACAATATTTTGATAAATCGCTGCTTTTTATGCTTAACTTGCTGTATATGATACAATTGAAGTCCGAAATAGCTAAATATCTAAAATTATGAACTATAATATTCGTTTGCAAGTATAAACACCGGTGGAACAGAGGTCGTTGTTATCAAAATACTTGCTGATCTTTCCCCTTAGTGACATCAGGGACGCAATTAGCTCCCGCTTTCCTACGAGAATTAGTAAAGCCACTAGCCTCTAATCTTGTGCCTTTGATATTAGACTCCCGTTTATATGTTTTACAGTTTTTCCAATTTTTTTCCGAACTTTTACCGATTTCGGACATTTATTATAACATTATATACATAGTGAAAAACCGCATTATAATTATGATTTGCTGAAAACCATCTTGAAATATACGTGGTAATGTCACCACGTACATTTTAAAATCATTTAATACATTAATAAACCGAAACTGAAACACTTACCACAATTAAAATATAATTATCTCTTTCGATGGTCAGTTATTATATCCCGGATACCCCAAAATGGCTTGCGGACAGCTGAAATTGACACAAAAATTAAAATTTTAATTATAAAATTAAAATATTTTAATTAATTTTTTTGAATACAAAAGAATCGAATAAAATCGAAAAACATCTGACAACTTTAACATTATATATAGAATTAAAATTAGGCCACCAAATACGAATTATTCCAAACAACAACAAAATATTAGGAATATCCCGACAACACAAAAGTAAAACTACAAAATTAGGATCAGCGTCACATTAAATAGCTCGTTATAACATTCTTTGTGTGTCGCGCTCGTCCATAAATTAACCCAAATACAACATACAAAGTATAAAATAGATTAAAACCATAAAAGTTTGATCTTAATCTTTTAAAGATTTTGATTTTAATGATTACAAAAAAAAAACAAATACAAAAATTTCCAAAATTTATTTCTTATCAGGTTTTTATATAATTTCTTCGGTACATCGACATCGGTTGTGTTACGTTGTTAAGATTTTTATTGATCTTAGATTCGTTCAACCATTTACGATGAGGCGAGCAAAAGTCAGGTTTTTTTTCTATATACACAAAATTAATGTTCTTATAATTATATATATATATATATATATACGTTTTCAAACTCATAAAAAACATTTATCTAGAGTTTCGAAATTATAAAATTAATTAATGCAATAATAAATAAATTTGTTCGTTGGCATCTGTTTGCTTCATAATTAAGTGTAAGTTTTTTTTTAAAATAAAAATTGGTTTAATGGCGCTACTCCATTAATACCGAATCAATTAATTCGCCTAATTTTGATTTTGACGATCGTTAATTGTCATAAATAGCCGGATATAGTATCCGGGTTAGATTAAAAACTAAAAACGAGTTCGTGTGGCGTATCTTACTTGAATGTACGTGTATTGTTTATTAACATAAGGACTTTTTAATTATAACCTTCAAACGCATAATCGATATTTTAACAATGCATCTCGAAATTTCAAGGGCATGGTATTATACTCGAACGTAATTGTAAAATAACACAAAGTATTTATGTTGAATGAAATTCATTTTTTTCCAGTCACCCCGTATATTATGCGCCCAAAAAGTAATCAATAACGCAGCGCAGCATACCTTCTCATGTCATTTACATTAAAATTGGATTTACAGGTAAACCTCGGTTAAAGTGACCTTTTTGTATAGTTTCTACATTTTGATCAAAATTATTGGAGAATTTTGTGTTTAGTGTCGAACTCTTTGGAATTCCATTTAAATAATTAAACTACCCGAGGAGTCGTAAGGTTAAATTTTCCACCCAAAATGTTTCTAAGTTTGACACTAAAAGTTTTATAGCTCACATTTTATTTGTCTGAGTTATCAATATATCTGGCAGTTTCAGCGAAATTTTAGTAAATATATGAACAATCTCTTGATGAGATTGTGCAATAATGTTCCACATTTGTACTTGATGATTAACATTCCTTGACATAGCAAAATAAAGCAGATTTTTTATTCGCTCTGTCGCCGAAGTGAAAAAAGATGCATATGTGCTTTCAGCCCTAAGGTATGTGCCCTCTCAAAACACCCCAGACGGTTTGCCTGATTACAGTGGAACATCATAAATAAGTCTTTTTTTTAATTTGGGAGATTTTAATTAATCAAATTTCAAAAAAAAATTTGTCCCGATCATATTTCAATTTATAAAGGAAATGACGTGTTTGTTTTCTTCAATCTTTACAAACAAGAATTGCCTGTTTTTTTTTAATTTGTTTGTTTACAACCGGAACACTTCAAGTTTTCTGGGAAGTTAATAGGGTATTAGTGATAGTAAGGCAGTTGTATTATTTGCAATAGTTATTACTTTTTTATATTTTTTATTAATGTTAGACCACAAACGTTCAACCATTTCTTTTGACAGTGTGATAGTTTATTTTGTAGTACCAGGTATTAAGAAAATATACGTTGCCCGGACCAGAACTTTCTGTCAGAAGAGATTAGCAAATTAATTAATTATAATTTTTAAATTTTTCTTTGATGTATGGAGTTTAAATATAATGCTTCGAATAGATGAGATGGTAATTTAAAATAATACTTTTGAATATTTTAAAATGCTTCTGTGGGGTGGAGATGACATGTAATTCCTCAAACACAAAAACTAAATGTTTGGACTAACGGATGATGTCCGGTGACTGAGGAAGATTTAAATTTATTTTTTTCAAAATTTTCAAAATCTTTCTATATTGGGTGGAGTTAAGATACACTTTATCGAACTCAGACACCATTTGTTATTGGGTCTAGCGACTTCTGTCTAATGATAGATGTAGATTGAAATTTGTTCATGTAATTTTTCTAAAAAATACCTATAGGTTCAAGTTGGGATATACTTCTTCAAACTCAGGAACCACTCGTTGGTCGAACTAGACGCTTATTATAGTTGATGAAAGAGATTATAAAGTCATGCTGTAATATTTTTCTCTAACTTAGAATAAAAGAATTAGAATTTATTTGAATATTGGTGTTTGTTTGCAATTTTTTTACGTAGTATTCTTAAAATATACTATAGTTCCTCAAACTCAAAAAATGTTTCAGTTGTCGCACAAGTGGCTTGCTACCGATGGTAGAGCCAATTTAAAACAATTTTTGTGATTTTTTTCAGAATTTGTCTATGCCACCAATTGAGAAAATTTTCGTTAGGTGGTCTTGCAGCTTATGACGGTGATAAAGGAAGATTAAATGTAACTTTAAATTTTTTCAAATCTGTTTGTAGGGTGAAATTTAATTAGAGTCCTTCAAACTCAGAAACAATTCATTGGCCGGATCTGCAGCTTATGTCAGACGATAGAGCAGTTTATAAAGTTACTCCTGTGATTTTTTCATAATTTTTTATGAGGTAAAGCTGATATGTAGTTTATCGGATTATGTCAGACCTGACTTTTATCTAAAAAGATTTCTGTGTTTATTCCAGAATTATTATATAAGGTGTAGTTTAGAAATCGTTCCTCGCACTTAAAAGCTATTTGTTGGCCAGAAAAGCGTCTTATGCCTGATCAGATACGATTCGATTCCATACTGGTGGTTTATGTTCGGTGGTACAAAAAGGTTTAAACAATTTTTGTAATTTGAAAATGGTAAACTTTGAAACAAGAATGTTAAATGAAATCACATTAAATCTTTCACTTTCACCGAATGTAAGCCACTTATCTAGCACATGAATCGTTTGTAAATTCGATAAAACAATATCTCAACTTCAACTTAAGGAAAAATTCTGAAAAAGTCACAGATTTTATTTTAAATCTTCTTCTACCACCGGCCATTTGCCGCTTGTTCAGCCAATAAATGGTTTCTGAATTCGAGTAAGTTTATCGTAACTCTATTTCATAGAAAAAATTTCCTTGATCGTTTCTCTATTAACGAACAGTTTTGAGTTCGATCATCTATATACATATCTCAACTTCGCCAAATCGAAAATCTCTCAAAAATTTACAGAACTTAATTTAAATTCTACACTTGCCAGTCTGACCAACAAATTGTTTCTGAGTCGAAGGAACCTATTTCAATACCACCCCAAAGAAAAAATCTGTTAAATCTATAGAAAAATTCTGTTTGCGAGTTCGAGGAACTCCAATTTATGCAAAAATTGTGAAAACATCACAGAAATTAATTTAACTTTTTCTATATCGCCATATTATTTCTCCCGCTAATGCGGCATCACCGGCAAGAATGTTGGCGATTTGGTTCTGTTATTCTTTCATCGCAATTTTTTGAGGCCTACGTTTTCCAATGGAGTATATCTCAACTAGTTGTATCTTTTAATGGAACCCATTAAAATTAAATCTATATGTTTCAAATAGAACCCGTTATATATTATCTTCTTGATTCGCTTTTTTTTTTTGCTATTCTGTTGTACATTCTGCTCCAAAAGTATCTTTTTTCATAGTAATTTGATCTGTTCCTACGTAAGGGCCTTGCTTTGGTTTTATAATGTGTTCCAACAATTCGGCGGCCAATAATAGTCCATCCCAAAGGTGTGGGACTTCCATTGAAAATTCAAAATTTATATTTTGAATTGTGATTTTAATAGAAAAACTACTAAATTTTATTTTAAACACTTGATCCATATCATTGCTGTAAATAAAACTTGATAAACCGTACAAAACCACTTACCAAAGTAATAATTTTTAGTTTCAAATTGAACTCAATATTTATTCGATACCTCGATCGGTATCAAAACCCAAAAGTTTCAAAATTATTCGAAATACGATACAGGCACTTTACAGGGTCGTAGTGGATACTGCTTTTGACTGGGATCCCTGAAACATTTTGGTAACCTGATTCGACCGTTTTCGAAAAATTTATTGAATTGTTGAACTATAAATTGTTATTTTTAACGTCGTGGAAAAGTCAATGAATAGATTACGTTTAATGATTAAGTGTTTTTGGAACATCTTGCAAAGTTAAGTTAAGTAGTTGTGGAACCACCTTAAAGTTTACAAATATAACAAATGCTACTAAGTTGTTATCTATCAGGTTTTCACTTCCAGGTGAAATCCATAAATCTTGAAAACTTTTCATTCTCTTCGATCGGTAGAAACCAAACTTCAAAAATGCCGCGTTAGGTGTTAAGCATTCATCAAAAGCTGCGTAGCTTTAATATTAGAGGCCAATTTTGGTTTCAGCAAAATTTGTTTGTGAATTTCTAGTAACGGAAAATAATTGTTCATCATAGTTGGCTTCGGTTTTATGAAAATCTTTTTTTTTTTTAGTTTTATTTAAAGCCAACGCTACTTTGATTACTACTGGTAAATCCGCCAACTATGATGAACAATTATTTTCCATTACTGGAAATTCACAAACAAATTTTGATGAAACCAAAATTGGCCTCTAATATTAAAGCTAAGCAGCTTTGCGAATTTAAAACAATTAGGGGCATATCCTCCATCCGGTCGCAAATTAAGTATTTGCGATCAGAAATATGGTTACTAGATTAAATTTGCCATGCCAATTGACACATTTTATTTAAATTTAAATTTATTTTGCGATTGTAGAGTAGAAATCTACGAAAAGACTGCTACGCATTTTCCGAGGTCGCAGTATTTTTATGTATTTCTACTTAACAATCGCAAAAAAAATTTAAATTTAAATAAAATACGTGTCAATTGGCATGGCAAATTTAATCTAGTAACCATATTTCTGTGCTCTAATTCTCTAAGCAGTAAGATAATTTGTAAACGTGTAAACGATAATTTATCTTGCCTTTTTACAATATTTGCATTCTGTAATTGCACTCCAAGATAAAATTTAATACGGTTACGATAAATAAATGTCAAAACTTAACACACTCTTATGATGTATGTAGGTTCATATTTATAGACTTTGAGGGCCTATAACTACCCTTCCCATTTAAATTTCAACATTATTCTTATGGATATAAGTTACTCTAAGTAGCATCTGTTCACAATCTATAGTTCGAGTTGTTACGGGTTGTGGTATGGCTAATTTTACAGGTGAAAATTTATACAATATATATTATCTTGGCATTTTTAAATCGCATTCTCTAAACAGTTTTTTTACCCAAGATAAAATTGACAGCAAGCGAGCAAGATAACATTAAACGTCAAAACGAAATTTTAATTATTTTATATCTTTAATAACTCAAAAAATATAATCTCTAGAAACGTAAATTGTTGCATATACATCAAAGCCATCTAGAATCAAACATAGCCCCCAAAATCATATTGAAAAATGATCGGAATCGGGAGTTATTTGAAATTTAAATCAAGATACGGTTAGATAGACTTATAAAACAAACCAAATGTTTGAAAAGAACATTACAACAGCCAAAAATTTCTTTACTTCGTATGGTAAAGGCGTGTATAATATAAGTCTTATTTACAATTGATCGATCAGTTGAATTTTGATTAATGTTGTGTATTCTAATCTGTTTAAAGGTTATTCTTTATACTACATACAAAATCACATTATTATGTAACTATTATTTGCGATATGTTTTTGAAATTCAATCAAATCTGTCTTAAGTAGATCATAATTTCAGTGTATTTCGTTGTTGAAGACATGTTTAGCTCTTTCCGATGCCATATTTAGTTCTTTCTGCATATGCAACTTGACAATACCTAAGTATAATAGTCAGATCTCGGAAAGCCCGGGATTGTCTTATTAAAATTTTAGAATTTCGAGTAAACTACAAAAAGCTATGCGTTTTAAGCAACGAAACTCATTTAACCATCAAATTTGGTTAGTCACTGCGAGCTTTCCAAACTCCACGAGTTCCTCATCCAAAATTTTTTTATGTGCCTCCCCAATAACACCGAAAATTTGTTAATCGGACCCATTTCTAGTATTTGATGTAGGTCTAGTTATGGAGGGACGTTTTAGTGTTACGATTTGTTTTTTTACCATGAGTTAATTTTTAATCTTTGTAAAATGTTTGGGTTAATCTTAAGGATCGGTAACGAGTAGGAGGTGAGACTTTGATCAATTACCTGCACTTTAGAAATCGATTTTATGCAATATACATCTTGTTTGCCTTAGTGCTAGTTAAAAGCTAATTTTAATGCATAATATAACTAAATATTGTTCTCGTTTATTATTTTTCGAAATTTGTCCTAATTGTTACTTTTCTCAAACATAAGTTAATAAATAGTTTAGAGTTAAATCATTGTAAGATCTTATAAACTGTTGAGAGCTCTTAGTGTCTCTAAATGAAATATTAAACAACATCAAACTGAAATTTGTTGACTAATTTTGGTTTTCTATAGGCCTTCATATTTATTGTGCTCGTCAATTTTTTAACTGTGCAAGTGTAATGATCAACTAAAATATTGCAAGTCCACACAAACTTGAAAACTTTGCTTGCTATGTGGAGAGCGGGTCCATTTTAGATGTTGTCAAATCAGACACTTGAAACACTTGACATTTATATTTGAAAATTGAGCAACTAAAATTGTTTTGGCTGTAATCCACAGACCATCTTGTTCTAGGATATTCTACCCCTTAAGTCTTCTTCTTCTTGTATAAATAGGGATATTATATATTCCCTACTTTAAACATAAAATTATTAATAATAAATTTATTTGTTTTGTTGTATTTGTGGAACGACTGGATATAAACCTAAGTAAAAGTATAGGTAATAGTGAAGACGTTCGATGAACATATTCGAATGTTTAACTTTACTGAAAGAATATTTTAATTCCAACGATAATGGTCCATTTTTATAAGTACACAAATTTAAATAATAATTAGTAAGAGTTTAATTAATAATTAGAGCTTGATCTTATTTAATTCTAAAATAAAACTATAAACTAAAATATCAAAAATTGCAATTAACTATTAATAATATCCAAACGAAAGCGTTTTACACATTCAAGCAAAGTAAGTCCGCGATAAATTACTTGTGTTACTTTTTGACATAAACTTATCTTGCCACTTTACATTTTATCTTGAAAAAAATTTAGTGAATGCGAAATTACTAAAACATCACGATATCCAATATAAATCTAGACTTCTACGATAATTTTTTTCGTGTGTAAAAGTTATCACTTTTACACTTTACAATTTATCTTGGTTTTTAGAGAATTAGGGCACTGATCGCAAATACGTAATTTGCGACCGGATGGAGGATATGCCCCTTAAAGTTTCAAAAGTGGTTTACAAAACCATTTTTAAAAACGATACAAATTGCCTTAACAAGTCGAACAGCATAACGGGCCCAACATCCCTTCAGGACGCCTTAATTTTTTTTTTTTTTGTTATTCTATTATTATTCCTATTATTATTAAAATTTTATTTTTTATTCTTGCTTATTATTATCTCAAATTAAAGAAATATTTCGAATGCTAGTTCTTGTTTATTTAAGTTACTGTTTTTGATCAATCTATATTTGATTAGGGAGGCCGGGGCAGGTTGTTTAAAGGGGCCGGTTGTGAAAGTAAGAATTACTTATAAACTGTTATTTTAACAAATTTTTGTGAGTATGAAGTTAAATGTTGGATTTATAAATATTCAATCGTGTGAGAAATTCATTGTGATCAGTCGCATGTGAGTGAAAAGTAAAAAAAATTCATCGTCACAATATTTTGTTTTGTAAGGTATTTGAGGTTAGTTTTTAATAAGACGAATAGTAATCGCATCCTGTATTTACGTTATAACAGTTTTGAAAAATTAATTTTATTGATTTGTTGATAAATATGTACAAAAATATTGAAGTTTGATGAAAAAACACGTTGGGGCAAGTCGTGACGTTTCTGCTGGGGTAAATTGTGACATGTAACGACGTGCCCCGTGCCATAACAAGATCACTAGCATATGAGTGCGCTATTTCACTAAATAAGAAAATTACTGAGTCGCGGATTAAAAATAAACTAGCAGGTCCTGATTGGTTATAGAGTTTTCCTTAAACACATAGCAGCCTATCACTTCGAGCGCCAGAAGCAACCAGTATAGTTAGGGCAATTGGCGTTAATCTTGTAGTAGTGAATACATTTTTCGATCTATTTGCTGAAGTAAAAAATAGATATCGATTTACTACAAGCTAAAAGTGGTACTTGGACGAAACCGAAGTAACATCGGTTCAACAACTGGGGAAAATCATTGTAGAAAAAGGAGTAAAAAAGGTGGCAGGTTTACCTTCAGCAGAAAGGGGACAACTAGTAACGGTGTGAGTTGCTGTAAATGCTGTTGATAATTCCATTCCACCTCAATTTATTTTTCCAAGGAAGCGGTATCAAAACCATTTTTTTCGTGATGGTCCAAGTGGATCCATTGGAGCAGGCAACTAGTCTGGGTGGATGACCGTAGATGAATTTTATAAATTTATGCAGCATTTTGTGCATCATGTCAAACCATCTCTAGAACGACCAGTGTTGCTTTTGCTGGATAATTACGAGTCACATTTGTCACTAAACACAATCAATTTGGCAAAACAGAACGGGGTAGTTATGTTATCATACCCCTCCCCATTACTCGTATTAATTGCAGCCTTTGGGCAGGACTATATTTGCTCCTTTAAAAAGTATTTATCAAACGTTCAAAATGGCTGGATGCGGAATAACCCCGGCAAATCAATGACGATTCATATTATTTCTCAGCTCGTAGCTGAGCCACTGCCTAAGGCACTTACACCTGAATATATAATTAATGGCTTCAGGGTCAGTAAAATCGCACCGTACAATCGGAAAATATTCAGAGGGGTGAACTTTTAAGGATCATCTGATACTGATTGTCCGCCGGATAATTTAGGAACTACCATTCCTCAGCCCTTAGAACCATTTACAGATATAATCGACCAACATGCATTAAATATTTGTTGCCTTTACATAGGTAAAAAGCTAAAATTAATTTTTTTTTTTTGTAATTGCAGATTCGACATACAGATTGCATTTCGAATGAAACCGTACCACCTATCGAGTCAGAGCTAATTCCAGCAATCGTAGCAGGCGAAGTAAACACAGTTATTCTGGAAATAGATCCTACCATCAGTTTTGAAGAAATTTCGATGGACAGTGGAACGATGTTTTACGGAACCTGTTCCTTCTGGTAATACACAAATATATCCTACAGGAGAGCTTGCTGCGTCGACTTCAGCTATGAGTGGTATTTTAATTGGATTGAACCCAGAAGCTATTCGTCCATTTTCTAAAGCAGGTCCATGGTCTGTAAAGAAAGAAGACCGAAAGAAACGAAAAGCTGCTATACACCAGAAAAAGAAACTGGGAACACTGAAATGTTACCAAATCGGAAGGAGACTACAATAATATTGCAGGAAGATACACTGATATCTGTGTCTGATTGTCTGATTTGCATGAACCCATATATAGGCCCCAAAACAAACCTGGCGAGGAGTGGCTGCAATGCAATAAATGCAACTGGGCACATTTGAAATACGCTAGCAAAAGTGTTCCTTATAAATGCTACAAATGCATTTAAAATCTTGAATTATAAATAGATATAAGATATATTGAAAAACAGAAAATTCCGTACCTGAATAAAAAAGTTCCTTCAATTTATTTTTGAATATATGTTTTTGTTAAAAACAATTAAATATGGTTTTATTTATTAAGTAAGTATGTACAAAATAACTTTGTTGTTTGACTGTAACAACTTATTACTCCACTATGTGTAACAACTTACCCCAAGTATGGGGGGTAAGATATTACAACTGACGATAGTTTTTATAAGCTCATTTTTTAATATTTACTAGTTCTTTTACACTCTACCACTATCTTTAGGTTGAGGGCAGCCTACCAAAATATTCGCTTCCTTATAATAAAAACGGTTGCCCTTCATATGATTGTAAATGTTATACAGTGCGAAACAAAAAGTGTAACAATGTGCCCCAGCCCCCTACTAAATTTTTTTTGTAGATCTTGTTTTTGGTGGTAATGATTAACTAATTATAAATTCGTTAAAAAAAATCAGTAAAATCGTTTCTAAACCGTAAACATTGTTAATAGTTTTTTAATTATTACTCCCAAATTTTATGACATCATTAGGTTAGGTTAGGTTAGGTTAGAGTGGCTGCTATCGCACACTTAGGCCAATAATGGCCCATTGTGATACCACAGGATCCAATCTCCTTTTACTCCCGCCAAAACCAACCAGAGCTACTGATGTAGCGTAAAATATCTCGCACCCCACAGTCCGAGTGTTCAGAAAGGCTGTCCATGTTGTACACACCCAAGTACTTACGTCTTTTGTATGATAGTGCCGGACACGAGCGTAGGAAGTGAACTAACGTCTCTTCCTCCTCTTCGTCCATACAACTTCTACAAAAGTCATTCGTTTCTAGACCCAGCCTTCTCGCATGTTCCCCAAAAAGGCAGTGTCCTGTTAGTATCCCTACGACCAATCCTAAATCTCGTTTTCCCAGGGATACAAGTGCCTTAGAGCGCCTCAGGTCCAGTTTTGGCCAAACCTGTTTTACTACCCTGCACGTGAGAGTGTTGGTCCACCTCTCATCTGTCAAGGCGATTGCCTTTTTACTGAGCGTCAATTTGAGCACTGCTATATGCCTCCCCAGACCTGCCCTTTCCGGTTGCATCTGGAGAGTCGTACCGTACCTAGCTAGTTCGTCTGCCCTGCAGTTTCCCGTGACGTCCGAGTGACCAGGGACCCAGATCATCTGGATACTGAAATACTCGCTCATCTCATTAAGAGATGATCGGCAATCCAGCGCCACCCGTGACTTCAGACAAACCGCCTCTAGTGACCTGAGAGCCGCTTGACTGTCCAAATGAATCGCGATATCCTTAACAGATACCACGTTATACTTCAACCATGTCACGACTTCCCCTATCGCCACCACTTCAGCCTGGTACACGCTGCAGTAGTCAGGGAGACGAACAGAAATATTAACATTGAGCTTCTCACAGAAGACTCCGGCTCCTACTTTGCCGTCTAGCTTAGAGCCGTCCGTGAAAAATTGCAGTGCCTCGTTTTCCAGTATTGATCCGTTCCTCCAGGATTCCCTAGAAGGACAGATGATCCGGAAACATATATCGAAGCACAACGTTGGTTTAATATAATCTAGATTCACCAGTTCTTCCCTCAGTGATCTAGCTATCGTCGAGTGTCCCGCCTGAAGAGACTTCCACTGAAAGACAGCCGAGAGCCTCGTAGCCACATTGGCTGCCATCTGCTTACCAAAAAATTCGATTGGAATAAGATGGAACATAACCTCTAAAGCGCGTGTAGGTGTTGTCCTAAGCGCCCCGCTTATAAGCATACAGGCCGTTCTTTGCACCTTCTCCAACATCCTTATGTAGGTTACGTTTTCCAGAGCTGGCCACCATACGCCCACCCCGAACATCAACACAGGCCTTACCACTGCGGTATAGAGCCAGTGTACCAGCTCTGGTTTCAAACCCCATTTCTTCCCTATTGCGTTTCTACACGAGCAAATGGCTACATTAGCCTTATTCAACCTTTCTACAATGTTAGGCTTCCAGCTGAGCTTACTGTCCAAGATTATGCTCAAAAATCTTGCTCTGTCAGCAAAAGCCAGTCTAATGCCTTTCACAGTATAGGTGGGCTAACTACTGGAATTTTATATTCCTTAGTAAATAGTACCAGCTCTGTCTTGGACGGTTTGATCCCTAATCCGCATTTGCCGGCCCGTTTCGTAACGATCAGGAGTGTATTCTGCATAACATCCCTAATCGTATCCAGATATTTGCCTGAGACAGCTATCGCTACATCATCTGCATACGCTACAACCCCCATCCCCTCTTTCCCCGGTTCCAACAGCAATCCATTCACCACTGCACTCCAAAGAAAGGGGGACATTACTCCTCCCTGCGGAGTTCCTCTAACCACCCGCCTTCTAATGGTGGACTCCCTAGTTCCGAGATAATATTCCTGCTTACCAGCATCTGATTTATCAACCTACTTATATGATAATCCACCTTCAAAAATGACAATCCTTCCATGATCGCCTTCGTTTTTACATTATTAAAGGCACCCTCAATGTCGAGAAATGCTACCATACAGAACTCTTGCGAATAAATTGACTTCTCAATTATGCGTACTAGATCATGCAGAGCTGTGTCCACCGACTTTCCCTTACAGTACGCATGCTGAGACATTGCCCAATTCCTCGGATCAACTTTTGTTCGAATAAGTACGTCTATCAATCTTTCCAAGGTTTTCAACAGAAAGGATGTTAGAGTTATAGGCCTCAGGTCCTTTGGAAAAGCCTGTGAGCTTTTTCCCGATTTCGGGATAAAACCCACTCTGACCTCCGTCCATTTCCTGGGAATATAGACCAATTGCAGACATCCCCTGAAGATAACCTCCAGCCAGGGGAGGATGACCGCAGAGTTCCTTTGGATCTCTGCTGGTATAATCCGATCCGGGCCCGCCGATTTATAAGGCTTAAAACCGTTCAGTGCCCACAGGATTCGTTTCCTGTCCACGATGCCCTCCACATCTGTTAAAGGTGTTCCTCGATGAGCTCCAGGCTCCATCGAGTCATCAATGCTTCCCGGAAAATGGGTCTCAATGAGAAGCTCCAATGATTCCGCACTTGAAGCTGTCCATAACCCATCCGGCCTAATTAAGTAACTAGGACTGGTTGGGTTAGTAGATAGAATTTTCCTTAGGCGAGAAGTCTCGGAGACTTCCTCTATTCTACAACAGAAGAGTCTCCAAGATCCCCTTTGTGCCCTCCTCAACTCTTTTTTGTATTTTCTCAGGTCTTCCTTATAGGAATCCCAATCTCGATTTTCCCTGGTGTTCTTAGCCTTATTAAAGGCTATCCTACACGCTCTCCGATAGGTTCCCAACTCCGTGGTCCACCATGTCGGTTTCTGCCTGCCCCTAGGTAATATCATGGGACACGCAGCATTAAATGACAGATTGCATGCTTTTGTGACAATATCATCCATGCCATCTAATTCCTCTACTGTCGTCGGAAGTCCAGGAAACTCCAGCGGCAATAGTTCCTTCAACACCTCCCCATATTTGTTCCAGTTTGTCCTTCTGGGATTCCTGGAGGCTTTCCGGGCAACAGGTTTGATGTTGAGGTTATATGTAATATATCGGTGATCAGAGAATGAGTGCTCCTTCGCCACTCTCCATCCACTGATCATATCAAAAATTGTTTCTGACGCACAGGTTACATCTAGAATCTCCTGTCGATTTCTTACAATGGATGTTGGTTCACACCCAATATTGCAAACTACAAGGTTAGTATTTAATAAGTAATCAGAAAATAACTCACCCCTTTCGTTAATGTCTGTGCTTCCCCAGATTATGTAATGCGCGTTTGCATCACATCCAAGTATCACACCTACCTTTCTCTGACCTGCTTCCCGGATCAGTCCCCCAGGTTATCCGGTGGAACCTCCTTCTCGCGATCCATATAGGCTGAGGCTAGCCATAGTTTTTCACAGCCTACCTCAGCGCTCACCGCCGTAACGTCCCCGCTACTAAATTGTGGAAGAAGAAAAATATTCAATTTATTTTTCGCTAATATACACGATCTGATCTTTTCAGAATTGCTTGAGTATAATAATTTATACCCTTTTATTCTGAGGCCACAAATCCTGTTATTGTTAATCCAAGGTTCTTGGATTAACACCAAGTCCTCATCTGACTTAATCAGTCTGAGCACGAGAGCTGCCGAGGCAGCCTTCGTGTGGTGTAAGTTTATTTGTACAATGCTAACCTTTGTAACCTACCTTACTCACCACTTCATGCACTCCCTGCATCAGGATAGTGTCATCTGGCTCGTTGGTTTGGTCGCCAACCCCCTCTCGTCGTGTGTTCGACGGGTTGCCCCCATCATACTTCAGAGAGAGGAGGCTGCCTCCCATCATCAACTTCACTTCGTCCGAAATATCGGAACGGCTACCCTGGTCGTCCTCAGCCCGCTTGACCGTTTCCTGCAGGGGCCGTTTGCCGTCGCCCCCAGGCTGGTCTTCCGCACCCTTATCGACCTCGTCTTTCCTATAAACTTTAAGAGTGATCGACCCGAAACCGAAATTGATCACTCCCTTAGATCTAGCAAGGGAAGCCAAGGATTCCTTATTGATCAGCATGATTGCCAATCTAAAGCCCGTCTTGGCCTCCTCCTGCTTCACAATCCTCCATACTTCCGTTGGAAGATCGGGATTACTGGTCCGGATAATCTCAATGATCTCCTCTGGCTTCTCCGGCTCGGTTGGTAACCAGACGCGTGCCCTTGGCCTGCTCGGGAATAGCCCTCTGCTGACCGCTTCAAGCCTCGCGCCTGGCCACACCTCGCCTACCTCGGTTACTGCCCTTTTATAGAGATCGACCGATCTCTGATCCGAGCACGCAGTTAGCTTAACGCGCCCTTGGTGCCATCCCGCATCTCTGCAGGACGGGGGGGAACCTGAATTTTCTCTCAGGATCCTATGACATCATTAGTTTTAAGATTTTTTTTTAACATGTATTGGATATTGGGCCCGATCTTCGTGGCATAAAATTGCTGTTATGAGTATGTTATTTTATTAAAAATACATAAAAACAAAAATAACATAACATAAAATTTTAGATCCCGGAATCGACCCTATTATGTATGTATATATATATATTTTTTATTGATTTTTTCGGTTTAAGAGAATTTTCTTAATTGTCGCATTAATAATAAATTATGTCCTTAAATAAAATTTTTTTTCAAATCAAATTTTTTCTTATTTTTATAAATTTTTATTTTCTGTCGAAATTTGAGAATTCATTTCTATGGAACAAATGAGAATTTTTTTTTATGTTGATTCACTTTGAACCATAATGAGATAATTTTATATTAAAGATGGGCCTGTTTCTTCAGGTAAGTACAGCATCGAATCATTTCTTTTACATCCCAATCGATTCCTTTAAATTGCCATAGGTTTGTGGTACGATCAGGTCTAAACTCTCATATTGGTGATAGTTCATTTAATGCGGTCTAGCAAGATTATGTCTCGGCTATGAAACTACACCCCTTTAACTCTGAGTACGTGCCGTGCAACATACGACCGCCCAAGTTTCGTGACATAATATTTAATTTCTGATGACGGAAAGGACTTCGAAGGAAACTATCATCTATTAAATCGATAAATGATATGAAACACCAACGTCGCACAAAATTTTCGATATACAACTGCTAGATGTGAATAGATAAATTCATATTTTCAACGAATGTGACGCCTATGTTCTTAAATTCAAGTATTTTAAGAGTGGTACAAATTATATGGTACTGTTGAACAGCAGGATTAGTTTTCGATGAAAAGATATGGTCCTTAACACATTTATGTTGAGACTGAGCAGATTGGAGTCATAACAAGTGAGTGTCGTTGATATTCTCCACGATTTTGAAAATTTTAAGGTCATCTGCAAACGTTAGGACCTTTGAATAATGAATTATTTGATGATTTCATTCTATTAATACAAATATAGTGAAGACCCAAGGAACAATATGGTATCCTTGAGGCGCGCCGGAGGTGGCTCAGATTAACTCAAACATTTTGTTCACTATTTCGATGTATTGAGAGCAGTTTCTTAAGTATGATTTAAGCCAGGTTACAAACGGATTGCAGAACCCTTATTTTTCAAGTATTCAAAGGGTTTATAATCAGTGATGAAGACAAATGCCTAAGTAAAGTCTATGTGCACCACATCAATTTGCTTCTGATATTCTATTTCATTTATCGTGCTGCTGGTGAATTCTGTTTCGGTTGAATTGCAGTTGATCTTTTTGGCATAAAACCATGTTGACTTTGAGATATGTATCGTGGTGCCACGGACCGAATAAGTTGTATATTACTAACACAAATAAGTAAATTTTCAATTAAGTGTTTTTTCTCTAGAGATAAATTATTAAAGATCTTCAAAAATATTGAAAATTATCTTTTCATTGACTAATTCATTTTTCTTTCTTCCCGTGGCGAGATGCAACTATCGGGGGGGGTCACAGGTGGTGGATAGTGAACGGCCTATCGATAGGTAGGTTAGCGGTGAATTAAATAAGCCGTCCCCAACCGCAGCTCTGCTGGGAGGAGAGTCTCAGAGAACGGGGGAGTGGTTAACCTCTGTTCACCAAATTCTGAGTGCCCCAGTAGGGAAAGGCAAACTGATGGCGCCATAAAACCATCGACCATAACCACGGTGAACTGAGCATCACGTCTCCTTGTGCTCCCGGGCCTCGAGGTAGTGAGTGGGGAACCCTATAAACAGTAATCCTATGAATGAAGTAGGTCCCATTTGTTTGGGATATCCATATGAATGGGTGAATGAGTGAGTGAATGTGGGAGGAGGGCGAGGGTGCGAGGGATGAGGTGCTCGGTAAGCCAATAAGCTGGATTAAGGTATTACGCGACCCATGCTGATGATCGGCTAGACTGGCGGCTCATTTAACAAAGCCCAGTCGTGAACGGAGCCCTCTGGATACCTGGTGACCTCCAGTTGTATTTAGCCTTGCTTGCGTACACGGATCTCTGCGCAGGTTGACCTATATTTCTCCGATATTCGTGGGAGAAACATGGAAGAAACAATAGAAACTAAAATTAAAGGGACCGGCACCCTTCAAAAACCGGAAGAAGTTAGCAACTCTAACCGTAAAGGTGGGACTTCATCATCAGGGTTAAGCAACATTTTGGCATCGAAGCCAGGTGGAAGCGGAACCGCTAAAGGAAATAAGGGGGAATTGAGAGAGATCCCTCAGTCGAAGCGTCGATACAGGGAGCGACGGTCGGCGTATAGAATTTTAGAAAAACTGGCTGCGACCCCTGAGGGGCAACTTACAGTAGAACAACGAGGATATGTGGCATGGGCTAAAAAAACTGTCGGCCGTGACAGCTAGGAATGGGCCCTTGTGTCTAAAAGACAGAGGTCCCAGGAAGAGATTGAAACGGGCGAGAGTAATCGAGCCAAGGTTCAGGTAGAAAAGACGTCGGGTGCTCCTAGGGATCAAAAACTGAAGCTATTCAGTGAGATCCTAAAGGAGCACGTGCTGGTGCTAGCCATCATTGACAGAAGTCAGGAAGATGGGAGCATCACGTCAGAGAAATGGAGAGTAGTGTTTAATGCACTAAACTCCATTTTTCTGCGGATCCTGAGAGAAAATCCGGGATCCCCCCCATCCTGCAGAGATGCGGGATGGTACCAGGGGCGCGTGAAGTTGACTGCGTGCTCAGATCAGAGATCAGTCGACCTTTACAAAAGGGCAATTGCCGAAGTAGGCGAGGTGTGGCCGGGCGCGAGGCTTGAGGCAGTCTGCAGGAAGGAAATCCCGAGCAGGCCGAGGGCACGTGTTTGGCTGCCAACCGAGCCGGATAAAATAGAAGAGATCCTCGAGATCATTCAGGCCAGTAATCCCGATCTTCCAACGGAAGACTGGAGGATTATAAAGCGAGAGGAAGCTAAGGGAAGCTTTAGATTGGCTGATCAATAAAGAATCCCCGGCATCCCTTGCAAAATTAAAGGGATTTATCAACTTCGGGTTCGGGTCGATCACTCTCAAAGTATATAAAAAGGACGAGACCGACGCAACTGCAAAAGACCAGCCTGGGGGTGACGGCGAACGGACCCAGCAGGAGACAGTCAAGCGGGCTGAGGACGACCAGGAAAGTAATGCTTCGGCTCTGGGGAGCATAGTTTGGGGAGGTAGCCTCCTCTCTCTGGAGCCTGATGGGGACATCCTGTCAGGCTCTCAACGAGGGGAAGATAGCGTCCGGAACAATGAAAGAGATGGCACTATCCTGATGCAGGGAGTGCAGGAAGAGGTGCGTAAGGTCGACTACAATGGTTAGCATGTACAAATAAACCTACATCACACGAAGGCTGCCGTCTGGCCATCACACGAAGGCAGCTCTCGTTCTCAGACTAACTAAGTCAGATGAAGATTTAGTGTTAATCCAAGAACCTTGGATTAACAATAACAGGATCTGTGGCCTCAGAATGAAAGGGTATAAATTATTATACTCAAGCAACTCTGAGAAGATCAGATCGTGTATTTTAGCGAAAAATAATTTGAATATTTTTCTTCTTCCACAATTTAGTAGCGGAGACGTTTCAGCGGTGAGCGCTGAGGTTGGCTGTGGGAAGCTATGGCTAGCCTCAGCCTATATGGATCGCGAGAAGGAGGTTCCACCGGACAACCTGGGGGAACTGATCCGGGAAGCAGATCAAAGAAGGGTAGGTGTTGTACTCGGATGTGATGTAAATGCGCATCACACAATCTGGGGAAGCACAGACATCAACGATAGGGGTGAGTTATTTTTTGATTATTTATTAAATACCAACCTTTTAGTTTGCAATATTTTACGAGAACCGACATTTATTGTTAAAAATCGACAGGAGGTTTAAGATGTTACCTTTGTGTCAGAAACGATCTTTCATATGATCAGAGGGTGGAGCGTGGCGAAAGAGCACTCATTCTCTCATCATCGATATGTAATTTATAACCTCGAAATTAAACCTGTTACCCGGAAATCCTTCAGGAATCCCAGAAGGACAAACTGGAACAAATATGGAGAGGCGTTGAAAGAACTACTGCCGCTGGAGGTTCCTGGACTTCCGGCGACAGTAGAGGAATTTGATGGCATGGTTGATATTGTCACAAAGGCATGCAATCTTTCATTTAATGCTGCGTGCCCCCTAATAAAGCCTAGGGGTAGGCAGAAACCGATATGGTGGACCAAAGAGTTGGGAACATATCGGAGTGTGTGTAGGAGAGCTTTTAATAAAGCTAAGAACAAAAGGGAGGTTCGGGATTGGGACTCCTATAAGGAGGAGAGAAAAAGAGTTGAGGAAGGCACAAAGGGGGTCTTGGAGACTCTTCTGTTGTAGAATGGAAGAGGTCTCTGAGACTTCTCGCCTTAGGAAAATTCTAGCTACTAACCCAACCAGTCCTAGTTATTTAATTAGACCAGACGGGTCATGGACAACTTCAAGTGCGGAATCATCAAGGAACTCCTCATCGAGACCCATTTTCCGGGAAGCTTTGAAGATTCGACAGAGCCTGGAGCTACTCGAGTAACACCTTCAATAGAGATGGAGGGCATCGCGGATAAGGAGCAAATCGGGTGGGGCGCTGAACGGGTTTAAACCTTATAAATCGGCGGGCCCGGATCGGATTATACCAGCAGAGATCCAGAGAAACTCAGCAGTCATCCTCCCCTGCCTGGAAGGTATCTTCATGGGATGTCTGAAACTGGTATATATTCCTAAAAAATGGACGGATGTCAGAGTGGTCTTTATCCCGAAATCGGGAAAAAGCTCGCATGCCTATCCAAAGGATCTGAGACCTATAACTCTATCATCGTTTCTGTTGAAAACCTTGGAAAAGTTGGTAGATATAGGTATTCGATCAAAAATTGAGCCCAGGAGTTGGACAATGTCGCAGCATGCGTACTGTAAGGGAAAGTCGGTGGACACAGCTCTGCACGATCTAGGTCGCATGATTGAGAAGTCAATTTACTCGCAAGAGTTCTGTATGGTAGCATTTCTCGACATTGAGGGTGCCTTTAATAATGTTAAAACGGAGGCGATCATGGAAGGATTGATATTTTTGAACGTGGACTACCCCACATGTAGGTTGATAAATCAGATGCTGGTAAGCAGGATTATTACCTCGAAACTGGGGGAGGCCACCATCAGAAGGCGGGTGGTTAGAGGAACTCCGCAAGGAGGTGTAATGTCCCCCTTTCTTTGGAGTGTTGTGATGAATGGATTGCTCTTGGAACTGGAGGGAGAGGGGATAGGGGTTGTAGCGTATGCGGATGATGCAGCAATAGCTGTCTCAGGCAAATATCTGGATACGATTAGGGATGTTATGCAGAATGCACTCCTAATCGTCACGAAATGGGCCAGCAAATGTGGATTAGGGATTAACCCCACCAAGACAGAGCTGGTACTATTTACTAAGAAATATAAAATTTCGGTAGTTAGTCCTCCTACCGTGAACGGCACTAGACTGGCTTTTGCTGACAGATCGAGATTTCTGGGCATAATCTTGGACAGTAAGCTAAGCTGGAAGCCTAACATTGTAGAAAGGTTGGATGAGACTAATGTAGCCATTTACTCGTGTAAGAACGCCATAGGGAAGAGATGGGGTCTAAAACCAGACCTGGTACACTGGCTCTATACCGCTGTGTTAAGACCTGTGCTGATGTATGGGGCGGGTGTGTGGTGGCCAGCTCTGGAGAAGGTAACATATAGGAAGATGTTGGAGAAGGTGCAAAGAACGGCCTGCATGATTATAAGCGGGGCGCTTAGGTCAACACCTACACGCGCTTTAGAAATTATGTTCCACCTTATTCCAATCGAATTTTTTGGTAAGCAGATGGCAGCCAATGTGGCTACAAGGCTCTCGGCTGTCTCTCAGTGGAAGTGTCTTCAGGCGGAACACTCAACGATAGTTAGATCGCTAAGGAAAGAACTGGCGAATCTAGATTATATTAAACCAACGTTGTGCTTCGATAAAGTTTTCCGGACCATCCGTCATCCGAGAGAATCCTGGAGGAATGGATCAATACTGGAAAACGAGGCACTGCAATTTTTCACGGACGGTTCTAAGCTAGAAGGCAAAGTAGGAGCCGGAGTCTTCTGTGAGAAGCTTAATGTTAATATTTCCGTTCGTCTCCCTGACTACTGCAGCGTTTACCAGGCTGAAGTGGTGGCGATAGGTGAAGTCGGGACATGGTTGAAGCATAACGTGGTATCCGTTAGGGATATCGCGATTTATGTGGACAGTCAGGCGGCGGTCAGATCGCTAGAGGCGGTTTGTCTGAAGTCACGGGTGACGCTGGATTGCCGATCATCCCTTAAGGTGATGAGCGAGTATTTCAGTATCCAGATGATCTGGGTCCCTGGTCACGCGGACGTTACGGGAAACTGCAGGGCAGACGAACTAGCTAGGTACGGTACGACTCTCCAGATGCAACCGGAAAGGGCAGGTCTGGGGAGGCCTATAGCAGCGCTTAGATCGGCGCTCAGTAAAAAGGCAATCGCCTTGACAAATGAGAGGTGGACCAACACCCTCACGTGTAGAGTAGCAAAACTAGTTTGGCTAAAACTGGACTTGCGGCGCTCCAAAGCACTAGTATTCCTGGAAAACGAGAGTTAGGATTGGTCGTAGGGATACTGACAGGACACTGCCTTTTTGGGGAACATGCAAGAAGGCTGGGTCTACAGACGAATGACTTTTGTAGAAGTTGTTTAGACGAAGAGGAGGAAGAGACGCTAGATCACTTCATATGCTCGTGTCCGGCACTATCATACAGAAGGCATAAGTATTTAGGTGTGTACGGTATGGAGAGCCTTTCGGAACTCGCGGGCTGTGGAATACGAGATATTTTACGCTACATAAGTAGCTCTGGATGGTTTCAGCATCAGTAAAGGGGAGATAGGATCCTGTGGTATCACAATGGGCCAATACTGGCCTAAGTGTGCGATAGCAGCCACTCTAACCTAACCTAACCTAATTCATTTTTCTTCTTTTTTCTTTTCTTTTCTTTATTAGCCTTTTCCAAGATTCCAGTGCATTATGTTTAAGAACTAGTTTCCTAAGGAAGTACTGAAAAATGTGCATAGTCTACAAAAATATAGGTTGAAACTATCAAAAAATGTTTTGACTGTAAAAAGAATAGTGAGTTAGTTCAACAAGAGTTTTGTACACATATCACGTAACTTTCAAAAAATTGATGGATTCAAAATAGTTCTGAGTTTTGATCTAATTAATTCTGTGGTTCAAGTATTTTGTATAAAACTTAACCACAAACTAATAATGCAATATTATTGTACACAAAAATACATATAAAGTATGCATTCAAAATAAATAAGAAACACACAACAGCAACAACGAAAGCGACGAAAAAGCTACTTTCTATACTCCAAATAGCTTTTCCATTTTACTCTGTGTTTCCATCTATATAGCCAGCCATACACAGAAAATTCTGTTTCCATTCGTTTGCATTGTGTGTTGTTCCATTGTATAAGTATGAAGAGAAAGGCGAGGAAAACAAACTCTGTATGTAATAAATTTGCATAGATAAATTTCCATATTTTTTTCATTTTTTTGCAAAATACCACAAGAAAAACAGGAAAATTTCATCGTTTATTTCCGCCCACTTGACTTTTTACATATATCAAGTTTTCCGGACCATTACATGTTTAGTGATTGTATGGGCCGAGTAAATAAAATGCAAATGCTTGTGATGATGAAGAAGAAGTCGAAGAAGATGGGAAACAATATTCTTGCAGCAAAAGTTTTTTGTGTGTAAGGTAGTTGTGCGGAATAATTTTGTGGTTTGGGACATGGTGGTGTAAATTTGTAGCGTATATGCATACATGGTTTGTGGCATGTGGTAGATAAATCGTCGCCAGTTTCTATAATATTTATCCACAATAGACACATATTTTCTGTTTATATTTTATATGCAATCTGTTTTTATAGGGTTTTGGTTGTTATGCTTAAAGGAAACAGTGTATGGTATTGTATGTCATGTTTTTTTTTTATTTCCAGAATATTGAATACGTTACGGATGGTTCGTTTCGTTACCGGATGCGGATTATCTCGGTTATTTTAGTAATAAATAAATAAGAAACGCTACAGTTTCGTCATACTTGAAATGATAGTGGAAAATACGTTTTTGGGAGATGTGCGATATTTATTTTGATTAGGTACTACCAACATGCAAAGTGAAATGAAGATTAAAAAATGTCATATAGCCATATATACGAAACTTGATAATTGAATTTACTAACCATAACAACATATTAAAAATAAGGTTAATTTTGAAAATCAAAAGTTCATTTCATCATTATTGTAGTTCATTACAAGTTATATATAAATATTATAACAATATAAAACTAATAATAGTTCTTATATAGTTTTGAGAAGTCAAATCTTGCAGGCGCAGACACAATCCAAATTCTTTCATTCATAACATTTAAATTACTGTATTCTCAAAAAAAAAATTAAATTACCTCTCTTCATAATTCGATTAATAATTTTCTAATTTTCTGATGTAATATATAAGACGGCGGGCTACTTGTTGCAAAGTCACCAAACAAATTACAATAATTACGTATAATTATTTACACTAGCGACCTAGAAACCAAAATTAACCAAATTCATATTTTTTTGTTATCTAAACGACGATAATTTTACTTTCTTTCGTCTACAAAAAAAATATTAGAAATTTAGTACCGCGGTGATACGGTATGATGATTACTCTATATACCACACGATATATAATTTTGTGGTCTGGTCAGTTACATAAATATTTCCGTTACAGAAACCACGAACTAAATATAAAATAATTTAACTTGCAACAGTTTGTATACGGGTACGTGATTGACAATATGAAATTTTGCCTTGAAACACTTTTCCCGCAAATATTTTTTTTTTTTTTTACAAAGGTAAAAAAATTAACCGCCATTTTCAACAAAAGTGAATCTGGCCAAGGATCTTACCTTAGTATGATTAACAATTTCAATTGTACATAAAAGGTATTTTACTTGTTTTGTTAGAAGCTTAATTGAAAAAATATACATCTTTTGTTGAACTTTTATACCAGTAATAACAATGTAAAATATATACACAAAACAACAGCAGTGGTCCATCAATCAACATGGTGTTTAGAATATGACTTTTAGAAATAAAAATTAATGCTGTTTGGACATTATTATTAAAAATTGAAAGTGTAATTATTCTTATTGAATAATTTATTGTACGTACATGTTTTATTGTGTACTGTTGGTATTCAAAAAAAAAACAGCACAGACTGTATTAGGGGCGGTATCAAATAATATAATTACCGTTGTCTGTTTGTCTGTATGGATATAACGCTATGACGCTATCGACATCGTTCTCGAGGATTGCTATGATGTTTTGTTTTTTATATAAACTATATGAACACCGTTGTCTGTTTCTCGATGCTTACTAAGATGTTTTTTTTTATATAAACTATCAACATAATATATAATTAGTACGACCGTTGTCTGTTAACGTTATGAAACCCGTTATGAAATTTACTTTTTTACTTAAAGTTTACTATAATACTATTAGATTGATTGCGTCTATTTTTTCTCTTGAACAATTAATTTTTATTTAAATTTAAAAGTCAATCTTTATATTCCTTATTTCAAAGTAAGTTTGTAAATATTCAAATGTGTAAAAGATTTATAAAAAGATTGATTGATATTTTAGACTTAATTATTATCGTTTCTTTGAACGAACTTGGAATTATCATCATCACCATTATCAAAAAGCACAATACTATAAGTGAGTATAGTAAAAAAACTATTTACGAAAATTTTATCACAGAATGAATAGTGAAAGTCGAGAAGAACGTAAATTGCGTATGAATCGTGAGCGACAGCAAAGATGGAGAGATCGTCAAAGTCAAGATACGCTACAGCGCTTGGCACAACGGAATACAAAATACAAACATCAGCGGCGTGCACATGAGGACCCTGAAGAAGCTAAAGAACGTAGAGCGCAAATTACTGATCAAGTTCGACTGTCAAGATCGATTCAAAGAGCTAAAGAATCGGAGGAGCAGACTGCAGCACGTCTCTTTCAAGCTTCTCAACAGAGGCAGCAATCAAGAACCAGACAACAAGCCGAAGAATCTGAAGAGCAGGCTGCAGCACGTCGTCAGCAAGCAGTTGACCAAGTTCATCAATCAAGAGCCACGCGACAAGCTCAAGAATCTGAAGAGCAGGCGGCAGCACGTCGTCAACTTTCATCTATACAAAGGCAACGATTGAGAAATCAACGATTTCCAGTGGTTCCTACTCATGCCACATTCAATGAAAGTGAAGTGACTATTCACAGTTGTGGCTCTATGGACCAAGAATGCATTCATTGTCTATCTCTGAATTTTCTCGCGGAAAAGTCAACAGACGGTACATTTAAATACTGCTGCCACAAAGGTACGGTTTTGTTAGAATCAGATGGACAGCAAGGATGTATGTTTCCGTCATATCTCCAGGAGCTTTTAAGTAATCCAGCACATCCTCAGTATCGCAATTTTCAAGAAAATATCCGCTCATATAATTCAGCCGTAGCTTTTGCATCCATGGGCGCACAAATCGATAACTTAGTTGGACGTGGTCCATATGTATTTCGTGTGCACGGACAAATTTATCATCGCACTGGACACATGCATCCTGAAGATGGTGCAAAGCGTCAATACGCTCAATTTTACGTCGTCGATTCCGCAATGGCAAATGTTGATCGGATGCAACATCCGGCAAATCAACGACTTAACGTCAGTATTGTTCAGAATTTAGACCGCTTAATTCGACAACACAACGTTTACGCAAAAGCTTATCGCATGCTTGGTGAAGTAGAACAAGAGGAGCAACACCGAGCTGCTACTAATAATCATTCGACACCAGTTGTAAATATGGTATTTCGACGTGATCGCAACACTGACAGACGACGTTACAATTTACCAACCGTCGATGAAGTCGCAATGATCTTTCGCTCTGCTGATGGTGAACCTCCTTTTCAGCGAGATTTTCGAGTATATCCACGAGATGCAGCACAACCGTTGATCAATTTAAATATTATGAGCCCTCACTTAGATCCCATGATATATGTTCTATTTTATCCTTACGGTGAAGCAGGTTGGCAACCGAAAATGCAAATTAATCTCGACAATCGTCCTGGTAGAGTGAGAACACAAATAACGCTTCTGCAGTGGAAAGTCGCTCAAATAGCTGTCAGAGTTGGTCGCTTCAATCCGATATTACATGGTGGAAAATTATTTCAACAATGGGCTGTTGATTCACACCTTCAAGTCGAGGCGAATAATCTTAATTTCGTTCGGAATCAGCAGGGACGTTTGCGTGTAGAACAGTACCGAGGACTAATGGATCATTTGAACGACGCAGCTATTAGACTAGGAAAAACTGTTGGTCGCTCAGTTATTCTTCCATCATCTTTTCAAGGTTCACCACGAAACATGAGAGAGAAGTACCACGATGCAATGGCGATTGTGGCTAAATTTGGAAAACCTGACCTTTTTATTACAATGACTTGCAATCCAAATTGGCCTGAAATTCGCGATAATCTTTTTGAAGCCCAACAACCAAGTGACAGACCGGATCTAATAGCGCGTGTATTCAGCATCAAGTTAAAAGCACTTATTGAAGATATCACCAAAAAGGGAGTTTTTGGAATTGTAAAAGCATTTGTTTACACAATAGAATTTCAAAAACGTGGACTACCACACGCACATCTGCTTTTCATTCTAACTGATGAATGTAAGATTGATACAGCTGAAAAGATTGACCGCTTTATCTGCGCTGAGATTCCTGATCATCATCGTGAGCCAGAATTGCATGAAACAGTCGTTCGTACAATGATTCATGGTCCGTGCTGTGATCAAAATCCTAATGCACCATGTATGGAAAATAATGAATGCACCAAAAAATTTCCTAAGCAATTTTCTCACCATACTGTCACAGAAGTAAATGGCTATCCTATTTATCGAAGACTTCAAGATGTAGAAGTTCAATTGGGAGATCGGATTGTCGACAATCGATTCGTTGTGCCATACAACAAATTTCTTACACGCAAATACAACTGCCATATCAACGTAGAATCATGTCAATCAGTTAAGGCCATAAAGTATATTTTCAAATACATCTACAAAGGTTATGACTGCGCTTCAATGGAATTAAATTCAAGTGATGGCACAATTGTTCACAATGAAATCAGACAATTTCTTGATGCACGATACGTTTGCGCTCCAGAAGCAATTTGGCGGCTTCTTGAGAATCCGATGCACGATCGCTCACACACCGTTTATCGCCTTGCAGTTCACCTTCCTGATGAGCAGATGGTATATTTTCAAGACGGACAAGAGCAACAAGCAATTGAGAGAGCTGAGAATCGTTTGACACATTTGACAGCATGGTTCAAATTAAATAAGACTGATGAAAATGCAAGGCGATATTTGTACTCAGAAATTCCTGAATATTTTGTGTTTGATAAAACACGTAGTATTTGGAAAGTTCGACAAAGAGGAGGAGACAAAGTCATCACCCGTTATTATGCCGTCAGTCCCAAAGACCAAGAACGTTTCTATCTTAGATTACTGTTGCAACATATTCGAGGTGCGCAAAGCTTTGCTGATCTAAAAAAAGTTAACGGAATTGTGGAAGAATCATTTAAAGGTGCGGCTATAAAGTTAAATCTACTTGAAGATGATTCGGAATGGGAGAGGTGCTTGGATGAAGCTTGCAGTGTTTGTATGCCACCACAAATTCGTTTGACATTTGCACTGATATGCGTTTTCAATTCGCCGCAACATCCAGTTGATCTATTTGACAAGTATAAGGAGTTCTTACTGGCCGATTACATCCGAAACTATGATGGTTTTATAGCAGAAAAGAAAGCACTGCAAGATATTGAAGCAGTGCTGCGAATGCATGGCATGAAATGTAGTGACTTCAATTTGCCTGAACCCGGTCCGATCCACAATGTCGAACATGTTTTCGATATTGCTGAACAAGCAGAGAGAGCCAATCGTCTAATCGCTACACTCAATCCTTTACAGCATCAAATATTTGATGAGATATCAGCTTCGTTTGATGATTTAAATGCTGAATCACGCTTCTTTTTTATTGATGGCCCCGGAGGCGCAGGCAAAACATACCTTTACAATACACTAATGTGCTATGTAAGAGGAAAAGGACAAAAAGTTCAAGCATTCGCCACCACAGGAATTGCAGCGGATTTGTTGGCAGGCGGTCGGACAGCACATAGTGGATTCAAAATTCCACTCTCGGCAAATGAAACATCAGTTTCAAACATGAAAATTCCATCACTTGAGTCTAACAAATTAAAGAAAGCGTCTCTGCTGATAATCGACGAAGCATCTATGCTTTCCACTCATTCGCTTCGAGTAATAGACCTGTTACTTAGAGAAATTATGAACGACGTTCGACCATTTGGAGGAAAAGTACTGATATTGGGAGGTGACTTTCGTCAAACATCAAATGTAGTGCCAAGAGGTACTGTAACTGACATCATTGAATTGTGCGTCAAAAATTCTCCACTGTGGCGTCACGTCAAACAACGCAGTTTAATTACCAACATGCGCTCAGCAGGACAACATGAATTTAATAAATGGGTGTTGCGTTTAGGTGATGGTAACTTAACAAACGATTGTGACGATTTGGATCCAGAATTGGTTGAAATACCTGATGCAATGGTGGAAAAGGAACAAATTATTAGCTCAATATTTGGCAGTTCAATAAGAACATCGAGTCCTGATGAAGTTGCTGAAACTGCCAACAAAGTCATTCTCACACCAAAAAACATCGATGCCACAGCACTCAATTTCAAAATGCTGGAACTTATTGCAGGAAATGAAACTGTCTATATGAGCATTGATTCTATGATTTCAGACGATCCAAATGATTCCATTGATTTCCCCGTTGAATTTTTACACGGACAATGTCCATCGGGAATGCCGCCACATATCCTGAAATTAAAAGTTGGTGCATTTATCATGCTTCTTCGAAATCTAAACCCAAAAAAGGGTTTGTTGAATGGAACTCGATTAATAGTCAGGAGTCTTCATCGAAACTGCATAAAAGCAGAAATTATCACAGGAAGTAATAAAGGAGAAGAAATTTGCATTCCTAGAATTGATTTGGAGCCGAGCGAGAATACTTTGCCATTCAGAATGAAGCGTCGCCAATTTCCATTGATGTTGGCTTTTGCTATAACAATCAACAAGAGTCAAGGCCAGTCTTTTGATCATGTCGGTGTATATCTTCCTGAGTCAGTTTTCGCTCATGGACAGTTATATGTCGCTTTAACTCGAGGAAGATATCATGAAAATTTAAAAGTGTTAGTTAAAAATACCGATTATCAAGGAGATTTACTTAAGAACTCGAGAATATTTACAAGAAACATTGTTATTAAAGAAATCCTGAACTAAATAAATAAATATGCCTATTTTTTGAAATTACTCTTATCCTAAACAAATATTTATTTTTCTTTAAAATTTTTCAAAGCGGTAATTAGGTATTGGGAGTCAAGCGAAAAAAGTTAATTCCGTCAGTTTTGACGGGTTCCCACTAGTTATGAATAATTAATTATACTAAAATTAGTTACAGGGATACCTCGTAAAGCGCATCGTTTGTGCAGCAGTCCAACTGAAGCAAAGTCAGTTATAATAATTTAGAATTTTGGGAACACGGGTAGGAACGAGTAGGTGGTATATTGGTTACATGAGTGATTGTTTTAATACACTACTGGAAGAAACGCAGTAACATCAAGAGTAATAAGCAGATTAAACTAAATGTGTTCGGTAATCATCCGTGCGAAAGATTACAGCACTCTCGACGAGGATTAGCAGATTTCACTGGTAAAACTCATTATAGTTTTTTTTACAATAAAAAAAATATAAAAACCGAAAATGAGTGGCAACATTAAATAACTCTTTAAGATGATGTTCGAAAGACCGGCGATAGCCAACGAAAGCCAAAGTAAGATAATCAATAGTTCAGTGTTGATGGTGTGTTTGGCGCTAAAGGAGAACAATACCATCCAGGAAATATGTCATATGTGCCAGCAAAAATATCTATTAGGTAGCATGGAGCAACTTGATATTTGATTTGTGATATCAGCAATACAAAATTATCTTTATTGCCGAGGCAGCTACGTAGACAGCACCACATAAAGTTGAATTGCTAACCCTCTTCAGTCAATATCAAAATACGTTTATACGATTTCAGCATTCAAAAAAGCCAAAAATAATCACAGTTGATGCTGCGCTATAAACGTTGGAAGAGTAAAAAATGAAGCTCGTTAAGAAGGTTCTCAGGCATCTCGATTAATCAAGTGTTGGTATCTGAATGGACGAACTGATTTCAATGGCTTGGTTGAAATGGCACGATAGAGAAGACGTTGGTATGTGTTATGTAGCAAATTCATATTTGAATGTGCCTGGAAGTGATTGGAAAGGGACTTTTGGATGAATGGAGCGTACCCATTTCGAACATCTACACTGAAATTGAGTAAATGGCAATCACGAAATTTTTTTGCGCACTTCATTGATTTAATGGTTTTATGGAACAAAATAAATGCATTTTAACACTGAAGGGTTTCGTCGCACCGCGGAAGGAGAGACGTATCCATATTTGCGAGAACCTACCCCATCGTTATTCCGTATATAATTGAGCCATCATAGACCACCAGATCAATTGACGAATAATTAAAATGGCCGGGAAAAAAAATTTTATATCTTCATGCTTGAGGATTACATAAAATTCAAACATAAAAAAAGAATATAGGAAAGCGGAAGAAAGTAACAAAGTAACCAAAAAAAACAAAACTTATCGTGCAAGAAACACCAATCCGTAAATTTAACGATTGATCAAACCCAAAACAAGCATTTTAACGACAACGGAGAGTTTTATTTTCAAATAAGAATGATATTACAATTCGAATTATTGTGGCACCGTTAATCTTAGATTCATACATTGACAAACATTATAACGAGCAACATTTTCAATTTGGAATTATTTCAAAAGAAAACCAAATCTGTAGTCCACTATATGATGACAAATTTGTACAGCTGATTATCAGGTAGTCAATTGTTTTCGATATTGTACCATACGTTCTATATTCATTAGGTTCAATCTGTTAATTTTTCTGATCGCTATTACGCCATCCTCAATTGCGGCTAGAACGAAGTTTTTAATTTTACTACCTCTTGTTTATCATCCATTTGTTTATCCATTCACTGTTTTGGTCAACACGGTCAACAAGGAATACTATTTGAGTGTTATGCGTCGTTTGCGCGAAGCTATTCGTAAAAAGAGGTTGGAATTATGGGTCGACAACTCTTGGTGTTTGCACAACGATAATGCAGCTTCTCATACTGCATTGGTTTTACGTGATTTTGTCGCCAAAACTTCCACCCATATCGTTCCGCAACAACCGTATTTGCCTGATTTAGCTCCGTGTGACTTCTGGCTGTTCAGCAAACCAAAGGTTCGCTCCGGGAAACCATTTTGAGCCAATTGAAGACAATAAACGAGAATCGCTACGCGCATTGGAGGCTATTCCGGAAATTGACTTTAACAACTGTTTCAAGGATTGGAAGAAACGTTGGCACAAGTGTATTGAGGCCGGGGTGGATTATTTTGAGCGGGACAGAATAGATTTGGAGAAATAAATAAAGAATTTTAAAATTATGAACAAAGTCTTACTATTTTTTGCCCACAGTAGTATTTTTGTGTTATCAACTAACAGTTCGACTTTTATTGGATTTAAATTCGAATATAAAATTGGGTTTTAGTTCAGAAGTGGGAAAAAGTACTTAAATACGTGTTAATAAAGGGCATTTAAATAAAATTATAAACAAAAAGTGAAAACCCAATCAAGTTGTTATGGATTTTTCAAATAACGGGTTATCCAATTCGAGGTTGATTAAGTAAACTTAAAAAAACACACACAAAATATTCGGAATGTATTGTAATTTTTATTTCATTTTACAGATTGATCCTTGCCATTTTAAGTTAAACAAGATATCATTCAAATGTCTTCCACGGGACTTCTTACAGGCCTTGATTCTTTTGAGGTAATTTTCAATGACTTTTCGGCACATTTCGGGCGGTATCTCGGCCACTACCTTACGAATATTAGTTTTCAATTCGTCAAGAGTTTGAGGATTGTTTGCGTAAACACGATCTTTCGCGTAGCCCCACAAAAAGAAATCCAAAGGCGTTAAATCACAGGATCTTGGAGGCCAATTGACATCAGCCAATCGCGAAATCAAACGTCCAGGAAATTTCTCTTGCAAAAGATCTCGATTTGCTCGTGTTACGTGACTGGTTGCTCCATCCTGCTGGAACCACATATCGTCAAGATCATAATCTTCGATTTTCGTAAAAAAATAATCGGTTAACATGGGGCCATAGCGCTCAGAATTGACGGTAACGGTTCGTCCATGGTTGTTCTCAAAAAAATACGGCCCAATCACACCACCAGACCACAATGCGCACCAAACAGTGACTTTTTCCGGGTGTAATGGCTTCTCTACAATCAATTGTGGATTTTCTGAGCCCCAAATTCTACAGTTTTGCTTATTAACGTATCCACCAAGCGAAAAATGAGCTTCATCACTGAAAAAAATTTTGTTCGAAAAATCAGCATCGACGGCCTGTTTTTCCAACACCCAATTTGCGTATGTTCTTCGTTGTCCATGGTCAGCAGGCTTTAGCTCTTGTGTTAAATGGACTTTATACGGATGAAGATGCAAATCCAGATGAAAATTACCGGACAAGTGGTGCAGTGGTTAAAGCTTCGGCACTTGGACCGGGAGGTACTGGGTTCGAATCCCATCAGAGGCTGGATGCAAAGCGAATTTTCGTCATCGATTACGATCGATAATGTTAATAAACACAACTAAGACCCTCTGTTGGAGTGCAGAATTCAGCGCCGACCCACCGTCCATGTCAGTTTACAGGTTGACGTGGAGCTTGCAATGTGCAGGTGGTATACTGTAATTGTGTGAATGGGTGATTTGTGCGTGAATGAAAGGGGGGGTATTAATTGACCTTCAAAGGACATTAAATCCACTGGACAATTAATACTTCCTTTTTATGAAAAAAAAAAAAAAATAAAAATAAATAAAAATGCGCCATAATGAGCCATAAGATAGGCCTAAATGTTGAGCTCGACGAGGAATTGACAAATTTGAATCTTCTTCCACACTTTCAGCTACAAAAGCGATATTTTCAGCATTGCGAATGTTTTGATGATGCACAGACCTTACAATATCAGTAACAGATCCAGTTTGTTCAAATTTATTCACTGTATTCAATATGGTTTGCGTTGTAGGACGATTATGACGACCATAATCTGCTCGTAAAGCGCGAAATGTGGATACGACAGAATCACTATTTTTATAATAAGATTTAATAATTTTAACGCGTTGGTCGATTGTTAAATGCTCCATATTCTTAAATGGCAGAATGTCAACTAAATAAATGACAGCGTACTTGACGTTTATCTTTGACAGATGTCGGTATACAGATTTCTACTTTATCAACCTCGAATTGGATAACCCTGTATTTCGATTGCGAAATTACGGATCGAGTGTGGAAAACGTGAGTTACGCAATACCGGGAAGCGTAAAACGTTAGTGGAACAGTTACAAGTGTATGAAAGTGAAACGTTGCAATTACAAGTGAATAATGAAAATGGTTATAAGTTGCAGCATAATGGAGGCAATTATTCGAAATTTAAGATTGGAAACGTTAGTAGTAATCCGCGCGAAGTGATTGAACAAAATACTTGTGATGCGAAGGAGCTGAATGATGTAATATTGCGTTCGGAAAATGTTAGTTACGAGCGAAATTTAACGAAACTAGAACGGCGAATAAAATTTTTAGAGCGAGAGAAATTGCTTATTGAACGTGAGCGTATGCTTAATGAGGAATTATCGGAATTGTCGCGTTACCAAACAAATAGCGATAAACGTACTACATTCCTGGAGGAAGATACCAATTCTCATAATTCTCAAATTTGATTTAACCTTACACCCCGTGATGTGATCGATGTACTTCCAGAATTTGATCCTGTAAGGGCAGTATTATTAACGTCGTAACAATTCGTTCAAAAAGTTGAACAATTGATGAATATTTATGAAATAAATGATCGAATTATTATGTTAACAATCGGGAATAAACTAAAAGAATCGGACAAATTATGGTTTAATTCAGTACAATGCGTGTTTATCAAGTGGAGAATATTTGCAGACGAATTGATGAAACATTTTAATTCACATCTTGGCGAAGCAGAGTTACACGACAAATTACGTTCAAAAATTCTCAAACGAGACCAAACGTTGATTGATTATTATTACGAAATGTGTGCCATCGGGCAACGTAAAGTTTCGGATGAGGATTCAATAAAGTATATAATTTTGGGGATGAATGATTATCAGCTAAGTACATCGTTGCGCACACAGATAGTAGCTAATGTGGATGAATTGCGTCAACATATCTAGTGGTATTCGAGCATGCGGCAAGGCAGTGCGCTAAGTGCACGGATTTTAAATGCTGAATACAATGCAGGTCAGCTGAATATAATGTTTTGTTTATTTACATGTAGTGGTACTATGTCTTATTTTAAGTTTGCAATTTAATAAAAGTTATATTTTAATTATTAAGTTTTTTTATTTATCTTTTGTTGTGTTTGCAAGTTGTTTATTATTTATCTTTTTCTTATGTCACGAAAATGCATTTTTGGCTAAATGGTCGAATGTCAGATTTGAGCAAAAATGGAATATAGGTTCAGTGGCAAAATTGAAAGGTTGGTTGGGTACCAACTTACAAATAATATATATTTTTTTTATTATCTAAATACCTGGATATAACAAAAACTTTGTTATAAAAGGAAAATTGTTTTTCATCTTATGTAAGATCACATATATTAAAAAATTGTGTTATATAAATTTTTATAATTTATAATAAAATATTGTTGATTTGAAAGTTAATTTATATATATATATCTTTAATACAAATAATAAAATAAAACTACAGTTAATAATATAAATTTGTGAATAAGTTTTATTTTGATGTAACGTGCAGTGGTTTAGTTCACGGATTTTTATAAGTACATCCGTATATAGAAATATATCTATGCTGCAGATCGATATTTTACTATCGTAACCAGTGGCTGAAATTAGTGAAGCCAGTTGTGCTACAAAAATATTCCGTGTCTGGAAAAGGATTTCAACTATAAATAAGTAAACAATTAATAGTTTGTGAATGAACAAACTTACCAATATGAGCATCTGCTAATTATGAGAGCCCAGCTGCTATATAACTGGAAAGAACGTATAAACCAAAGCGGTGACCCCAACGATGATATGAAGGAGCGCAGGACAATACATTGGACGGCCTAAAGAAGGATATTCCAATTACAATTAAAAAAAATTATAAGTACTCAAGCAATTTTTAATTTTGCCAAAAAAAAAATAAGATTTTAATAAAGAAATTTACACTTTGTTTAAAAAAAAAACATATATTTTTGTTTTTTCATTTTCATTTATGCTCAAATCTCCTTTGCATTTTTGGTCCAAAAATAGTGTTTGTTTGTTTGTTTTTCCTCGTTTATAAAGTATATAAAATTATTATATACATATTTTTTTGTTTAAAAAAAGGCATAAAAAGTGCAATACTTAATATTCAATATTTTTTGAATAATTAGTATATTTTTATGGTTTTACGTTTTTTTTTTTCTTTATATAAAGGTACTTAGTAAACATTTTGCTTCACATTTATATTTTATTTGTATTTTTAAAAAAAAAAAATGTTTACGTTTTCATGTTGTATTTTTATATTTTCGGTTTTGTTTTTATTATTTTGCTTTCTCGTTCGAGAATTTAGGATAATTGAAGCGGCACCAACTCATCTTCAGGAAACTGAAGATAGTTTTTAGGCTCATACAACAGTTGTTAATAGGTCCGAACCTGACAATCAGACATTCAATCTCACAAATACGCAGCTACAAACTTTGGTGGAAGCTCGTGTTAGAGAGTTGATGTCTGGTTTACCGTCAAGTTCTGGAACTACATTTGTTGAAATGAATGAGGAACATCAAGGTCAGTCGAATTCACTTAATCATGACCGATTAGACAACGAGTCTAATATAACACATATAGGTCATGTTTCGTTTAAAGCACCACAGCCACTTTATACACAAAATCCCGAAACTTGGTTCGTTATTTTAGAACAGCAATTTATGGTTGCTGGCATAAAAACGGAAAAAGTTAAATATGCGCATGCAGTCAGCGCTTTGGACTCTAGATTGCATAACCAATTCGCACATTTGATAACCAGGGACAAAGGTCCTAATCCGTATTCTATTTTTAAGCAGGAGGCTATGCGAGTGTTGGGTGAGTCGGAAAAATCCAAGCTCAATAAAATTCTCCATGGTTTGTCATTAGGAGATAAAAAACCTTCACAATTGTTGGAGGAATTTCAAATAAATGCATCCGGGTTTTCTGCCACATCTATAAGACAATTATGGATGCAAAGATTACCCGCACAAATCCAATTAGTATTAACTCCTTTCGAACAAGACATTGATATCAATACGTTAGCCAAAAGGGCCGATGATCTTGTGGAGACTTTCCTAAATTCTAATAATCAAATTGCACAAACTTCTATGAAGCCCAGTTCGGCGGATTTTATTAAAGGCAAGTCTGAAAATTTAGATCTCCATAGTATCATGCAATCTTTCAAAAAGGAAATTTTGGTGGAAGTTGCAGGCATTTTAAAAAATACAAATGTGCAACATCGTAATTCACGTCCATTTAATCGTTCCCTATCTCGAAATCGTTCGAGAGTTAGAGAAAATTCAAAGCAACGTGAAATGTGTTTTTATCATACCAGGTTTGGTGATAAAGCACAAAAATGTGTATCGGGATGCAAGATGCACGATATGTTTTTAACTAGGATGCGCAGTGATCCTCAGTCAAACTAAAAACTCATCAGCATTTAACGGTGTGTCTTGATGAGATTAATGCATACAACCGTTTATTAATTTTCGAAAGAAATTTAAAAATAAAATTTTTGGTAGATACGGGGGCGGATGTATCCGTTTTACCAAAAAAGTTTGGCAACAAAAACATAACAAATTTGTCATTCAATTTATATGCTGCCAATGGTACTTCGATACCAGCGTATGGCAAGCAACAAATAATTTTAAATATCGGTCTTCGCAGGGAATATACATGGATGTTTATTATCGCAGATGTTACCATGCCCATTTTAGGAGCTGATTTTTTTAAATGCAACAGGTCTATTAGTCGACATTAAAAAAGGTAAAATTATCGATCCTTTAACTACCGTAACGGCAACAGGTCAAATTACGCGACAAAAAATCCCTACACTATCCTTAGTAGATAAGTCGATACTCGAACAGGATTTTCAAAAAGTATTATTAAAATTTTCATATATAACAGGTAATTCAGGCATTTTGAGTCCCAGTAAACACAATGTGACTCATTTCATAGAGACCAAGGGACCACCTATCTCATGTAGAGCACGTCGTTTAGCTCTGGATAGGTTGGCAGTAGCCAAGGAACACTTTGAGGAAATGGTGAAGCAAGGAATTTGCAGACCTAGTAATAGTCCTTGGGCTAGTCCATTGCATATGGTTCCCAAAAAAAACGGAGATTGGCGTCCGTGTGGGGAATATAGAGCGTTAAATAATATTACTATTCCTGATTCTTATCCAATCCCACATTTACAGGATTTTTCGTTCCAACTGGAAGTTTGTGTGTTATTTTCCACCATAGATTTACTACGAGCATATCATCAAATACCAGTTGAGCCTAATGATATCCCTAAGACGGCCATAATCACTCCATTCGGTTTGTTTGAGTTTGTTCGCATGACATTCGGTTTTAGAAATGCAGCTCAAACATTTCAACGTCTCATGCACCAAGTATTACATGGCTTAACATTTTCATTTGTATATCTTGATGATATACTAATCGCTTCCAAATCTCGAGAAGAGCATTTGAGACATTTGGAAGAAATTTTTAGTCGTTTAAAAATGTACGGTCTGGTCATTAACCAAGAGAAATGTGTGACTGCAAAACCTGACGTACAATTTTAAGGTCATTTGATTACAGCAAAAGGTATTCTTCCAAATCTAGATCGTGTTAAAATTATAAACGAGTATGTACTACCTACAAATGTACAGCAATTAAAACAATTTCTGGGTATGTTAAATTTTTATAGAAGATTTATACCCAATGCGGCTAATTATCAAATGATTTTAAACGATTTTTTAAAAGGTTATAAAAAGAACAGTAAAAAGCTAGTACAATGGACCGAAGAATCAATGAAAGCTTTCGAGATGTGTAAAGCGAAATTGAGTAACGCGTCCATTTTAACACATCCTAACATTAACGCACCTCTTTCGATTATGGTCGATGCTTCCGATTTTGCAGCAGGGGCGGTTTTACAGCAATGTGTTAGTAATATTTGGCAACCTCTCAGTTTTTTTTCAGTTCATTTTACTGAGGCCCAAATTAAATATAGTACATATGAGCGAGAATTATTAGCTACATATCTCGGAATCAAGCATTTTAGAATTTTTGTAGAAGGTCGAAATTGTACTGTTCTAACAGACCATAAACCTCTAACGTTTGCTTTTAAACAGAACCTAGATAAAGCATCTCCTAGGCAACGCAGGCAGTTAGACTTTATAGCTCAGTTTACTACAGACATCAAGCATGTCGCAGGCACAGAAAATGTAGTAGCAGATACGTTATCTCGTATAGAGAATATCGAACTTTCGGAAAATATTGATTACAAAGAGATTGCATTAGCACAAAATTCAGACGATGAATTAGCTAAATTAATCAATAAACCACTTTCTAAATTAAAATTCGAGCAAGTTCCGGTTACATTTGGTTCTGATATTAAAATTTATTGTGATAATTCTTTAGGCAAACTTAGACCTTTTATACCACATGATTGGAGAAAAATTGTGTTCCAAACTTTCCATAACTTATCACATCCTGGTATTAAAGCATCAGTAAAAATGTTAACCGATAATGTAGTTTGGCCCTCAATCAAAAAAGATGTAAAATTAATGGCCCAAAATTGTATAAATTGTCAAAAAGCGAAAATTCTCAAACACACCAAGTCAGAAATTGGTACATTTCCTAATACGACAGATAGATTTTCGGTAATACATTTAGATATTGTAGGTCCACTACCAATTTCGCATGGACAGCAATACGTAGTTACTATGATCGACCGGTAAACACGATGGGCTGAAGCCATTCCGACTGCAGATATTACGGCAGCGACAGTAGCTTTCGCAGTATACACGGGTTGGATCGCGAGATTTGGTGTTCCCAAGTTCATTGTAACAGATCAGGGAAGGCAGTTTGAATCGCAATTTTTCAACGAATTAGCGACACTCTTAGGCTTTCAAAGGAAAAGAACGACCAGCTATCACCCGCAATCAAACGGTATGATTGAAAGGTGGCATCGGTCGTTAAAAGCCGCCATAATGTGTTATGATAGGGCTGATTGGATGGAATTATTACCTACAGTACTTCTTGGGTTAAGAACAGCTTTTAAAGAAGATCTAGGTACTTCTCCAGCAGAGCTTGTATATGGTGCAAACGTTCGTGTTCCAGGGGAATTTTTAGAGCCGCAAAAGAACAACATTCCTCAAAATGATTTTGTAGTAAGATTGAAGAATCATTTTGTTGAGCTCAAACCTGTGACGGCGTCAAGGCACAATTCAGGAAAGGTTTTCGTAAGTCAAGATTTAAAAGACTGCAAATATGTGTTCATAAGAACAGACACACTTAGAAAAGCTTTGCATCCACCCTATACTGGACCTTTTTTAGTTCAAAATAGGAATAATAAATATTTCGACGTTCTGATTAACAACAAATCTACAAAAATTTCGATCGACAGAATTAAACCTTGTTACACTGAGAACTTAGAACCTATCGATGTACCTGTAACCATTCATAATGAGCAGGGTAAAGATACGGTTGTTTGTGACAATGGGAGTAAAAATATTTTATTATCGGATGATACAAAAAAAAGTAATATCAAAAAGAAAGTTAGATTTGAATTACCGAAATTAAATAACAATATCAAAACACAAAGTACAAGGACAAGACAACTTATTAAACCACCACTTAAATACTTACATCATCTAGTTTTACAGTAAGTGTGTACAGTTATTTATGAAAATTTTCTATTCAGATACCTACACACATTTATTTTGTAATAATGTTGTGCTGTTTTGAAAATTTTTCTTTTTAAAGATGTACACACTTATTTTGTATTGATGTTGTGTTATTTTTCTTTAAGATTTTCATATTTAATTTACACACATTTATTTTGTAACAATGTTGTGTAGTTGAAAATTTTTATATTTGGTTTACACAAATTTTTATTTTATAACATTACTGTCTCGTAAAATTCAGTTTTACAAGAATTTCACTGGAAGGGGAGTAATGTAGTGGTACTATGTATTATTTTAAGTTTGCAATTTAATAAAAGTTATATAATTATTAAGTTTTTTTATTTATCTTTTGTTGTGTTTGCAAGTTGTTTATTATTTATCTTTTTCTTATGTCACGAAAATGCATTTTTGGCTAAATGGTCGAATGTCAGATTTGAGCAAAAATGGAATATAGGTTCAGTGGCAAAATTGAAAGGTTGGTTGGGTACCAACTTACAAATAATATATATTTTTTTTATTATCTAAATACCTGGATATAACAAAAACTTTGTTATAAAAGGAAAATTGTTTTTTTAATTTTCAGTAGTATGAAATTATTTCCATCTTATGTAAGATCACATATATTAAAAAATTGTGTTATATAAATTTTTATAATTTATAATAAAATATTGTTGATTTGAAAGTTAATTTATATATATATATCTTTAATACAAATAATAAAATAAAACTACAGTTAATAATATAAATTTGTGAATAAGTTTTATTTTGATGTAACGTGCAGTGGTTTAGTTCACGGATTTTTATAAGTACACCCGTATATAGAAATATTTCTATGCTGCAGATCGATATTTTACTATCGTAACCAGTGGCTGAAATTAGTGAAGCCAGTTGTGCTACAAAAATATTCCGTGTCTGGAAAAGGATTTCAACTATAAATAAGTAAACAATTAATAGTTTGTGAATGAACAAACTTACCAATATGAGCATCTGCTAATTATGAGAGCCCAGCTGCTATATAACTGGAAAGAACGTATAAACCAAATACATAATAATATTATTACGCCGAGAAAACCAAATAACAAGGAAGCAACCAACGAAATTTGTCCAGTTAGGACATACGAATGTTATAATTGTTTAAAACCTGGACATCTGTCTATAAATTGTCCTGAACCTGCACAGAGACGAGAACGGTGTAGGAAATAATCACGCGTTCATCCGAGGGGACAAACAGAATGCTCCACTACAACTGGCCCTCAAAAATCGTTCAATGGTAAAATAACAACTGACGATGCGTGTTCCAATATCAAAACTATAATGTTGAACGATCACGTGAAACTATTAGGTTTAATCGATTGCGGAAGTCAATGCTCAATGATACGAGAAAGTAACGTGGGGCTTGAAATGGAACGAAGTAAATGTATCGTGTTTGTCAAAGGATTTGCAGGTGGCGCTGTGGTTGCCAGCGAGAAGATACGAGCGAGCGTTCAAATTGATGAAGTTGCTGATGATATTGAGTTGCTTATTGTTCCTGACCAATATTTAAATACATAATCTAATTGGCCAACATTTTATTGATAAACCAACCGTAAGAATGATCCGATAACAGAATACATAACATTTCAAAATCTCAACATAAGCGATACTTTGTTGATTGATCGAACTTTGGATATGGCAAGAAGACGTCATGTTTCAAGTGGCATTTCTTCAAATGGACAAAACGAAGGTGTAATTGAAATTCTATTGGCTGAAATAAATATGGATCAGTGTATAACTCCGAGTGAACGCGAATGTTTATTTAAGCTGATAACAAAATTCGGTAGTTGCTTTGCTCGAAATATCAAAGAACTCGGGAAAACGGATGTTGAAATGGAAATTAAATTAAATAATGACGAACTAGTTGACTACCGGCTTTAAAGACTATCTTACCATCAACGCGAAAAAGTAAAGGCAATGATAAATGAATTGTTGGAACATAAAATAATACGTGAGTCTGAATCACCATATGCTAGTCCAATCGTCCTGATTAAAAAAGAAGGACGGTGATGAACGAATGTGTATTGATTACCGAAAATTGAATAATAAAACTATACGGGACCAGTATCCGTTGTCGATTATGGAAGATCAGCTCTCACGACTCAGTGGCTACAGTTATTTAACTGTACAGGATTTAGTATCCGGTTATTATCAAATAACAATGTCTGATGAATCAATATCACGTACAGATTTTGTGACGCCAGATGGGCATTTCGAGTTCTGAGAATGCCCTTTGGGCTAATAAATGCTCCGGCTGTTTGCCAAAAAATGATGCACGGCATTTCTCGGGAGGTTAACGATGATGTTATTGTTTATTTGGATTATACTATCATACCAAAAAGACCATCCATGAAGGTATGGAAAAATTGGAATGATTATTGAAAGTATTACAACAACGAGGATTAATTTTAAAATTAAAGAAGTGTCAGTTTTTCAAGAAGAGAGTTGAATTTCTTGGCCTTGAAATTGATTCTCATGGCATACGACCGGGATCAAACAAAACTAACGCGATTTTAACATTTTCAACGTCTACGGATAAGCATGAGGTACGACAATTTATCGGGTTAGTAGGTTATTTCAGGAAATTCGTTAAGAATTTTTCAATTATCGCTGAACTGTTAACGCGGCTAATTAAAACGGATTAATCCTTTACTGGACAAACGAGCAAACAACGTCGTTCGAATTATTAAAAATCAAGTTGGGAAGTCGCGATATTATGACGTTATATAGTCCGGAGTTGGAACATGAGGAGTGCACCGATGCAAGTTCCAAAGGTCCCGCCAGTATACTATTCCAAAGAGACAAAAAAGGTGAAACGAAACCTCTGTCATATGCTAGTCGCCGGACAACGGAGAACGAATGCAAATATCATTCATATGAATCGGAGGTTTTGGCGGTCGTTGAAGCGCTTCACAGATTCCGTATTTGTTTTATCAGAAAGTCGTTTACTTTGGTCACGGATTGTGCTGCGTTGACAACTTGCGCTACGAAAAGGATTTAATTCCAAGAATAGGAAGGTGGTGGTTGCGATTAGCTGAATATACCTTTAATACGATTCATCAAAGTGGACAGAAGATGCAACATGTCGACGCCCTTAGCCGTAACTCAACTGACGATGGAGTGGATCTTGAACCAGCAACGATTGATGTGTTCTTAGTATCACAACATGATGATTGGCTTATCGGTATGCAACGCATAGACGACGATATTCAAAAAAGCATCGAAGTTAAGAGCCGGAAGCCAATTAATTCTGATGAATGGCAGATGCATGTATAGACTATACGGTATATAAAGAACCATTGTACTAAATTATACATGATAAACGAGTGTGGGTTATGCTCAGAACATTAAAGTGGCGTATAACTAAAATGAATCACGACGATATGGGACACCCAGGCGTTGAAAAGACGATTGAAGTTATTCGCAGACACTTTTGGTTCCCTCGATTAAGAGACTATGAATAAAAAATATATTTCCTCGTGTTTGGAATGTGGTTATACAAAATCAAAAGGTGGAACAAAGAAAGGTGAAGTGTATCTTATTGATAAGATGCCTGTACCATTTCACAACATACATGTAGACCACTTGGGTCCTTTCCCGAAAACGTCTAAAGGTAATGCTTATTTGATTGTTATAATAGATGCGTTTTCAAAATACGTAGTTCTCAAAGCAGCGAAATCAACGAATGCAGCTCCAGTTATATCGCTCATGGAAGGTTGGACTACTCATTTCGGAGTTCCGACGATGTTAATTAGTGATCGTGGCACTACATTGTAAATGCACGATCATTTGAAACATATTGTTCGGAAAACGAGTTTTCGAATATCCGGTTAATTTAATTGCATACTCGAGGTTTACAATCAATGAACTCATAATTTTTTTTTTTATTATGTTGGGTGCTTGCGATCAAAATTTGCCCAAAGTTAAAATTATTTTGTCTCGGGCGAGGAAATTTATATATGTTTCCAATGATTTGATTGGCTTTTGATTTGTAAATCATTTTTTGATCGCATACTTGAACCTGCCTTAAAACTTAAATTTGTTGCATAACTTTAAGCTTTGATTTTTATGCTATAGTCAAAATTCCCTATACAAGAGAACATTGTTAATGAAACTTATTTTACGTTGCAATTTTTTTATGTTCACTTTTTTACGTTGTGTCCATTTCAATTGTCATGTGTGTGAACCAACAATGTTAGCAGTTCAATAACTAAGTACAGAAGAAGTTAATTTAATAACAGCGGAAGGAACAATCCTATACGCCATGAAGAAACTCCTAAACTATCACGAAATTTATTGAAAATATTGAAAAAAGAAATTGATAAACCTAGAAATAGAGATATGGGTGTCACTTTTTATATTTGTATATAAGGAAAATTACCTTAAACCAAACGAAAATTAGATTTTAAACTATTCATCTAAATATAGAATTAACAATTATGCCAGACAATTTTTTCAAAGATGGTTTCTCGAAAATAAGAATTATGAAATTGAAAATCGTGAAGTTTAAGAATTAGATTCATAAGCTGAAATATTAGAACTAGAAGATAAATTAACGGAATACCATAATTTACAAAATTCTAAAATTCTATCCAAACATCAGACCTAATCAAGGTGTGACACACAGCACAGTGACAAAAATCCATTGTCGACTAGGCATAAATAGAGGGGTCGGCTCTCGAAGTGTTACCAATTAAAGTGCTGTAAATTGGTCAATTTTTTTTTTTGTTTTTTTTTTTTTTCAAAACTTCAGTATATCGTAGAAACATTTCAAATTTGATGAAGCCACCTTTAGCGCGTATAACAGAATCGAGTCTGTCCCAGAAGGCTTCACAAGCTGCTCCAATTTGGTCTGATGGTATTTTGTCCCATTCTCGGCGTAGAGCAATCTTTTAAGCGTCTTTAGCCTTCAGAATAGACCATATGAAAAAAATCCTTTTGACTTAAATCCGGAGAATGGGGTGGCTATTGTTGTGAAGTAATGAATCTGCGAATTTTTTATTATAAAAACCGTTGGGTTTCACAGTCTTTATGGAATGGTGTTGAGTCTTGTTGAAACGTCCAGTGGTTTCAATATTGAATTGTTTACGTGTCTAAGGTAACAAAGCCTCGTTTAAATTATTTTCACGGTATATTTCTTTTTTTACCTTTACGCGTTGTTCAATGAAAACGAGTGGTGCGAATGGCTGTTATTGCGGCCCAAACCATCACTGAAACAATCGTTTGCTTTCGCAGAGCAATCGCTCGTCTAAATTTTCGCTCGTCTAAATTGTCTTTTGATTAATACTCTTACCATACCCGATCGTTTTGTTTGTTTCCTTATTGCTGAACCATAGAAATGTTTGCATCAGAAAAGAGCAAATTCTCAAGCTCGCCACCAATGTGCAAATGTGCCTACTCTTGCTTGGTGAGCTGCGTTTGATGCAGGTGTTATATCTTGCCCGTTTTGTATTTTGTCGGGCTTCAAGCGTAGTTAATTTTTTAATATGCATGCAATTGAACTGCGCTGTCGTGGATTACGTTGAATTCTGGTCCTCACCTTTCGAACCATTTCTGACGATGTTGTTGTTTTGGATGTTCATCTCCATGGGGTTGGAAGTATGATTGTAGCGTGTAATGGTTAGATACACAAACATTTTTGCTGGTTGCGGCTGGTTGCGATTTTTAAGCAAAAAAGCAACTGTTGTGTTTGAAAGCTATTTTGATAACTTTTTTAACTGCAACGTAAAACGTTATGCTTCAATAGGCTTGTAAACAACAAAACAGATTGCCGCTTGTCAAAAAATGAGCGCGCTGTCATTAGCTGATTGGTTGCTAAAGCAGAATGAAGTTGGTAACATTTCGAACGCCATCCCCTATACACTGAATGCGTGGCTATTTTTAAAGTATTATGTCCACCAAAATAACTAATTGTTTTTTTTTAAATGTACAATTAAATAATTTTATGTAGTTTGTTTTTGCTAAATAAAACATAACTCTTTGTTTTTAAATAAATAATATTAAAAAATTATTTAGCTGTTTTTTGGTAAAAAAATATTTTTTCGAGTACTCGAGTAACCGGTTAATTTGAAAACAGAAACTCGACTACTCGATTAATCAAATTTCGAGTAAAATAGAAACCCTAAGCACATGACATAATTTTTTACGGTCTAGCAACCATTTTTAAGACCATTTTTGTTGTGCTTTTTGTCACGAATGTTTAAGCACGCCTCAAGCGCCATAGCAATTTTTTTATTTTTTCATTTTTTTTATTCATTTTGTATTTCGCTGTAAAAACTTTCATGCCCAACAATTAAAACGCAAAAATCACAAACGTCAAGATTTTATCATTTGTACTAAATGCAAGCAAAAGGAAAAATATTATCAGATATTTTATTGGATCGTGTGGATGCAACATCTGATTTGGTCGGACCGACCGTGCGTCGGCCCGACAAGTCAGATCGTGTAAAGGCGCCATTCAGTTACGCCATTCAAGACAATTTTTACTAAGCTTTAGATAAATAACATTTTTCGCTTTAGATATTAAGTATGTGTGTATTCGAGATCTATGTATCATGCTAAAATAAAACTTAGTGTTTGGTATCAACATACAACAAATATTATTTCCAAAACAATTTAAATTTCAGATTTAAATCATAGTTTAGTAATACAATTAAATAACTCCAAAGTGGCATGCAGCTTGATAACGTTTGTTATCTTAACATTTGCTAACTATAACCGCAAAAAAAAATCATAAATTGGGCATCAATTTCGCGCCGATATTGTATCTTAATAGATCTTAAAATTCTATAAAAAATTTAAGCATTCGCATCTTAATTCGCATCAAGATAAAAGATCGTATGTTTAGTGCATTAACGTGTTAAGAATAATATAAAATTGTAAAATTAACCATTAACAATTAATGAGTGTTTTAAAATGAAAGTTATCAGAGTTAGATCAGCTCCATTTATTTACATAAAATTATGCCGATTGTATTGAATCACAATTTACCGAACGTTATTATGATGCCGTAGAAATAAAAATAATTGCCTTAATTCCGGAATACAAAAATATTCAATCGATCAAATTATTTAAAAGAACACAAAAAACTAATTAATTTTATTTTCAATAAAATTTATATTTATTTAATTATTTTAATGTGGTTAAAACATTAATTATCGTATAAATTTATTTTTTTTTGTTTGTTTTTATTTAAACAAATTTTAATTGTAAAATATTTTTAATTTACAGCCACATCATTAATTTGTACTTAATGGGTTATTATATATTAAAATAAAATTTTATTTATTTTATTTTATCGAATATTTTTTTATTGTAATTAATAATGAATAAAAATAGACAAAGGAGTTGTCTCAGCAATTCTGATATTTTCCTTTTGCCAAAATAATAATTTTAAAAACATTTATTGTTCGGATGTTTTTTTTTTACTTCTGTAATAATAATAAAATTATATGAAGATAATTTAATAATCATAAAAATATATATTTTTTTTTTATATTTCTGTTAATTTCTACGAAATTAAATTTTATAGTTCATTGATTTCAGTTTTATTTTTATATCTGTTTTCAATTACACGGTATAAAACTGATTATCGTATAGTTTTTATACTCGATAATTCAGTGGATGGCTAGCTATGCAAGTAGTCGGTATTTTATGGTCTGTTTCAAATGAGTTCAATGGCAAGGGCAAATGATGATATAAATTTAAAAAAATATTTTTGTAATGAAATTTTAAATTAATATTTTATTATTCTTACTATGATCAATTTATGCACTTTTAACGGTTGTATTCAAATGTGAAGTTAATTATTATAGCATTTGATTTTATGATAAAGCGTTGATTGAGGCTAATGGTCGAGTATTGCGGTCATCTTAATAATGGGGTTGGGCAATTAAGCAAAACAACAGTTTTTTTAAAACTAAATGTTGTTATTTAAAATTCTGCACGCAGAAAAACGTATCGTGGTAACGTAAATGGGATTGGTCATGTATCTGTCTATAAAAATATAATGTAATTGAGATCAAATCACTAACAGTTCGGTTTCGAACTAACGATATTAAACGCCAAAAGCCAATATGAATAATAACAAAAAAAAAACAAAGTGATATAATTGATGAGGCCAACAGACGACATTGTTTTACGCCAAATGTACATAGATCTCGCATACACCATTCATAATTTGTAAAGCAAAAAATTGTACCTAGGTTCTTGATTTGTAATAAAAATTGTCTTGTATTATCAAAATCATAATGATTGAATTTCAAAAAAGGAACAAAGTTAAACATTGTTAAAAAAATTAATCTCCACTGAAAAATTTTTAAAAGGTCTTATTGAAGCTGCTATTTCTTGTACACCGATGTCCACCACATTTCACATGGTTCTTCATATTTATGAAAAAAGCTTTAGTATGAAGTTTTTTGACGAACAGTCAATCCGCCTTTGGCACTATTCTGTTAATTTCCCGGGAATAGGGAATTTGGGAAAGACTTTATTATGTAATTTTTATTTAAACATTTTATTTCTGACATACTGAGGTAAAAGTTAGTGTTCATTTTTTTTTTTTTGAAAACAAAATAAATTGGGCCCTGGTAATTTAGGTATAGAAAAATTATTCTCAATTTGTAAATATTTACATCAAATTTTTCTTCATATAAATTCTTTCCCCAGTTCTCTATACGTATGTGAAGATAGCCCGAAACCCATCCCGAGAAAAGACTTTTCAAAAATTGGTTTGAGTCTACGCTTAATACGATAAAAACCTTTTGGCCCGAAAAAACAACATGAAACATCTCAAAATTACACTCTATCCCGAAAAAAAAATTATTTAAAAACCTGTGTATTATTTTTATGATTTTAAAATATTTACGTTCCAAAAAATGTAATGTGTTGTACGTTGTACAACAATAAAACAGTAACATAATTATTTTAAAGAAAATCTTAGTACATATTTCTGTATTCTTTCTGTAATATTATAAATATAATAAAGACGCGTTGTTGTGTTTACACCAAATATTTAATTTAATCTTAACAAAAAACACGCGTATGATCTATATAACTAATAGAAACCTAAATTTATAGATATTAGAGTATAAAAAACCACATTACACACTCAAACACACATAAATCCGATTACATGAATTGCCGAGTACATTGGTTGATGGAAGTGACTCGATTTGATCATTTCTGACTTATATTAGGTAACCTAGTTGCATACGATGGGGATTAGGAGTATTTCTGGGCCCAGATTTAACCGATGTTTGTTTTATATGAAATGCTCCCATTAATACTCATGTATCGTCGCTCACAAGGATTGCCGTGAATATTGGTATATTGGAGTGACTCGATTTGATCATTTCTGACTTATATATGGTAACCTAGTTGCCATACGTTGGGGATTAGGAGTATTTCTGGGCCCAGATTTAACCGATGTTTGTTGTATATGAAATGCTCCCATTAATACTCATGTATCGTCGCTCACAAGGATTGCCGAATACATTGGTTGATGGAAGTGACTCGACTTGATCATTTCTGGCTTATATATGGTAACTTAGTTGCCATACGATGGGGATTAGGAGCATTTCTGGGCCCAGATTTAACCGATGTTTGTTGTATATAAAATGCTCCCATTAATACTCATGTATCGTCGCTCACATAGATTGCCGAATACATTGGTTGATGGAAGTGACTCGATTTGATCATTTCGGACTTATATGTGGTAACTTAGTTGCCATACGATGGGGATTAGGAGCATTTCTGGGCCCAGATTTAACCGATGTTTGTTGTATATGAAATAATCCCGTTAATACTCATGTATCGTCGCTCACAAGGATTGCCGAGTACATTGGTGGATGGAAGTGACTCGATTTGATCATTTCTGACTTATATTAGTTAACCTTGTTGCCATACGATGGGGATTAGGAGTATTTCTGGGCCCAGATTTAACCGATGTTTGTTTTATATGAAATGCTCCCATTAATACTCATGTATCGTCGCTCACAAGGATTGCCGAGTATATCAGTTGATTGAAGTGATTTGGTTTGATCATTTCTGACATATATGGTAACCTAGTTGCCATACGATGGGGATTAGGAGTATTTCTGGGCCCAGATTTAACCAATGTTTGTTTTATATGAAATGCTCCCATTAATACTCATGTATCGTCGCTCACAAGGATTGCCGAGTACATTGGTTGATGGAAGTGACTCGATTTGATCATTTCGGACTTATATGTGGTAACTTAGTTGCCATACGATGGGGATTAGGAGTATTTCTGGGCCCAGATTTAACCGATGTTTGTTGTATATGAAATAATCCCGTTAATACTCATGTATCGTCGCTCACAAGGATTGCCGTGTATATTGGTATATTGGAGTGATTCAATTTGATCATTTCTGACTTATATATGGTAACCTAGTTGCCATACGATGGGCATTAGGAGTATTTCTGGGCCCAGATTTAACCGATGTTTCTTTATGAAATGCTCCCATTAATACTCATGTATCGTCACTCACAAGGATTGCCGTGTACATTGGTTGATGGAAGTGACTCGATTTGATCATTTCTGACTTATATATGGTAACCTAGTTGCCATACGATGGGGATTAGGAGCATTTCTGGGCCCAGATTTAACCGATGTTTGTTGTATATGAAATGCTCCCATTAATACTCATATATCGTCACTCACAAGGATTGCCGAGTACGTTGGTTGATGGAAGTGACTCGATTTGATCATTTCTGACTTATATTAGTTAACCTTGGTTCCATACGATGGGGATTAGGAGTATTTCTGGGCCCAGATTTAACCGATGTTTGTTTTATATGAAATGCTCCCATTAATACTCATGTATCGTCGCTCACAAGGATTGCCGAGTATATCAGTTGATTGAAGTGATTTGATTTGATCATTTCTGACTTATATATGGTAACCTAGTTGTCATGCGTTGGGGATTAGGAGTATTTCTGGGCCCAGATTTAACCGATGTTTGTTGTATATGAAATGCTCCCATTAATACTCATATATCGTCATTCACAAGGATTGCCGAGTACATTGGTTGATGGAAGTGACTCGATTTGATCATTTCTGACTAAATTAGGTAACCTAGTTGCCATATGATGAGGATTAGGAGTATTTCTGGGCCCAGATTTAACCGATGTTTGTTTTATATGAAATGCTCCCATTAATACTCATGTATCGTCGCTCACAAGGATTGCCGAGTACATTGGTTGATGGAAGTGACTCGATTTGATCATTTCGGACTTATATGTGGTAACCTAGTTGCCATACGATGGGGATTAGGAGCATTTCTGGGCCCAGATTTAACCGATGTTTGTTGTATATGAAATGCTCCCATTAATACTCATGTATCGTCGCTCACAAGGATTGCCGAATACATTGGTTGATGGAAGTGACTCGATTTGATCATTTCGGACTTATATGTGGTAACTTAGTTGCCATACGATGGGGATTAGGAGCATTTCTGGGCCCAGATTTAACCGATGTTTGTTGTATATGAAATAATCCCGTTAATACTCATGTATCGTCGCTCACAAGGATTGCCGAGTACATTGGTTGATGGAAGTGACTCGATTTGATCATTTCTGACTTATATTAGTTAACCTTGTTGCCATACGATGGGGATTAGGAGTATTTCTGGGCCCAGATTTAACCGATGTTTGTTTTATATGAAATGCTCCCATTAATACTCATGTATCGTCGCTCACAAGGATTGCCGAGTATATCAGTTGATTGAAGTGATTTGGTTTGATCATTTCTGACATATATGGTAACCTAGTTGCCATACGATGGGGATTAGAAGTATTTCTGGGCCCAGATTAACCAATGTTTGTTTTATATGAAATGCTCCCATTAATACTCATGTATCGTCGCTCACAAGGATTGCCGAGTACATTGGTTGATAGAAGTGACTCGATTTGATCATTTCGGACTTATATGTGGTAACTTAGTTGCCATACGATGGGGATTAGGAGCATTTCTGGGCCCAGATTTAACCGATGTTTGTTGTATATGAAATAATCCCGTTAATACTCATGTATCGTCGCTCACAAGGATTGCCGTGTATATTGGTATATTGGAGTGATTCAATTTGATCATTTCTGACTTATATATGGTAACCTAGTTGCCATACGATGGGCATTAGGAGTATTTCTGGGCCCAGATTTAACCGATGTTTGTTTATGAAATGCTCCCATTAATACTCATGTATCGTCATTCACAAGGATTGCCGTGTACATTGGTTGATGGAAGTGACTCGATTTGATCATTTCTGACTTATATATGGTAACCTAGTTGCCATACGATGGGGATTAGGAGCATTTCTGGGCCCAGATTTAACCGATGTTTGTTGTATATGAAATGCTCCCATTAATACTCATATATCGTCACTCACAAGGATTGCCGAGTACATTGGTTGATGGAAGTGACTCGATTTGATCATTTCTGACTTATATTAGTTAACCTTGTTGCCATACGATGGGGATTAGGAGTATTTCTGGGCCCAGATTTAACCGATGTTTGTTTTATATGAAATGCTCCCATTAATACTCATGTATCGTCGCTCACAAGGATTGCCGAGTATATCAGTTGATTGAAGTGATTTGATTTGATCATTTCTGACTTATATATGGTAACCTAGTTGTCATGCGTTGGGGATTAGGAGTATTTCTGGGCCCAGATTTAACCGATGTTTGTTGTATATGAAATGCTCCCATTAATACTCATATATCGTCATTCACAAGGATTGCCGAGTACATTGGTTGATGGAAGTGACTCGATTTGATCATTTCTGACTAAATTAGGTAACCTAGTTGCCATATGATGAGGATTAGGAGTATTTCTGGGCCCAGATTTAACCAATGTTTGTTTTATATGAAATGCTCCCATTAATACTCATGTATCGTCGCTCACAAGGATTGCCGAGTACATTGGTTGATGGAAGTGACTCGATTTGATCATTTCGGACTTATATGTGGTAACTTAGTTGCCATACGATGGGGATTAGGAGCATTTCTGGGCCCAGATTTAACCGATGTTTGTTGTATATGAAATAATCCCGTTAATACTCATGTATCGTCGCTCACAAGGATTGCCGTGTATATTGGTATATTGGAGTGATTCAATTTGATCATTTCTGACTTATATATGGTAACCTAGTTGCCATACGATGGGCATTAGGAGTATTTCTGGGCCCAGATTTAACCGATGTTTGTTTATGAAATGCTCCCATTAATACTCATGTATCGTCACTCACAAGGATTGCCGTGTACATTGGTTGATGGAAGTGACTCGATTTGATCATTTCTGACTTATATATGGTAACCTAGTTGCCATACGATGGGGATTAGGAGCATTTCTGGGCCCAGATTTAACCGATGTTTGTTTTATATGAAATGCTCCCATTAATACTCATATATCGTCACTCACAAGGATTGCCGAGTACATTGGTTGATGGAAGTGACTCGATTTGATCATTTCTGACTCATATTAGTTAACCTTGTTGCCATACGATGGGGATTAGGAGTATTTCTGGGCCCAGATTTAACCGATGTTTGTTTTATATGAAATGCTCCCATTAATACTCATGTATCGTCGCTCACAAGGATTGCCGAGTATATCAGTTGATTGAAGTGATTTGATTTGATCATTTCTGACTTATATATGGTAACCTAGTTGTCATGCGTTGGGGATTAGGAGTATTTCTGGGCCCAGATTTAACCGATGTTTGTTGTATATGAAATGCTCCCATTAATACTCATATATCGTCATTCACAAGGATTGCCGAGTACATTGGTTGATGGAAGTGACTCGATTTGATCATTTCTGACTAAATTAGGTAACCTAGTTGCCATATGATGAGGATTAGGAGTATTTCTGGGCCCAGATTTAACCGATGTTTGTTTTATATGAAATGCTCCCATTAATACTCATGTATCGTCGCTCACAAGGATTGCCGAGTACATTGGTTGATGGAAGTGACTCGATTTGATCATTTCGGACTTATATGTGGTAACCTAGTTGCCATACGATGGGGATTAGGAGCATTTCTGGGCCCAGATTTAACCGATGTTTGTTGTATATGAAATAATCCCGTTAATACTCATGTATCGTCGCTCACAAGGATATCCGTGTATATTGGTATGTTGGAGTGATTCGATTTGATCATTTCTGACTTATATATGGTAACCTAGTTGTCATGCGTTGGGGATTAGGAGTATTTCTGGGCCCAGATTTAACCGATGTTTGTTGTATATGGAATGCTCCCATTAATACTCATGTATCGTCGCTCACAAGGATTGCCGAGTACATTGGTTGATGGAAGTGACTCGACTTGATCATTTCTGACTTATATTAGGTAACCTAAATGCCATACGATGGGCATTAGGAGTATTTCTGGGCCCAGATTTAACCGATGTTTGTTGTATATGAAATGCTCCCATTAGTACTCATATATCGTCATTCACAAGGATTGCCGAGTACATTGGTTGATGGAAGTGACTCGATTTGATCATTTCTGAATAAATTAGGTAACCTAGTTGCCATATGATGGGGATAAGGAGTATTTCTGGGCCCAGATTTAACCAATGTTTGTTTTATATGAAATGCTCCCATTAATACTCATGTATCGTCGCTCACAAGGATTGCCGAGTGAATTGGTTGATGGAAGTGATTCGATTTGATCATTTCTGACTTATATATGGTAACTTAGTTGCCATACGTTGGGGATTAGGAGTATTTCTGGGCCCAGATTTAACCGATGTTTGTTGTATATGAAATGCTCCCATTAATACTCATGTATCGTCACTCACAAGGATTGCCGAGTACATAGCGTAGACTTGAACCAATTTTTGAAAAGTCTTTTCTCGGGATGGTTTTCGGGCTATCTTCACATACTTGTTCTCTATTCCCGAGGAAATACCCGAATAGTGAAATTTGTTTGTAAAAATACCGGGTTTTGGGGAAAGAAAATTTTCTATCAAAACACTTGTTATGTATACTTAGGTGTTAGAAATTTCTAACTTAATGCAAAGGTCAATCCCTACAAAACTCCCCTTCAGTGCAAAAAAGTCGCAAAATATGCTGTCAAATTGATCAAAAATCAAGTATAAATTTTTTTTTTTTTTATATCTATAAACTTTCAAGTGACTTATAGGTCTATTCCACTACAACAGCGTTTCGTTTTGCAGAAAACTAGATCAAAAAAAAAAAAAAGAGATTCTCTCCGTGTCTGTACATCAGATTAACATTTTTTGAAAATTGTTTTGATGCCATAATTATAAATAAAAAATATCAAAAAAGTATTTTTTTTTGCAGGTGTATACATTTTTTTGTGCTAACATTGGACCAAAACTCGAAAATTTAAGAAAGATGCGTGCTATTCAAGAAGCACCAGATGATAATTTGGGTTATGATATATGTTCCGATGATGTCGGTAGTGTTGTGCAAATTACGCGTAAAAAATAATTGTTTACACTTTTTACGTAAATAATGATAATTACGGTAAAAAATGTAATTAACTAGCAACGTATGGCATCAAAATACTAAAATTAATAAAGTAATTTAAAATATCTTATTTTCGAGTAGATAATATAGCCATTACAAGCAGCTATGTACTTCTATTGAAACTTTATTAATATATTATAGATTATTTTGTGGGTCCAACATCTGCTAACTAATGGAGCTATTACAATAATTTATTGTGTAAATTATTACATACATATTTATTAGCATCAACATTTATAATAAACATCAACGTACTTTTCTATCAGCAGATCCATCTATGAGTCAAAGGATGAAATATCTTTTTAATAGCTCAAGGACAATAAAATTTCACGAGGACTCAAGGAGCTTATACAAATTTCATTGGATTTCTGGAAGCGCCAACTAATTATTACGTGAACCGTGGAATGGTAAGTTTTGAATTTCGATGTACTGTTACTACAAAAAAAATATATTTTAGTATCGAAAATATTTATTTCGTTATGAAGCGCTGGATATAGCACATTAGGTTGAATTCATCAGGAAGATTGTATGATATATGTTTGCTGATCTTGGAATAACGCTGGGTAATTTATCTGCGACTGATTTCGAATTTAAAAAAAATCACCCAATTAGAATTTTAGCGTATATAGGTGTTTACAGTTTTACACTAAATACATACGTTTAAAAAATCGAAAACCCCGGATTTGCGAGCATTAAATACACAAAAATTTATTTTAGCCAACAATAAAAGTAAAATTCAAATGTCAAAATTCCAATAGATGTAGTTAGTGGTTGTATTATCGAAAATAACGTATTTTAAACTATTTTACTAATTTAGCGTAATTAATGTTACGTAATTAATCTGCACAACACTGGATGTTGGTGAAAAAAATCATCAGTGTCACGTTTTAATCGCACCGATGCTTTCGAGTCAACAAAGATTGCACCCACGCATGAGGCCCTGCAACGACAACGTGAATACTGATTTACGCCAGCTCCAACTAATCGAGACTCGAAGGAGCCTATTTTGATGTATAAGAAGTTGGCCCGAAATTTCTATCCCGAAAAGGCTTTTTCCATATAGTGTGAGTCTTTGCTAAACCACATAAAAATAATTCCATCCCGAAAATTTTATTGTTAAATTAAAAAAAAAATAAATACTTAGCCCGAATAAATTGTAAAATTATATTACTGTTTGCAGAAAAAAGCTTCACAATATAATAATAAATTACATCTACTTTCTTCCTAATCCCGAAAACTATTTTCTATACATTCTTTAGTTGAAAATATGTTCATTACCAAATTTCCTGGTGCCGAACACAGAGATGACCCCCTCCCTTGGCATATGGAGTTAGATGTGCCAATGTGCATAGAATTATATTCAGGCGCCCATTTGAAAATCACGAGGATTGATGGTGAATATTGATCAACCCGAAAACCACTTTCTATACATTCTTCAGTTGAAAATATGTTCATTACCAAATTAGCTGGTGCCGAACACAGAGATGACCCCCTACCTTGGCATATGGAGTTAGATGTGCCGATGTGCATAGAAGTTATATCCAGGCGCCCATTTGAAAATCACGAGGATTGATGGTGAATATTGCTCATCCTGAAAACCACTTTCTATACATTCTTCAGTTGAAAGTATGTTCATTACCAAATTTCATGGTGCCGAACACAGAGATGACCCCCTACCTTGGCATATGGAGTTAGGTGTGCCAATGTCCATAGAACTTATATTCAGGCGCCCATTTGAAAATCACGAGGGTTGATCGTGAATATTGATCATCCCGAAAACCACTTTCTATACATTCTTCAGTTAAAAGTATGTTCATTACCAAATTTCCTGGTGCCGAACACAGAGATGACCCCCTCCCTTGGCATATGGAGTTAGATGAGCCAATGTGCATAGAACTTATATTCATTCGCCCATTTGAAAATCACGAGGATTGATGGTGAATATTGATCATCCCGAAAACCACTTTCTATACATTCTTTAGTTGAAAATATGTTCATTACCAAATTTCCTGGTGCCGAACACAGAGATGACCCCCTACCTTGGCATATGGAGTTAAGTGTGCCAATGTGCATAGAACTTATATGCAGGCGCCCATTTGAAAATCACGAGGGTTGATCGTGAATATTGATCATCCCGAAAACCACTTTCAATACATTCTTCAGTTGAAAGTATGATCGTTACCAAATTTCCGGGGGCCGAACACAGAGATGACCCCCTCCCTTGGCATATGGAGTTTGGTTCCCTGGGGAACACCATAACTTAAGTTACCTCGATCACTGCACTTGCAGAAAGTGCAACAATACTTCCTCTGTAGATTTTCTCTCTATGAAACCGAATTGTTAGTAGAATTAAGGTTTTAAATGAAAAACACAGATATATTATAATATTATGATTTATTTATTCTTATAATTAAAAACATACATATCATTGAAATTACAACAATAAATATATATTTCACAACTCTAAAATCAGGAACTTCTTGTTGCGTTGGTCTTCTTAGCATATGCAGATAATGTACCAATCTGCATTTTCGACACAGAGACACATAGGCACACAGTCACACAGCACACAGACGCCACAGACACACAAACACACACACACGCACACAGTCACAGACACACACACACACACACACACAGATACAGATACAGATACAAATACAGATACAGATACAGATACAGATAGGTAGGGAGGGGGTCATCTCTGTGTTCGACACCAGGAAATTTGGTAATGAACATACTTTCAACTGAAGAATGTATAGAAAGTGGTTTCCAGGATGAGCAATATTCACCATCAATCCTCATGATTTTCAAATGGGCGCCTGGATATAAGTTCTATGCGCATTGGCACATCTAACTCCATATGCCAAGGTAGCTGGTCATCTCTGTGTTCGGCACCAGGAAATTTGGTAATGAACATACTTTCAACTGAAGAATGTATAGAAAGTGGTTTTCGGGATGATCAATATTCACGATCAATCCTCGTGATTTTCAAATGGGCGCCTGGATATAAGTTCTATGCACATTGGCACACCTCACTCCATATGCCAAGGTAGGGGGTCATCTCTGTGTCGGCACCAGGAAATTTGGTAATGAACATACTTTCAACTGAAGAATGTATAGAAAGTGGTTTTCGGGATGATCAATATTCACCATCAATCCTCGTGATTTTCAAATGGGCGCCTGAATATAAGTTCTATGCACATTGGCACACCTAACTCTATATGCCAAGGTAGCTGGTCATCTCTGTGTTCGGCACCAGCTAATTTGGTAATGAACATATTTTCAACTGAAGAATGTATAGAAAGTGGTTTTCGGGATGATCAATATTCACCATCAATCCTCGTGATTTTCAAATGGGCGCCTGAATATAAGTTCTATGCACATTGGCACACCTCACTCCATATGCCAAGGTAGGGGGTCATCTCTGTGTTCGGCACCAGCTAATTTGGTAATGAACATATTTTCAACTGAAGAATGTATAGAAAGTGGTTTTCGGGATGATCAATATTCACGATCAATCCTCGTGATTTTCAAATGGGCGCCTGAATATAAGTTCTATGGACATTGGCACACCTAACTCCATATGCCAAGGTAGGGGGTCATCTCTGTGTTCGGCACCAGGAAATCTGGTAATGAACATACTTTCAACTGAAGAATGTATAGAAAATAGTTTTCGGGGTTAGCAAGAAAGTAGATGTAATTTATTATTATATTGTGAAGCTTTTTTTTGCAAACAGTAATATAATTTTACAATTTATTCGGGCTAAGTATTTATTTTTTTTCTATAATTTAACAATAAAATTTTCGGGATGGAATTATTTTTATGTGGCTTAGCAAAGACACACACTATATGGAAAAAAGCCTTTTCGGGATAGAAATTTCGGGCCAACTTCTTATACATCCTATTTTGATTTTTTCGCTAGTGTTTTTCTCGATAGTATTGATCGATTCGATAACTTCGAGAATAGCTATTTTGATTTTTTCGATAGTGCTGTTTTTTCGATAATATCGATTCATATTATTGATGGTGTAGTTTTGTTTGGCTGGTTAAGCAAAACCATGAAATTTTTGTGTTTGGAGTTATTAGATGAAATTTATTTATAATTTTGATAATAATAGAATCGATCATCGGTATTTTTATAAATATAAATGATTATGACTCAGAAGAAATGACGCCAGCTTACATTAAAAGAAAACGGATACTTGGTAATTAATAAATTAATTTTTTTAAAACATAACCTTACTTTTTCCAACTATTCACGGTTCTCTGGAGGACCTGCAGAATCCATTTCATATCAGGACAAGATACTAAAATTTCGATTCGATCAACATGTGTTTTCGTCCTATTATTACCTATTTCATCCTATCCTAAAAAATATACAAATAATTAATTTAATAACACGTATTTAATAATAATATAGTATTGTTTTAATTAAATTTTAATTGTAACTCGCACATTTCCTAAACTTATATTTATCCACTTTTTTTTTTTTGATACTATAATATGAAAAATGATCTTCGACACGTTGAATGCAATTGTATACTAACGATATTATCGAGAAAAAACACTATCGACAAATTTCCGTTAGTTCGAAAAAAAAAAATACTATTGAAAAAACCATAATAGGCCCCCCGGATACAATTACCAACCTCGCAAAATTATCTTCAGTTGGTAACGAGGGTAGCACTAGATAGATGATTACCTTTTGAATTATGGGATAAAACTAATCCGATGCTCGTTGGTTTTAGTAACACCATATGTTTACATCCAGAGCCCATCCCAAAAATAATTTCTGGTTCTTTCAGTGTAAATTTATTAGTAAATGTATTACTTTCTAAGAAATACAAAGTTATAAAATATTTTAATCTTGAGGAGTTTCTTTCATTCGATTTATCATGATCACCACCACCTCGTCCACTTTTTTGTAAATGTAAATCTTTTGGTTTATCTAGAGGTAATATAAATCCTTGTGCCATTTACAATTTTCGGTGCAAAAAACCGCGCCGCAAATGCCGCGTGTGCAATCAGAATTAATTCAGTAAGGGTGAGTGGCACTTTTTTACTGCGGTTGCCCCTGGCAGGACGTCTTCGTTCATCGTGTAGCGTTCATACGAGTCAGTTAAATAGGGCATAGAATATTACCATGATTAGTATAACCTGATCAAAAATTTACTGGCGACGCAAAATAATTTTATTAATAAATTATTTCTACCATAAACAAATTTTACTTACAAATAAATAGTGAGATTAAATCGCAAAGTTTTGATGAAAGTTGTCTTGAACGCCAACATATCTAGTGATCTAAAGTAAAACAAAATTGTCGACCGTGTCATTAAATTCAACCGTGTCATATAATCATGTTAAATACTACACAGGAAATGCATGTAATCCGGATCAAATAGAAATTGATCTGTATAGTCACAGAAATTAGATTATGTGGTATAATTGAGCTCAAATTGTATAGATTAATGTCATTCAACATTTTCAAAATTTTAATTATAATTGTCCGTTCAATAACATTCAAATGATTAATCGTATTATACTTTTCTTTTGAATCCGAATCATCCTCTTTCATATCACTGCTGTTATTGTCCGGTTTCAATGATTGATACACAGTTTTTTGTAATTTTGATGTTTCAAGTCACTGTCGATATAATTTTTATATAATTCGCGACAAATTGTAAATTATTATTGGCCGCACTCTTGAGGAATTTGTCATCTATTTTCAGCAACGAGTGCAATAGGTATATTCTAAATGTTTGACTGGACTGGTTTTTATTTAGATTTTTTTAGGGTTTAAAAATCTAACAGCTTCGATTTTTTTTTGTCATTTTTTCGCCTGTTGAACAAATTTCACTTTATATTTGATTTTTTAGGATAATTATTAACTTGTCAAAAATTTCTTTTTATATAATTTATTTCCATTTTAAAGCAAAGAGGCGGACATCTGACGGAATATTTTAAAACTTGAATATTTTGGAACTAGAGAGAAAGTTGATCCACTTTTCTTCTTGAATTTCTTGAATTAATATTTTTGTGGTTTTTGTCGGCCAATTGTGTTTGGTCTCAATTTTTAATAGACAAATGTCAAAAATAACTTATCAAATTTACGTATATGAGGCTAAATTTGATAAAAACATTTTATAAAACATGCATATTGCACTATCAAAGGAAATTGATACTTTTATAAACACCTTTCACATACATATTTTATACTGTAATTCCGGACAAAGGCCCATTCCACACGTAAAAAAAACTCGGATTTTTCTTCGTTTCATTCCCCGTTTACCTATGATACAAGTTTTAATTGCGACTTAAACAAATATTCTGTTCAACCACACAACTCAAACATAAATGAAATAAAAAATATTTCAAGGACATTTTTGACTCATTTTAGTTAAAATTTTATTTAAGAGAGAGCAGATACATTGGTTTAAAAAAAATGCCAAAATACAAAAAACTCTCGTGTGGAATGGCCTAAAGAGATATTGTCACATTTTTTCTAGAAGGTTGTGGTAGCAATAGAAAAGAAATAATTTAAAAACGAAACAGCCGCCAATTTCAGCTTAGGAAAATGAGACATAAATTTCGATAAGGTATCGAAAATGTGATGTTACAAAATGCCACCCCTGATTTTCCATTTAAATTTATAATAAAGTGTTTTGGAATTTTTCTAACTACTTTTGTCTTTAATTGAGCAAAATAAAGGATGGCATATATTAAGACTGGGTGATGGCCACGATGATAAGGGCCATACAATGAAATGCACAAGATGAAAGGAAACTACATAGTGTCCGAGACTACTTATATCCGATACACACAAACCGAAAGCTAAGTATTGTTATTTGTGGCTGACACGGATAGAAATTAATGCAATATCTGTTTTTGTTTCAGAACGAATCGATCTGGACATTATGGATCATCTTTTTTTTATAAAAAAGAAAAAAGGTGGTGCTTTATTTAATTGTTGTTTAGTGTACGTCTCGAAAAACTTTATAAATGGCCCTAATAATATGGCCCTTCGTACGGTAGGTTTAAACCAGTGTTTACCATGACCACTAAAAAATGTATATTTACTCTCCGTAAAACAAGCGCGAAGCCATATTTGTATCAGCTGGGATATAAATATTGCGTTGCGCTTGTTTCCTTGTCTCTTTCAGAATAACATTTATTATGTCACATTGCAATTTTTCAACAAAAGTTGAAAGATCCATTGGATTTGCCTTTGATAATATCATCTGGTATCGTTCAACTATGTCCGTAGACTAGCTCTTGATCAAGTGAAGATCCAATAAAACTAATAAAACTATTGGTAACTCTGCACACTAATCTATCGTTTCCCCTGAGCTGTTAAGGAAACCTTGAGCTGTCTATAAAAACTCTCAAATCAACCGTTCTACTAGAGGTGATAGGCGGTAGTTCTAACATATTTGCCTCAAATAACTATAAGGTACATATAGTGTGACCAGTTGCAATTTCTAATGGAATTCCCAGTCAGGCAGTAATTGTTCCATGTAGGCTCTAGGTACTGTTAAGATGTACGAAAAATTATTTAGTGATGGTTAAGGACCAACAAAAACTAAATGAATGTGAGCAAATCTGCCAGAAGGAATCTGACAGCGCCCGATTTCCGAATAATTATGACGTGTCACTTTCGATTTCTGACACGCTCATAAGTCTCTGCCCAAAATTCTATCCCTATTCCCTATGTTCATAGAAGGCCAGAAAAATGTCGAATTATAATTTTTCTGGTGGCCATAATTCCCGGATGATCTAACCATGATGAGAATTAAAATTCGAGCGGCACTGCTTCAGCACCCACTGAACCTAATGAACGAAAAGTTCAGTAATATACGAAATAAGTTTTTACCTTGTTTTTGAAGTACATTGAAGTTTCCTATGTCAAGTCCAATTAAATAATAAGCATAATTCTCCGTAAATTGTGATAAAGTATCCGATACTAAATTATACGACACTTTTATTTATCGTATACTCATTACGAAATTGGGCTATAAAACCTAAATGACGCACTTTTCCAACATAAGAAAAGTGTTTCACGATCAGACGCGGAGTATTTGAATTAGCTGGAGTTAGCTTTGTCGAAAAGTACCCAATCGTCTCCCAATTTTCATTGCTCTCTCTCTCTCTCTAGCATTTACGTCCCATGAAGGGATTTTGCCGCCCGCACTATGGTCCTCCATCCTTCTCGGTCCATCGCTCTCGTCCTCCAATTTCGACATCCTAATACGAGTAGGTCTTGTTCGACGTCGTCACGCCAGCGCAGTCGGGGTCTTCCTCTACGACGTACTCCGGCTGGTTGTTGATGGAACACTTTGTAAATCATTCGTTGTTGTGGAGACCTTGCAACGTAGCCGAGCCATCTCACTCGATTAGATTTAATGAAGCCGATAATATCGCTACCTCCGAGAAGTTGCTTTATTTCGTGGTTCATGCGAATCCGGTATTCATTGTTCGCAACTTTAATAGGAGCAAAAATTGAACGGATGACCGACCTTTCTTTCGAAGGTAGATAATAATCTACAGTCATTAGAGGTCATGGTCCAGCTCTCGCTTCCGAAAGTCAGCACAGGTCTTATAAGTGCTTTATAAATTTCCATTGCTGCTTTGTTCAAAAATTACACCTCCAGTTGTTCCAGATGCATACCGAATTTAGTGCTTTAATCGGCATTCTTTTTAGGAAATGTTGAAAGTGTTGAGTTAATCAGGGCGGCTTTAGCCAGTCTACCTAAACTTGAACTTTTTGTTTCTTCTACCTAACTCATTTAGGTTCTTGTGAAGAGGAAAAATATGTTTAATTAATGAAAAAACTCAAAAAACGCATTTAAATTCTGTAATCTAAATTAATTTTAAATTCATTTCGTAATTTTAAATTCCGTAATCTGATGATCTTTTAAAAAGTATACGTAAATTTCTTGTTGTTCGTTTGATTTCTCACTAAAATATGCCATATTAGTAAACAAACGCAAAGTCCATTCGTTTATTCGCCTATGGAAAATTTGAGCGTTACGAAAATCGTAAGGTATACGTATAAACATAAAAAGTCGAAAGCGAATGGTTATGGCGCTTTTATACACATTCTCTCTGGCCATCGAAATTCTGTGCTAAGCCCTTATTAAATCCACCTTAGAAAATATTGTACATCCTTCCAAATGAGAAAAGAATTCATTTATGTGTGGTATGAGTTATCGGCCTGACACTGCGTTGGTTCGAAGCACGATGGTTCTATAGGACCAAATGTAATAGAGATGAAGCAGAAGAGAAAGACGGGCAGTAAATGCCCAATGGTGTTTTATACTGCAACTTAGTTTCATAATATTATATTCTATCTAGTCTACGGGGTCTTGAAAATGGGAGTTGATTTTGAGTAACTATACCAGGCAACGCATATTAGATGGACAAAAAAGTAGGATCAGAACTACGCACAAGAACCACCGTTACATTTGTGTGCTTTATTCCGAAACTTTCTGATCTGTTAGACTTAGTACGAGGTCTACTGTGGTAATGCAATACCGCGGTCTCGAATATGATTGCTTGATTAAATTGAGACTCGAATTTATACTAAAATTCAGACTAAAATAGGTTTGTTGAAGCATTTCGATGTTCCAAATATTATCGATTGAATCAAACATTTTACTCCAATTAAGCTACCAAATCATAATTTTCTAATACAATCCACTGAAACATTAGAAACAAAGTTCTGAGTAGAAATTTGAAGGAGATTGGTTTCTCATTCCAACGTTTGTAAAACTGTATCTACTCATTTCATTCAGCTAGTAATTGTTTCAAAACATTATTTTTATTTGGAGATGAACAATTCATTATTAGATCAGCTATCCGTTGAAATATAGCTTGGTGTAGACTTTGTACGATGTAAATGAATATAGATTCATGTTTAGTAATTTGGAAGGCTTCCCGGGCTTAAACCATAAAGTTTTACTCCAAAATAGAGGTGACATTAATAGCGGTCAAACATTTGAAAGCTCTGAACCATTTTTATTTTGACTCGTGTTCGATGCATCAGCATTTTCAGTCTCGCTCTTCAGCTGCCATTGTGATTCATTTAAAACCACAACCATCGGTAAATGGTTCAAAAAAAAAATATTTTGTGTTCTCTGTAAAAAATTAGCCAAATAAAAAATTCGTTGTAATTAGTCACTTGAAAGTGAAGTAAATACTTGAATATTTAATCTTATAATATTTAATAATTAGTGACGAAGTCACTAATATTTGTTGTTAAAACTAATGAATTTCGGCCGTCTCCAATCCATCAATAAATAGACACCCATGTACCGTTTATACATCAACTGCAATGCTATGACAATCATTCTAAACTGGAATCCAATTGACATGCGGCAAGTTGAATTCGTCTAGGATAATAAAGGGCATCGAATACATAAATAGTTATACCAATCAATCGCTGGTAATCAGGTTTGTTCTAAAATGGAATTTGAATGTAAATTGTTTTAAGACCAACCGCAAGATTGGCACAAAAATTTTATGATGGACAATGTTAGGAATTGTATATTGAAAACTGTGAAAACATCAGTGAGCTGCAATAAGCAAACGACTATTACGGCATTCTTCGAAGTAATGTAACGATCATTAAGGAAGACATTACTAGGAGATAATTCTTGGTTCTAGAAGCTTTTATTTAATAAAATTTCAGTCAACGCTCTCATAGCCCTCTTATATTTTGGTAAAAAGATCGAATCGAGAGCTCTTGATTTTTGTCGAAGATTGTGATACAGTAAAACGCCTGTCCTGTTTGGGCATAAAAACTTTTACAGAGCGAACAACAGGGCTGCCTTATGATTATTGTTGTTGTGGTTAAAAACATAGTCTAAAAAAGCTTCATCGAGAAGTTTTGTACAACGATGGCCATCCATTTCGGTACTATCTGTAGGGGTTTAATTTGCAATTCATATACTTAAAATTCGACACTATTATATTAATTTGAGTTGTTGGTATAGACTGACGGGTTATAAATACGAGCCCAACGTTTGTTGAAATAGTTGTAGTTGGCATTCTTTTTGTGTTTCAATCCTTTTTACGCGGGTTTGATGATGGTGTTTTAGCGTTGAAATTAAGCGTGATACACTAAAATTTGAGTACAAGAGTGAAATTGCTGAAACCTCGATTTCGAAGCCAAACGCGACTTTATTGATCGAAAATCAAAGAAATGGAATTCGTTTAACGGAATAAGTTACCAATTTAAGCGGCCACCCAAGAATTTTGACAGAAACAGTGAACTAGGACAATCTTAAACTCCATCCTGGGGCTGTGTTTTTGAAATTGGTGGAAACTTCGCCAGTTGGAGTACAATTTGCTTTGAAATTCTGTATATTATTCGAATTTTTTGCTGGCTACTTTAATCATTTATTCAAAATTGTTTTAAAGTTTACTAATATTTGTCTTACTACTAAGGAAATAATTTCGAATCGATTTACCCCGTCGGAATTTTTCCCTTAATAGTCAGGAAAAATTGTTTCTTACTTTAAAAAAAGAAAAGAATTTAAAAAAAAGATTGAAGTAGTCGGCGAAAAATTAAAACAATATAAAGAATTTCAAAGCAAGTTGTATTCCAATTTAGGAAATTTCCACCGATTTCAGGAATACGGCCCCTGCACAAAACTAAAACATAAAAAGACTCGTTTAAATTGGGTAAATTTCTTAAAAGCTGGTTGAATATTATTTAATGTTCTTTTAATTTGTTATCAATCTTAAACCACTTGACTGTAAGTCGTTACGCAAATCAATTTAAAATAGCGAAATAATCAATAAAACTAAATTTTTTAAAAGTTTCATTCAATGAATTACAGTATTATACTGGTATTACACCAAGGTGCAAAACATCAAATATGTATAGTAGTAACACTGAACATGTTTTGTACAAAGAATAGAAGAACTGTTTTAATCAAGAGGGTTTTTTAGAACGATTTCAAACCAAAAATGTGAATAAGAATATGGCGAGCAAAACTTATGGCGAATGAAATCTTGTCTTAAAGTAAATGAAATTTAAAATTTTTCTATATACTTCAACTCGTATACATCTTAAAAATGTTTTGTTTTCAATTGCTTCGAGCACAAAAAAGCTAAAAAAATTCAAATTAAAGCTTTCGTAATACAGAGTACAGACAATAATATATTTTGTGTTTTGCGAGAAATAAATAATCTGGCAGAAAGCAACAAAACAAAAATCACTTGGAGATATTATGAAGAGAATAAAAAGAAAAACTAAAGATGAAAACGGATTTTGTTGTTTTTGTTGCCTATTCGAGAAACAAAAATTCTAAGTACTGTTTTGGTACCCCCAACTACTACTGTATTTATATAAAACAAGCTTCTTCTTTTCATGAGATTAGATATTTTCTCAACTTTTTTTTTCTTTTGTTTAGTCTAGCTTTTTTGTTTCGTATAATAATTTTGATCTTCATGCTTTTTTAGCTTTTCATGTTTTATATGAATGTTTGCAGTTATATATGTATAATACAAAATATGTATACGCTGGTATTGTTGGTGTTTTTGTGATTCGTTGTTAGGAAACAAATAAAAATGTTATTTTCTTTGAATTAAGTTAAACACAGCAGCGCAACCAAAATGTAAATGGGAAACAAAACTAATCCTGTACGAAGAAGAAAAGCTTAAACGCATCATTAACTTTCATAATCATGGAAGGAGATGTATCTGTTACAGTAGATTATTTTGGAAGTGTTATATATCTCATGTTGATTTTTTGTTTTGTTTTTACGACGAAAAGTATTGCTTATTCGCGTTTTACACAAAAAATTATTTTGAATTTTATTTATTATGGAAATACGACGGACTTATTTACTGACGCAATAAAATAAACTTTGCGCTACAAGTGCAGTGTGGCATTGAGATCGGAACCTCTTTGGAGTCAACCAAAATTTTATAAAAATTAAAAAAAGAATATTAGCTCTGATCTAATTAATACAGGGTAAGTAACAATAAAACAGGGTGCGATTAAAGATGCAGAACAATAATATTAAAAGGTTGATCTCAGCGATAGTATCTCGAATTCAGATCTAAGCTTGGATGTTCTAACACTAGGTTTACTGACGTTTCTGATATACCTATCTCTACGACCACGCGTTAATTTGACGCAGAGACGAATACATATAACAACACTTAGAAAATAATGTGATTATATACTATAAGAAAAAAAATGAAAATGTGAGATATATATTTATGTAAAGGTTTTATTATTCAATAGTTTTATTACAGATTATTTCAATATTCGACATTTATTTCGCACATTTTTTACACAAATGCTCAATTTTGTTTGTACATTTTCCGCAAACAACCTTTTGACATATTTTACAGATGTTATTGCTCCTGTTTCTTTTACAAAAGCCAATTTGGCAAGTCCTACGTTCTCCCAAAGTACTAGGTAACGGGAGATTATAATCTATGTTGTTGGATATTTTCTTTTCTCCTTCTGTAAGTTCTTTGGCCAACTGAAGTAGAAACTCCTTTCTGGATAATTTTGACCCAGTACACTCTGTGTATAATATCCATGCGTTTATTGCCGCTAAATCTAAAATGATGAAGAACACCTGGAGAGGCCATCGAAAAGATGCTGATTTGCTGGTATATTTGCGAGCCATTTGGTCTACTACGTCGACTCCAAACTTTGTCCCATTGTAATATGCTATTGTTTCCGGGGTATGTTTTTTATTGTCTTTTATTTTTATAAAAGTATGCTTAGTACTTAGTAACAGCACCTTTAGATTTGGCTTACTTTTATATATAGTAAGTATGCAGTTTCCTGATTTATAATGTTCTGAAGAATACAACTTCATTTTATCTTTCTTGCTTTTTGCTTGCTTTGGTAGTTCTCTCTTGTTGGCTCGAATAGTTCCAACTAAACTGGTTCCTTTTGCAACTAATTTTTCGACTAGAGGAATACTGGTGAAAAAATTATCCGTAGTTATATTTCTTCCGTGATGAAGATATAGTTCCGCTAACTTCATAACTACAAATTCGCCCAACGGTGTTGAATTTCGCGTTTCATCCTTCCCTAGGTAAGGGATCCCATTTATAACGTATTTAGATTGCACATCTACTGCCAACCAAAATTTGATGCCAAATTTGGGAGGCTTATATTTGGCATGTATTGCGTGAATTTGCAGGGGGCTTTAGTAGGGAACAGTTGCTCGTCTATTGAAATATTTTCGTGAGGTTTATAACAGCATTGGCTATTGTGTATAAATTGATTCCATATTTCGGATATCATTGCAAATTTGTCGGTGCGTAAACGTCTAGATCGTTCCGTTTTTTTATCAAATCGGACAAATCGAAGAATTTGCATGAAATCATCTCTGGACATTGTATTAGAAAAAAAAGCAGGTCCCCATTCTTTGGACCACAAATAAAAAGCATTCAGCGAATTTGCTTCATACGCTCCCCTAGCGTACAAAATCCCAATAAAAGCAAGCAACTTTGTGGTTGAAATCTTCCAATCTCCTTTCCAACGACCTGCTTCTTCTTCAGTACAACTTTTTATATCTTCTATCATCATTTTGGTTATAATCAAATGAAAAGCACTGCTTACGTTACCTTCCAGATTGTGTGGAAAGGATAACGACCACTAGATCCGCTCACTTTCAATTTCGTCCAAGTTGTTCCATCGACCGCTATTTCTGTATCACAGACTGCCTCCGAATTTTAGGACGATCTCCTAATACTTGTCTCATTCTTGGATTCAGAATCGGAGGATAAGATACGCATCCTTTTTCTGCGAAGGCCAAATTTCTGATGATTTTCTTTTTCAGTGTCTGATGAGTCCCCTGCTTGCATACTTTCATCAGATTCCAAAATCTCGATTTCATCCTCATCTTGAACCACTTCATTTTCATCCTCTTCAGAGCCAGAACACTCTTCACATAAATACTAACTATGTTTTGTAAAATTTTATTTCCTCTTCTAGACATATTTAGATGATACAGAAGGGCTTTTTATCAAAATAGTATAAAATTGAGGTTCACAATAATATTACTAATTCAAAAAATATTCTAGTACTTTATTTTTCAATACTCGAACTAAGCAACTGAAACCTTCTAAATCTCTTCGCACTCTAACATCAACTGACATTCTGCGTTCCCTTCTTTCTCTTATTGCGCAAAAGTTGTTCATCGCTTTGTCTTTGTATAAATTACGATCACGCCAAATTGACGCATATCCATAGAGATAGTATACCACATAAAGAATTTCAATATTTCAACACTTTTGATAAAAGTAGACCTCAATATATATTTATCTCGACCACTGTATAAAAGTCAATACAAGAAATAAGATAAAAATGCAAACGTTTGTACTTTTCCTTATAAAATTTGAAATGCGTCAAAATGATGCGTCTCGTAAATCTAATGCTAATATCACTTATCAAAATTTTCCATTTTTTAATACAGTTTACAGTCGAAAATCAACTTTTTGCTTACGAAAATGGTTGGTTATAATTTGCAAGTGTTTTTCTAGTGACGTAGATCTGGGCGACCGATCGAAGACCGAAAAGAAGCTAGTCCAACAGTTTACACAGATGTGAATTTCTTACGCATTGGAAGTTTTTATTAACTAATAATTGATCAATTTTGGATCAATTTATGTAATAGTTAGTCAATTTTTACAAATAACAATTTTAGAACGAATTTCTACATAAATAATATTAACAATAAAACCCAAAATATTATACAAAAACAAAAATTTAAATCAAAATTAAACCAAATTTTTTTTAGCCGATTAATGGCCAATTGCACAGAAAAACTTCTAACGGCCGGTTATTTCACCAGTTAAATGTTTTATATGAAACCTCCGTTCACGGCCAATGGCCAATTCTAATTGAATAACGTTTTAACTAATCGTTTAATATTTCCATCGGAATACAATATATTTAATTAATATTGCGTTGATTTTTTTGATTGCGAAAACAGCTTTCATGGCTGCGGGCCAATAGTCGGGTAAAAGTCAATTTTAAGTAAATTTTTCGGTGAATTCATTTATTTTTTACAAACTCTATGGCAAACTGATCGAATAATCTGCATAGGAACCATGCGCAGATTTTAGCGAAAAAAAACTAGATATAATTTTTTTTCGATTAAATAAAAATAAATGATTGCAGCCAACCTGCTATACAAATTTTGTGTATGCAACCAATATAAAAACTCAATAAATTTAGACAAAAATTGTATCAGTTCATATGGAGGTACAGATAAATTTTTTTTTTGTTATTTTCAAAGCAAAAATTATTTTGGTTGATAAAAAATAATAAAAACTCGATATGTTAAGTAATATAAACTTTATTTAAAAATACACAATTTTTTATATTTAATTTTATTTTGTCGAGAAACAAAATGACATTTGAAAATCGTGTGTATGATAATATACATTTTCAGTCACATTTAATTGAATGGGTCGATCTCTTCAAAACTAATAAAAAATGGAAATCATATTCAGATAAATTTATTGAAATGAAAATTAAAATCATCTTACTTTTTATCAGTATACCGAAAGAGTTAAATCTAGCTCACATCCTTTCCCGTATAATTTTACGGGCGATTATTATCATGCGATATATTTCAATATTTATGGCACTCGAAACGGACAACACTAATTTAGTTGATTAAATTAAAAATATTATACCAGTTTTATATAATATTTAAAAATATATTAGTTTATAAAATAATAACTTATATACTTTTTTAGACAAATTAAATTTAAAACACAACAAAAAATTTAACCGCCAATGCGAAACGTAAAATTGAATTATGTAAACATAAACAAAATGAACATACGTTGCACACACGTCTGCTTGAAAAAATGAAATATTCAAAATTGAACGTGCGTTTTTCTAGCAACTACAAGAAATTATATCTAGTTTTTTTTTGCTAAAATCTGCGCATGGTTCCTATACTGTTTTTAATCTGATTTTTACCATAGTAAATGATTTACCGTACTATTGGCCCACAGCCCATATAAAACATTTAAGTAAATTTATAAACATTTGTTCAAAATGCTCTCGCATTGATCGCATATTTCCCTATGTACGCACACAATACATAAATCATGAGTGGCTAGCAGAAAGAGCCATTTTGGCAGCAAATAACGAGGATGTCGACGATTTCAACTTCAAGTTACATTAGTCGTTGCCAGGCGACTTGGTATCATACAAATCGATCGATACAGTTTGCGATGACCAACAAAATTATAAATTAACCAAAAGAGTTTTTTGAACTCATTGGATTTGCCAGGCATGCCACCACCTTCTACGACTGAAAGTTGGATCTACGGTTATTTTACATCGGAATTTGAACCCACCACAGCTCTGCTATAGCACGTGATTGTTAATTAAAAAAATTGATGAAAAACATTCTCGAAGGCACCATTTTGAATGGCAGATTCCAAACAAAAAATGTTTTGTTCCCACGAATTCTAATGATTCTCACAGACGTGCCAATTGAATTCAAACGATTTCAATTTCCTGATAGATTGGCATTCACAACACTTAATAAGTGGTAATGCCAAACCATGTCTGTTTGCAGCTAAAATTTGGGCACAACATGTTTTTCACACGAACAATTATACGTGGCATGTTCTCGCGTGGAAAAACCATCGAGCTTATTTATGTTGGCTAAAGACGGACTGTCATCAAATATCGTATAATCAATTGCTCTTCGAAATTAATATAGATTTTTTTTATTATATTTTCCTACTTTAGGATACAAAATATATTACTTTTTTCATTTTTCGTTTACTTTTTAAGAGATCAAACAATGAATATGTTGGCTACGTTAACGAAATACATTGAACAACCAAAATATTCATATGAAGACATAACGATATCAAAGACAGTTTCGTGCTGCTCGATCGCTGCGCAAGAAGACTTGGTTTGAAGGTGAACAGTAACAAAACCAAATTTGTATCAACACCCAGGAACATCTCCATGATAAATCTCGGAATTGGCGACCATAACTTTGATCGCGTTGTAAACTTCAAATACCTCGGGTCAGTTATAACATCATCAAATGACATGCAGGCAGATTTAAGAGCCCGAATCGCTGCCGCACATCAAGTTTTCTACGCCCAATCAAAACTATTGCGATCTAGACATCTATCGTAGTCGTGCAAGCTCGCACTTTATAAAGCACTCATAAGACCTGTGCTGGCTTTCGGAAGCGAAAGCTGGACCATGATCACTAACGATTGTAGATTGTTATCAACTTTCGAAAGAAAGGTCATTCGTTCAATCTTTGGTCCAATTAAAGTCGCGAACAACGAATATCGGATTCGCATGAACCACGAGATAAAGCAAATTCTTGGTGGTAGCGATTTTATCGGAATCATCAAATCCAATCGAGTGAGATGGCTCGGCCATGTTACAAGGTCCCCACAACAACGGATGACCAATGAAGTGTTCCATCAACAACCAGCCGGTGTGCGTCGTAGAAGAAGACTCAGCTTCAATTTCACAATATTATTCTTGTCATTTAATTTTAATTAAATAATCTGTTTTTTTTTTTTGGTTATTTTACATAATTATTTAACACAAGAAACCAAAAAATGAATTAGTTTTTCTTAAATATTGGGCATATTAATGATTTCTGTGGTCACAATTCATTCAAAAGCGCTAAAGTAACGTCTATGTCACTGACTGACTCACTCGAGAACGCACAGAGTGACAAAAAAAAAATTTGTCCTTGTGATTTTTTTTCAAAATTTCGTCAACGAAATACGTAAAATGCAACGACAATGCAATTCGTAAAATCAAGTGTATGGGTTATTTCCGAAGTAGAAAATTCTCAGTAATATCTGGATTTGACAACCAGTGTTTTTAAATTAATATCAAAAATTAGAATTCACACAATTTAAATTCCGATCGAAATGATTGCAAATCTAGATCTTAATTTGTATCGTTTTTAATAATATTATTAATATTGAGCAAATGTTAACAGATGAGCTCTCAAAAAAGTTTAACATTGCTCTAACCAATGCTCAGACACTTGAGATGAATCGAAGAATAATCGACTTGATTCATGGTGATGCAGAAATTTACTACAGCGCAGATTCGTTAGTAAGCGAGGATTCTAACGATCCACTCAACTTTCCCGTTGAATTCCTCAATAAGCAAAATCCATCCGGGATGCCCCCTCACATATTGCTTTCGAAAAAGGCTGTTATCATAATGCGTCTACGAAATCTACAATAAATCCTCAGAAAGATATGTGCAATGGAACGCGTTTAGTTGTTGAAGAGCTATCGCAAAACTTTATTAAGGCCAAAATCATTTCTGAGTGCAAACAAAGGCAGTATGGTTCTAATCCCTCGAATTGATTTGGCACCTTCTGAGACCAATATACCATTCAATTTGCGACGACGACAGTTTCAAATAATTCGGACATCCCCAATGACGAGAAACAAGGGGCGAGGCCGGTCTTTTAATAACGTGGGAATTCATCTTCAAACGGCAGTTTTTCTCATGGTCAATTGTATGCCGCTCTTTCCCGCTCAAGTATTCTCACCAAGTGAAAATAAGAATCGAAGATAATCCTCAGCAGGGAAAGCTTCTCAACGATGACCGTCAATTTTATCGAAATGTTGTTTTTTAAAGAAATACTGTAGTTTAATTTTTAATAAATATTGTTCGTACAAATAATAACAGTTTTTTTTTTAATTAAAGAAGTATGATAATTCAAAATTTCACAGACTTTTAAATGATTTTTTCGTGATAAGTTTAAGTTGTACTTTAGTCGACTTTACCATTTTTGACATCTGTATACCAATTTTGTCCCGAAATATGTGAAACGAAATGAGTGTAACCGGAATGATATAGTAGTAGCATATGTGTTTGTGTTAGTTTCGTGCGTATGATTCTTTTTCTGCATATGCAAGTCACGTGTCATTCTTTTTTTGTTTATCCATATTAACTCTTTGAGTGCAAACATGATTTCGGCTAGTGTATTGAGGAACAGGATTGCGATTTTTGGCACTCAAAGGGTTAACCATTGTAAACGCCATATTTTTGCCATTTCTTTTATGTATTTTCGATTTTTTTATAATTAACATTTTATTTTTAAAATTTATGGAAGTTAAAATAAATTTAGTTATAAAATTTTATTAATAGATGTACAATTAATTTATGATAATAGAAAATATAAAATACATTGGCATGTTAAATAATGACACTCCACAGCTCGAGAGCAGACGTAATGTGCTGTCCGGATCGTCTGGATCGCGTCATTTTGGTGCTGTTCATCATACAAATGACACAAATACGAACAAAAGAAAAATACAAATACAAAGACATAATTGTGTATTATACACTGTGTACGTATTCGATTTTTTTTCCTTCACTCATTTTAAATGAGTAACTCACGAGACAAAATCGATATACTGATCACAGTTCAGGTGAGTCTAATAATATTACCACTAGTATCTGACATGAATCCTCGAAATTTTTCGGGTATCTAAAACGTTACATTTTCGAGTTTATTTTTATTTGTAATAAAATTATGCCAAGGAATATAATACAATATTCAATACTGTTGATCGATTATGTAAACATTACGAATGTTTGACGAAAACGTTTTGACAAGTTTTCAATGGAAACAAAAAAAAATCATTACCATTATACCTCTATTATCAGAGCCTCCTTAATATAAGAGCCGTAAGATTCCGCCATTTTTTCCCATGTGCTTTTCATAGAAAGGAAACTTTTTGTACTTTTTCATACCAACCAGTGTATTTTAGTATTTTTTAAGAAGCTTTTTTGTATATGAAAACACAAATTCTTTGTTTGAATTTTCAATGTGAATGGTTGATTCAATATTCAGGAAAAGCATATTTTAATATTGAGTCATATTATGATGAGTTAACGGAAAAACATTTAAATTAGTCTAACACATTTTTTTTTTTTATAAAAACAAGAATTTGTTTATGTGTATGTACAGAAAATTAGAAATTAGTACAGAGTGTTCCATAAAAAAGTTCACCATTATTTTTCCAAAACAAACGTTCGTTTAAAAAGGGTTTTGGAGTAGCAATGTAATATGGGGATTATTGTGTTTTGGGTTCTATTTCCACATTGTTGATGACAAACTTCGAAAACTGTTTTTTCGTAACATGTTAAAAATTTATTTTTCATCGCAACAAATTCGCAGCCTATATTGTTTCATCCTGTAGTATAAACAAAACAGAGCTTTACCAAATAAAAATATTGTAATTTGATAAAGCTTTTCGCAATTACTAAACCAGTTAAAAGATGTCGCTTAGTATAAATATAAAAAACAATAGCGACAAAAAATTGAATATTTCACCAATTTATTATGTATACGAAATAATTCAATTATCGTTTAACAAAATTATTATTAGATGCTCATATAAACTATTAACTAAGATTCGTTATATTAGCGGGAAATAATTTAAATTAAATTATAGCACAAAATCAAATAGTTTTCGCTGTTTGGTGAGTAGATTATAATCAATTTCTTTGACTGTCTTACGGCTTGATAAATTTAAATAACCGAACCTGTACGAAACAGTTCTAATTTCATAAGGTACAGTATATATAAATGGTATAAATAACCCAAATAACATCAGTTTTCTTGTTGTCGGATTATTATATAGTGCCAAAATTATAAAGATTTTTATAGAAATAATATTTATAAAATTTCGAATAGTGAGGGATCTAAAAAGTACACCGTGTGTAACATAAGCGTGGAAATTAATTCTTAATAAAAAAAATGCCCGAGGGTTGCTGTGTGCCAAAATGCAAATCTAAACGTTCAACAAATCATTTATTCAAATTCCCCAATAACAAAATATTCAAGAACAAATAGGAAAAGAACATCCCTAGAAAAAACTGGAGGTCCTCAAACTGGAGTAGGATCTGTGATGTACACTTTGAACCACGTTTTATAATAAAAAAGCAAGACGATTTAAACGAACAAGGCAGGAAATTTATTTCTAATTTGCTATATCTATTAAAAAATCCTAATTTCCCATAATACTTAGATTAAAGAAACCGGAAAAGATGGCAATTGACCTACAATGCCGAACCTACCATTTTCCCAGGCCTACCTTACTATTTATCAAAAAACATTGTAAAGAGGCAAAGTCCGGAGGAAAAAAAATTTATTAAACAGAAAAAAGAACTTTTGAAAGTACAACAAGAAATAGAGGCACAGCAAATTAAAAGTATAAGGGATATTTATTTGTCTCCTAAATATTCCATCCGCGATTTTATGATGAAGTATGAGGGTGAGGCTGTAATATTTTATAAAATTTGTTGGGCAAATGCAAATCCTTTCGTAGACATTAGTTTTAAAATTGATAAATTTTTTAATATTATTATTTATTTTAAAAATATTCCGCAAAAACTCGCTAATTTTAAATTTTTATTAGCGCCAAATTTAAAATGCAATAATTATTCAAAACTCAATAATTTAATTAAATATCTCAACAATTTAATATTACCCGAAAATAACATAGATGATCATCAGCTAAAAGTAGAATCGAGTCTTGAGACATTATGTGGTTTTGATGAAATTGATGAAAACAAAAAGAAAAAGTTAATTTTCATTCTGGAACAGTTCAAACTTATATTTTTTAAAATACCCCGTTATTCATCCGACATACTTATTTTTTCATCCATGATGTCTTTTACCTATCCTTCCGCATATAACTTTCTCCGTAATAATGAGACATTAACATTACCTCTTCCAGTATATTTAAAGTCTTTCTGTAAGGGTAATTTACGATCTGGCGTAAGTCATCAATATTTAATAGAAAAAATTTTAAAATTGGAATCCCATGAAAAATACGTAAATATTTTAATAGTATAAATTCATGTGAAACCGTGTTTAACCTATAAGGGCTATAAGCTAGATGGCATTGCGGAAAATAATTCAATCGCGCCTAATGAACGTCCAATTCTTGCTAAATGTATGCAAGCATTTATGATATCTTCCTTGTTATCAAAAAATAAAGATATAGTAGCACTGAACCCCGTTTTCAAAAAAGATTCAAAATTTTTGTATTCTAAAATAACTGAAGTCTTAGATGTATTGCACGAAGTAGGATATGAAGTTATAAGTGTAATATCGGACAATAATGAAATCAACAGAGCAGCGTTCAAGCATTTTTCACTTCCTCGTTCCCAGAAAATTCCACTTTTTATAAATTCACCTTATTTATTAAATAAAAAAATTTTCTTTTTGTTTGATACGGTTCATCTTTTTAAATCAATCCGCAATCTATTATATTAATACGCTTAATTTTTTCAAACAATTTTTGTAAACGGATTTTCAAATTACAGAAAGCTCGATTTTGCAATCGGATAAAATTGAAGTTTTTTACGTTTTGTTCTGTTTTGTAATAATATAATCATGACATCGTTGATTTTTTGTATACAAAAATAATTTTCGTAAATAGATTTTGATGTAAAAATTTAATTATATGAATAATATTATTGTTTCTACATGGTGATTCATAAAATTTCGTTTCAGCTCACGTTTTCTCTTTAATTTTGTTATAAATGGGGAATGTTTGGATTGCCGTTAAGTGCATCGTTCATCTCAAAAATGATGTGACCAGAATTTACCAAATAAGTTAAATTTTTATAAAACTAAATTTTAAATTGGATATAAGAGAAATCCGCGGCAACACCCTTTATTATCTTACTTTATAAACCTACACAACTAAACGGAAAGCTCATTTTTATGGAAAATTAATAAATTTATGCTCCGCTTTAGTTTAAATTTACCAAATAAATACTACATTATGATGGCTGATTTTCAAATATGTGTTCTTTGAATAGTTTATTAAAAATATAAAATTAAAATTTAGATGATTCGTTTAATTTTTTATTCATAAATTCATGTTCAAAAATTTTCCAATTACCACGGTTTCTTATAGTAATTCAATAAAAGCTTCCCCTCTACTGAAAGCTCTCTTTTTAATATTACGGCTCTTCAAAATCATAGTTGGCTCTGCTATTATGCATGTATTCCACAGTGAAACAATTTTTTCAGTAAAAAATACTGAGAAACCGAATAGAGGAGAGTATACATATTAAAATTACGTTATAGTGACAAAGAAAACAAATGTTGTCATAAAAAGATTTGAGTTTCATACTTTTTATGGCAACATTAGTAAATTTTACTGAATTTTTTTTGTTTCTTTCTAACAACTAAAGGATTTATATTTTTAACTCGTATTAATTTTACTGAAAAAAATTGTTTCATTGTGGAATACCAGCATAATGTACGATTTCCATTAGGAAGGAATTTATCTCAGTAAAAAATACTGAGAAAGGTTTTTAGGTTGTCAATTGTTTAACCATAAAAATTTGCTATAAAAAATAAACAAGTCGATGTTTCTCTTTCCCTCTGTTGTAGATTTAATAATACCTTTCTTTCTTCATTTTGTCAGTATTTTTTACTGAGAATAATTCCTTCCTAATGGAAATCGTACATTATGCTGGTATTCCACAATGAAACAATGAAACATTTTTTTCAGTAAAATTAATACGAGCTAAAAATATAAATCCTTTAGTTGTTACAAAGAAAAAAAAAAACCGTAAAATTTACTGGGGAAAATGTTGTCATAAAAAGAATGAAACTCAATCCTTTTTATGGTAACATTTGTTTTCTTTGTCACTCTAACGTAATTTTAATATGTATACTCTCCTCTTTTCGGTTTCTCAGTATTTTTTACTGAAAAAATTGTTTCACTGTGGAATACATGCATTACGCCGAAATTCCACAATGAAACAAATTTTTTTTTCAGTAAAATTAATACGAGATAAAAATATAATTCCTTTACTTGTTAGAAAGAAACAAAAAGAAAATCAGTAAAATTTATTGGGGAAAATGTTGCCATAAAAATTATGAAACTCAATACTTTTTATGGCATTATTTGTATGTCTTTGTCACCCTAACTAAATTTTAATATGTATACTCTCCACTTTTCGGGTTTTCTGTATTTTAACTGAAAAAATTGTTTAACTGTGGAATCCACGCAAAAGTGGCTTTCCCATCAACCACCGCAAGTACTTGTAAGAGCGAAAAATGTGTGTTGGCTAAAGTGTCGATTGAAAAGCACAAAAAATGACAAAAGCAAAACATAACCTACAAATGTGTAATTTATTTGTGATCACTTTTTAATAAAAAAAAATATCTATACCGGAATTATATAAGCGCTTCACATACGACTTTCGATTATATTTTTGACAGAAAAATACTACACACAATCACCTAGTGGACAAATTTATCGTAGCTGCTTGTAGCTACTCATCAAAAATATATACAGCAGCTGCGAGTAATGTGTACGAGTAAAACAACAATAACAAGTCATAATTACGACAACCCAAATACTTAAATTTGAAAAGGCCTTTGACGTCTTCAGTTGAAAGCCGAATTTTAAGTAGTTCACCACAGGTATAGTATTACTTAATAATTATGTAACACAGTATTTTTTAATATAGAAACAAAATTTTAAGATATTAATTAATCTGTAATTTATCAAAATTATTTGTGAGACGCTAAGTATTAAAACCACGTCAAAAATAATCACCAATAACAAACCCAAGTTCAAATGAAAATTGAAATTCTAGGTATGAATTTTGAATATTCAGAAGTATTTCCAAAAAAAAAAAATCAACGAAAACCTAAGACTTTACTTAAATAATGTGGTAAGGTGTGTTTTAAAAATAAAATTAATTATCCGAAACCACAGTAATATTTATTTCATCTTAATCATGGTATAACCTGGTACGCCTGATATCGCGGACCTTTTTAAATATTTTAAAAGCTTTGAATAAATTTCAATGGAATCTTCCAATATATTGAAAAAGCTTGATTATGAATTTATCTGTAAGTCCGAATTTTTGAGGAAAACATATTTTCTTATTAAATATACTATTCTGGTAAATTGGTCCAGAACAGTAAATTTAATCAGAAAACATGATTTTTGATTAAAAAATTCAAAATAAAACAATTTTCATATTTTATATACATATTTTTTTAAATATTTGCAATAAATAAAAAAGCTTCTATGGATGCAGCCACTGAACAAAACAAATTTTGACCTTCGAAAAATCTTTAGTCTGAAGTTTCACATGACAGTAATTTCATCTGAGGTATAGAAAGAAAGCGGACATTTAACTTGCACGGTATCATACACTGACACTTAATATTTTGCATTATATTGAAAATAAATTTTTCATGCCGCGCAAGCCATCCCGTTAAAAACTTAATTATTTGTGATCAGATACATTAACAAAAAATCTGCTTGACATAATATATAATATATTGAATATCATAAAACTTTACGTTTTGAAAAAATTCTACAATGAAATGAATATATTGTTTATTTATTTTATTTTTGAGTATTTATTTATTTATTTGTTCAGTGACATTACAATTTTGGTAAAGGAAAAGCACTTATGGAAGCAATATAAATGAAGAACAACAACCACCAAAAAAAATAAAAAATACTTCCATTATGCATAAAAACCTCAGATTTTTTCAAAAAACAAATCCACTCCATGCTAGTACCCTCCGTATTGAGCTCAAGCTCATTTATTACAGAGAACACTGCAAGAAGTGAATGACTTACATACTACATACAAAAATAATACAAATGAAAAAAAATTATTACAAAAATAGTACTACATGTATTATCATTCAAGCGCAACCTAAACTTACCCAGATGCAAATAAACCATTTAAGGAGTAAAAATATTTCAAATGCCAATTCACAAAATGGTGTTCTAAATAACAAACTCAAAACTGTCATTATTACGTGTCATTCATTTTAATTTCCATACGACAGAAAAACAGTTTTTTTGTTCAACTTTGATTATTATCTCATCTGGTTAATAGAAAAATTTTCAATCAATTTTATATTCCGAGTATAAAACCACTTGACGCATCTCATTTTAATTTTCCCTTCTATATTCATACACATGGAAAGATATTTTTCCCACTTTTATTAGTTTCTAGTCTAGACGTAATTGTTTATCTCCACTTTAAATTATAATGTAACAACTTTTTATTATTTTTAAAAGCTTTTATTGTTGTATTCTTAACATGTCATCAACATCTCTAACTCTATGTGTATGTACGATTATATAATTTCCATTGTATATGTAATAATTTTTCCGTTTATATGTATGAGGAAAAGTAGGAAAACTATTTAGAGGAAATTTATGTTGATTTACAATTTAATTTGAAAAGTTGTAGTAAATTAAGGATATCTCGTTCGACATTCATTGTAATTATGTTAATTTATCGTTCAGACATTTTATGTTGCTTTGGGTACACGAGGAGTTAACAGGAAATGAGTTGAATTAAATAAATATTAAGGAACCATTTAATATTCCGCACCATACAAACCAAAGAAATAAATTTTAATCATGCAACCAATATCGTCGTATGGTAGGTTAATTGTACAAAATTTGTACCATTGAATTTGTCACGATTCGCAATTTATCTTAATTTCGCTGTTTCAACCGAAAACAAATAAAATTACAAAACACACGGTATTTGATTCGCTAACATTATTTATTTCGTTTTGTTAACAAAAGACACACCAAACCAAAAATTCATGAACAAGATCGAAACCTGTAAGGTATAAAATTGCACAACTCCAACCATTCCGCCTGTTCGTAAATTTGAAGTATGTATAATTCTTGCTTTGTGTCTGGTTACTTGTCGCCGTGTTTTCATTACACCTGTGTTACAAAATGAAATGTGACTTGAGTGTTTGTTCAAAAGATTGAAACATATGGTCAGAATTCAGTTGGGTAAAAATCAACGCGAGCTTCATTAGGCTTGTTTCTCCTGCTCCGAAAATCTGAAAAATGGTTGATCATTCTGCAATCTAAAAAGGGCATTGACCGGGAAATATTCCCATCAAGCCGTATAAACGCAAATTTATGGAACCAAACTTTTTTAAATTGAAATTGTATCTTTCTAACTCAAAAAATTATCTTTCTTTGTTCCTACTAGGGTATTGCTTATGATTTATTTTTCGTTTATTCATTCGCGATTTAGTTATGGCCTTATCGTATATGGAACAGCTACCTTAACCAGGCTGGAGAGATTGCAAGTTATGCAAAACAAAAGTGTAAAAGCAGTATACAGATTGCCACTTCTATTTTCCACTATGTTATTATATAGCAAAGATGATATTATGATATTGCCTATAAATGTCTTATATAAGCTTCAATTAACCCTTAATATGTATAAAAGCCTAAATGTATCTTCATTTATGTCTAATATAGACTTTAATTACGCTCATCATGTGTATTCAACTAGAAACTGTAACAGAATTGATTCGCATCATATTAGAACTGAATTTGGGAGAAAATCGATCACGTTTATGGGCCCATTTATTTATAATCAAGTACTTGAATTTATAAAGCAATCTGCAAACTACTTACAATTTAAAAAAAATATTAAAAATTACTTTAAATCAAATATTCTATTATTTTGGAACTAAATCTCTGTTATCTTTAATTTTTAAAAATTTTATAATATTTATATATCTATGAATGTAAATTTTGTAACTTTTGTATAATTATGTATAACAACTTGGATTATTCTTAAAGGAACATTAAATTCACTGGATAATCCGCCGTTGTTATTGAATGAGAATGAACAATAAAAATAAAAATAAAAATAAAAATAAATAAAAATAAAATAAAATGTTCATGATAACGAGTTAGCTCGATTTGGGTCAAAAGGCAAAATAATAATCAAATACATGAAAAATTCATTTAACGGAGTAGTACCAGTTCTAACGAAATAGAGATCAACGATAAAATAAGACAATCTGTCAATTTTAAAAACAGTTTATTTATTTATTTATTTAAGAATTCAAATTGGGCGACACACAGACAAAGTCGAATTACGCGTCGCCTCTATCTACAAACAAAACTAAGAAATATAATAATAAAAAATATAAATATACAAAATAATAAGAATAATAATTATAATACTATGAGATACAAAATATAAAATATTAAAATTAATTTTTACTCGAATACAAATTGAAATTAGTCAAATTGAAAGTTTGAACGTTAGTCAAGAGAAAATGAAGTTAAAATTAAACTAACAATGGACCGCTTAAAATACATATATGGAAGCCACTAACCATTTTTGGTTATCTAATATCGATACTTGGTGCGTGTGATTAAAGAAGTTGAAATACCTCGATCAAACAATTAATTGTCCTATAGGACAATAAAAATCAAGTGCAACACTGAGGCAAAGCAACTAATATGTACAAGAGAAATTAATACTGATTTTGTATTAGAGAATGATAAACCCCAGATCTGTATTGTTTCATTATAGACAATGGTAAGTCCAAGGAGAAGAAAAGCTCGTTATGACCACTTTGCATTCTAGTAAGCGGGTTTGACAATCCGAGATTAATACGCGAATGTATTGGAAGTAATAATTGATGGTTTCTCGTCCTATAAGCAGGAACTAACAAATTCAACGATGATAAGGCAGATGTTTCAATTTTAAAATTTGTTATTTTGTACAAAAGTTACTCATCATGTGCACGTCTTCTATTTTCCAGGCTGACCATACTAAAAATGTTCAACCTTGCGCCGTACATGAAATTGGCTGAATGTGGGATAGATTTATATACCAAGAATCTTGTAAACTTTTTTTGAATTCGTTCTTATTGGTCAATATATTTATCATAAAATGGATTCGAAATTTGAGTTGTTGTTTAGGATTAGATATAAGATTTATCCCATAAAGGTATATACGCGCATTCCGCTAGTAAAGAAAATCTCATTAAGTTGGTTAATTTAAATCAAATGTTTAATACTTAATTTAAGTTGCAACATAATCAATCACTTAACGTAACGTAAGTCCATAATTTCATAGTTCACACGATTCTATTACATTTTTTTGTTTACGCAAAAGCATGAGATTTAATGATAATAGATGAGGGAGGATGCGCTTTTATACAAAATAAAATTATTTTAAATTGATAAGAATAAAAAGGGGCAGAGTTAAGTTGACAACCGAGCTGCACTGCACGCACATAATACTTAAATAAGTTCATATTTTTTTTGTTATAAATTGTCATACGCCACTGAGAAAAAAAAACCAGTAAAAATAAAAAAATATACATATAAAATCAAAAAAATATACATATATTTTTTAATCGAAAAGTCTCGTTTTTAAATCAAAAGGATAATCTTTTTATTTTTAAAATAAAATTTTTCGCCAAATTTGTTTATAAAAATAAAAAAATTGTTTTTATTTTCAAAAATACTTTCCTTACTTATGTCAAGTAATTTTCTTAAATTTTAAGAGATTGTTTTTTAAGAATAAAAAACTATTGGTTAGTTTTAACAGGTTTATTTTAATTTTTAAATAATTATTTTTTAACAAATGTCACAATATTTTTAAATCAAAGTTTGCGACTGTTCCAGCTAGCAAAACCAAAGGGTCATCTACTCATAAGAACATAACATATCTACCACGTAAATTAGAAAATTACCTCCTCCTCCCCAATTTTTTTTACCCCCAGGGCCATTGTGTAACCCTTTAAAAATATAATGAGAACCTCCTCAAGTTCTTTCTTGGCAGCTTGATTTCATTTCGTACTGATAAAAAGTTGTTCTATTCAGTCAGTACTCATTAAGTTGCAACGACCTGGAAAAATTCAAACCTTCATACCTTTAGTATAACACAAGAACATATCGATTTGGCGAATTATATAAATAGCCGAAAAAACTTAAAAAAAAAATTAAATATAGACGAATTGAAAAATAATACAACGGGATTTCTGGCAAAACAATAAATATAAACATTTTCATAATTTGTCATTATTATCAAAAAAATTGTTTTTAAATGCTAAAACACTTCTTTTGAAATAAATTATTAAGTTTAAATAAATAAACTTTTTAAATTTAAAAAGTATTTTATAAATTATTTTACAAAATATGTTTTTAAAATAAAAAAGCTTTTTATTAGTTTGCAGAAATTTTTTTTAATTTCAAAAAAATACTTTTGAAATTCAAAAAAATTTATAACTTTGAGAAATTAAAAACTTCGTTTTTTAATTTTACGAACCAAAATTTTTCTCAGTGATGAAAATGTATCTTGGCTTCATGCTAAATAAGTTAAAATAAAGTGGAGAAAATTATTCTTATAAGTGAAACGTAAACTTTGAGTTTTTATGAACACTTTTTGGTGCCGAAACCCGGGAACTTATTTAAGTATTTCTTATTCATTTACCGTAATTATTTCGTGTTGAAAAAAAGCCCCGTAAAAAAAGTTCCGTAATTAAACGTGTGTTATAAAAAGAAACTTTTTCGTATGTGCTAATAAAAGCAAGTTAATAAGTTCGTAATGAATTAAAAATCAACTATATTGGTTCCAATTTGGAAATCGTGATTTAGTTAATAAACTGATAAAAAATCATAGTGAACCGTGTGAGACTGTGGTAAACCTGTAGCGGACATTATTTTGTAAAAAAAAAATGAGACTTAATTGAAATTAACTGTATCACGGTGTTGGATAATAGTGTAGTAAACGTTTTTTTTTTATTGTGGAAAAAATCGAACTGTGGTTATCAGAATTGTGGCATAAATATTAATTTGAGAGTGAACATAGTAGCGTGATTAATAAGCGTCCGTGAATAACATTATATCGTGATTGAAACTGTTTGCATTAAGTAGCAACAACAAAGGTACACATTTGCTTTATTAAAATCGTGCGATTAAATTATATCAAATAACGGTGACACAGAAGGTTAGTAACCATTTTGATTTTTTTTAACGATATGGAGAGACAGGTGCGTCTACGTGATCGGGCGGGTTGCACAAATTAAGTCAATTTTGATTTTCTCACGAGGAATTAAAGATACCACAAAATTTGTCGCCTCACAACCTAGGCTAGCTGATTTATGTGATCACTACCAGACCTTTAATGAATTGGAAATTGAATTACACAGTTTCAATGATTATCAATCAATCCAAGAAAAGGTCAATCAATATTATTATGAAGCGCGTGAATTTCTAAAAGAAGCAATTGATGCTCGTTCAGATAAACCGCCGAAGGTTGTTACAAATGGCGTCATTAATAAAACATTAAGCGAGTTCGTTGAACAACAAAAGACATTTTACGAGGGTGTCAAAATCTCAAATTCTGTACATGTACCTAAATTAAATATTGGACCATTTAAGGGAGACTAGAGCCGGTTGACAGTAACGAGAAGTTAAATGTAGTTCATAAATTACAACTATTAAAATCAGTTTTGCGAGGAGAAGCTGCGGCGTTGTTAAGACATATCACTACAACTGAAGAAAATTATCAAGAAGCTTGGAAGAAACTTGAAACCAGATACAACAAAACAAAATCAATTGTTGCTGAATTGATACAAACGTTCCTTAATATAAGAGTATGTACTCGTGGTAACTGTAAGGAATTAAGAAAACTTTGTGATCAGTCGGACGAAGTAATACGAGCTCTTCGTGCTTTGGGTTCAGAGCATGAGAAAAGAGATCCGTGGTTAATCCACATTTTACTAAATAAAATCGATGATGATTCATGACATTTGTGGGCCGAAGCAACTGTAAACAATCCACATCCTACAATTGAGCGTTTTACAAAATTTTTGAACAATAGGTGCGATGCACTGGAATCCTGCTTACAAGTCGAACCAAAGTCAGGCCACAGAGTAACAGGCTCACAACGCAAATCCACTAATGCATTTAACATCGAAACTCAATCACTCATTAAGGCCAGTTGTGTTAATTGTAATGAGGAACATTGGATACATAAATGTTCAAAATTTCGAAATCTGGAGCTAAAATTGCGTTTTGAATTGGTAAAGCCGAAAGGCTTATGTCAAAATTGTTTGCGCCGAGGCCACTTTGCTAGTAATTGTCAATTTAAAACCAGCTGTTTAATATGTCGCAAAAAACATCAAACATTACTTCATAATTCAAGCGGAGGATTTCAAAACGGAGGCTCGCATCATGTATATGCGTTAAGTGAACCATCAACTAAACAGTCTTCACCTGTTTCCAACGATATCAATCAATCATCAATCACGGAATCATCTTTAATGAAAACTAATGACAATAATATCACAAGCATAAAATCATCTGGTTCTTCTGGAGCATAGCCACCAAAATCAACAATTGGATGCACATCAACAAATACAATGGCAGCAGAAGTTATGATCACTAACGCAGTACGAAACCCACCTATAGCTTTATAATACTACCTACTGCTATAACAAATGTACAATCACGCAGTGGGCAATTTGTACCAGCAAGGGTTTTGCTAGATTCGGGATCGCAATCCTGCTTTATTACCGAATCTTGTAGTCAACGCCTCGGCCTAACTAGATCGAAATCGAGTATTGAAATTTTCGGTCTTGCATCTGTTCCAAGCGGAACGACTAGAAGGAAAACATCGCTTATTATACAATCACGTGTAAATAAACATTACAATTTACAGCTGATAGCTCATATTATTAAAAATATTACTCGTAACTTACCAGCAAGGGATTGTGACATACAAAGAACTGAATTAGAAGGAATTGAGTTTGCAGATCCATATTTCAACCGCTCCAGTAATATTGATATTTTAATTGGAATTGAATTTTTCTTCGAGATACTTGGACCTCGACAAAAAAGAATACCCGGATTTCCATTATTACAAGAATCGAACTTTGGTTGGTTAGTGGCTGGTGAACTAAAGCAACAAAATGACAATATCAACACTATGACCGGATGTCAGACAATGATATCAATTGTGATATTATTCAAGATCTGCTTAAAAAATTTTGGGAGATAGAGGAGATTCCAAATGAATTGAATCAGTTTGACAAAGAAGATGCGTGTGAATTATTCTATCGTTCAACAACGGAGAAAATTGACGGACGATATCAAGTACGGTTGCCATTCAAAACGCCACGAATGAAGTAAGGTGAATCGTTTAATAACGCCAAAAGGCGTTTATATACAATGGAGAAGGGATTCGCAACCAATCGCGAATTTTATAATCAATACAAACAATTTATCGATGAATATCTCCAGTTAGGACATTTGCATGAGGTTAAATGGACCGACCTACCAAAAGATGATTGTAAAAAATATTTCCTACCTCATCACGCAGTTTTTAAGGACAGTTCAACAACACAACTCCGTGTGGTTTTCGACGCATCATGTAAATCGTCAAATTCAATATCTCTAAATGAAACACTGTAAGTGGGACCAAAAATTCAACTCGACTGGAATACAATTTTGCTCAAATTTCGGACACATCAAATCGCCTTCGTCGCCGATATTGAGAAAATGTTCCGACAGGTTCGTGTACATCCAGATGATAAAATGTATCAACTAATTCTTTGGAAAGAAGGTGATAACCTAAAGGTCTATATGTTGGATACTGTCACGTACGGTTTAACAAGTGCTCCTTATTTAGTGGTTCGCACGTTGAAGGCTATTGCTGAAGAATAATCGGATCAGTATCCGGAAGAATCAAAAATCATTACTAAGGATTTTTATATGGACGATCTGCTTTCAGGCGCAAATACAATTGCAGATGCGTTAAAATTCAAGGCAAATATAATACAAATATTAGAAAGTCGAGGTTTAAAATTAAGAGAGTGGAGATCGAATTCTAGTGAATTTCTGCAATCTTTTACAAAATCAGATATTGAAAGCATACCAAAATTATTGGTATAATTTGGGATTCGTTTGCCGATGTCTTTACCTTTACGGTTAATTTGAGTTCAAAACAAAACTGGTCAAAACGTAGCATCTTGTCGGAAATATCACGTATATATGATCCACTTGGATGGTTATCACCAATCATTGTGCTTTTTAAGCTATTTTTACAAAAATTATGGATTCAACATATTGAATGGGACGCATTATTTCCACAGCAACTGAAAAATGAATTCGAGTTCATATGTAATAAATTAACTTACGTCAATCAAATCAAGATCCCACGGTGTTATTTTCGGAATCGACAAACCATTAGAATTGAACTACATGCCTACTCCGATGCTTCCGAAAAAGCATATGGTTGTGTAGTGTACACTAGAAGTATATATCCTGATGGGACAATTGATACATCCTTGATCAGCGCTAAAAGTAAGGTCGCGCCAGTAAAACAAGTTACGATACCTAGAGCTTTGTGCGGCATTTTTGTTATGTAAATTAGTTAAACATCTCAAATCAGAAGTTTTTGTTGGCGATGAAGTGAAAGTATTCGCATGGACGGATTCAATGGTAGTTTTGCATTGGTTGTCCGACATTCCTCGAAAATGGAAAAATTTCATTGCAAACGCACTTCGATAATGCTGGAAATAATTCCAAACACATGTTGGTATTATGCACCATCGAAACAGAACCCGGCAGATTTCATTTCTAGAGGGGTTCAACCGGACAAGTAACGTGAGATGGAAATGTGGTGGAAAGGACCTCCGTGGTTAATAAAGGACTCAAAACATTGGCCAAATGGAACGAGACCTATACCGCAAATTGATAAATCTTCATTAGAAGCAAGGCTAAACAGTTTACATACAATAAACAATGGCGAAGGAAACGTAATTGTTCAGCTGGTCGAGAAGGTCTCATCGTGGTTCAAACTTAAAAGAATAGTGGTAATTATAATGCGATTTACAAAACGGTCCAATCAACAAAAGTTACGAGTACGTGGACCTATATTAGTAGATGAATTACGTTATGCTGAAGTGATAATTATTAGAAATATACAAGAAATTGCCTTCAAGGAAGAAATTAGCGCTATTAAAAATAATAAACAGTTGCACTCCAAATCGAAGCTGTTAGGGCTTGACCCATTCATTGACAATAAAGGTGTTGTTCGAGTTGGCGGACGTCTCAAACATTCAAACTTAAAGTTTTCTGCCAAACATCCAGTCATATTGCCGCATCACCAAATCAACGATTTAGTAATTAGGGAGATACATGTAACACATCTTCATGCTGGTTTGAATTTAGTTTTAAATACTATACGACAACGGTTTTGGATGTTGAGTCGATCAATAAAAGCACTTATCCGAAAATGCATTATTTGTATTAAATATCGTGCTAATACATCTCAGCAAAAGATGGGCGACCTACCAACACAAATGGTTACTGAGCAGCGTCCATTTTTAAACGTCGGTATAGATAACGCAGGGCCAATCAACAAGTTCTACCCGAAATGCTCGTATGGAAAAGGCATATCTCACATTGTTCGTTTGCTTATCAGTTAAGGCAATCCATATTGAAGTAGTTAGAAGCATGACCTCTGAAGCATTTTTAGCAGCGTTTAAAAGATTCGTAGCACGCCGAGGTATTCCTGAAAACGTATATTGCGATAATGGATCCAATTTTGTCGCTTACAATAAGGAATTTAAAATATTGAGACATGAGTTATTGCAACCATTTCATTCTAATTATATTCTTAATTTTTCTTTAAAGAATAATATCACATTTCATTTTAACCCGCCTACTGGTGCGCATTTTGGAGGGCTATGGGAAGCTGCCGTAAAGTCAGTTAAGTTTCATATGAAGAGGGTCATATGGATAATGTAAACCTAACATTTGAAGAAGTAGCAACACTAACAACACAAATCGAAGCTATCTTAAATTCACGACCGTTATGCTGCATTATGGATGAAGTCTCAGAGCTTCAAATATTGACTTCGGACCATTTCCTAATTGGCGAAGCACTTACTGCGATTCCTGAGCCACTATTAGAAGATGTAAAGAATTCCAAACTAAATCAATGGCAAAATATTCAGAAACGAATGCAGGGATTTTGGAAAAAATGGCGAACTGATTACTTACATACCTTACAACAACGATCAAAATGGAAGACAACATGTGATGCATTTCAAATTCAATGACGTTGTATTGTTGAAAGATAATAATTTCCACCGAATCAATGGCCTTTTGCTATTATTACCCACATTCATCCAGGCAAGGATGGCATCGTAAGGGTAGTAACAATAAGGTGCAATAACAAGGAGTATGTACGACCAATTGTAAAATTAGTTAAGCTTCCTATTAAGAAAGAATAATTGTAAACTTTTTTTTTTTATTATAGAAATGTCAATGTATATAGTTTGTTTATTTAAATAACTGTATTATTAATACTATTTATTATTTATATAAATTAAAAACAAGAATAATGATAACAAATTTTTATATATGAGTTGTTTGGTTAAGATAAATTATTATATATATATATATATAATTTTCTTAACGTGGGGGAAAATGTTTAGGATTAGATATTAGATTTATCCCATAAAGGTATATATACGCGCATTCCGCTAGTAAAGAAAATCTCATTAAGTTGGTTAATTCAAATCAAATGTTTAATACTTAATTTAAGTTGCAACATAATCAATCACTTAACGTAACGTAAGTCCATAATTTCATAGTTCACACGATTCTATTACATTTTTTTGTTTACGCAAAAGCATGAGATTTAATGATAATATATGAGGGAGGATGCGCTTTTATACAAAATAAAATTATTTTAAATTGATAAGAATAAAAAGGGGCAGAGTTAAGTTGACAACCGAGCTGCACTGCACGCACACAATACTTAAATAAGTTCATATTTTTTTTGTTATAAATTGTCATACGCATGAAAATGTATCTTGACGAGAAAATTATTCTTATAAGTGAAACGTATTCTTATAAGTGAAACGTAAACTTTGAGTTTTTATGAACAGTTGTATACTCGAGGACACTCCTAATTAGACAGTTAAAAAGTATCATGAACACCGCTGGGTCACGAAAATCCTTACCGATGCGAAATATATAGCCGAAAATTTTGTGAGCTTTAGAACAAATCTGATCAATGTGTTTGTCAAATGATAATTTAGAGTCGAAAGTAACTCCTAAGTCAGTAATATGATTGGCTCTAGCCAATCTAATATCAGAAATGTAGTAGTCAAATAGGACAGGGTTACTACTTCTCTTAGAATAGGTAATTACAATACATTTCTGAATGTTTAGATTTAGATTATTAGTCACACACCATGAGTCCAATGTTTGCATGTCAGTCTGCAATCGATAGCAATCGTTAGAGTTCATGATCCTTGAGTAGATTTTTAAGTCTGGAACACCAGAACTAGCTACAATAGTTCTAGAAATACATCCGTCAAACTTCACATTTAGTTTCAGAAAGGATGCTAACCACTTACTAATGTTTGGAGAAATGCCAATTCTGAAACATTTGTCAATTAAGATTTCATAAGATACAGTATCAAATGGTTTTTGGAAATCAGTATAGATACACTCAAAAAAATAGTTCAGTTTTTCTAACAAAATTTGCTTTGTTAAACTATAAATTGTAAATTTAACACGATTTTTGTTAAAATAACAATATATTTGTAAAGTTTTTGTTGTAAATTTAACAAAGCATTCGTAAATATATCGAATTTCGTTTTGTAATATCGACTTCCATATAAAATCTCTTTTACAATGGCAAGTAGTACAATTTACAACGAAAATTGTAACAAAGTTTTACAAACTGTTTTGTAAAAATAACATATAACATTTTGTAAAATTAACATATTCTCATTTCACATAACTTTCGTTAAATCAACGAATATCCTGTAAGGTTTTCATTGTAGAATTAACAAGTTTCCTTGTAATAATAACGAAAGATCAAAATTGTTCGATTTGCAAAACATTATTACTGCAAAATACGGGTTAATATTTTATTATCCTTCAAGATCTAAAAATCTGGAATTATCTGGCACTGGATGCCTTTTATATGTTGTTTTTGTAGGTTGCCGATATTTTTGCAAGACTAAAGCATTATTTGCATTGATGATGCTACAAGTGGGCCTAAAGATGTCAGAAATATGTATAAATTTACGTTTTTTATATGAATGTAAAACAATTGACTGAAAATATGGCTTATTTGCTTTCTTTTTAATAATCTATTTTAAAAAACATGGATGTTTTTAATAAGAATACCACATAAAAATCTAAATCTTTAGTGACCAGATCTACAATTGTTTACTGTATTCCACCAATTTCCATTTTTCAATGTTAGTCTATAGATTCTAAAAAATGAATTTCATAATAAGAAAAGATCGAGCTTACTTTATCAACTACAATGGCATAAACTCATGAAAAATTCAATGAGTATGGGATCTTTAATAAATGAAAATTTATCTTGAATAATTTGTGTCTATTCCTGTAGTTTAATTTTGTCTTATTCTGTAAATATTACATACAAACATTGTCCAGAACATGTATTATGCAAGATTTCGTTGGCTACTATTCTAACAAATTTCATTGTAAAATAACTAGAAAGTTTCCTGCGTATTTAACAAAAATATAATTGTTAACACGTAATATAACTTGTAAACTAACTTAGTGATTTTGATAAACGAACAAACATGTTTCGTTATATAACATGTATCTTTGTAATGTTTACAAAATTCTGGTAAAAAAAACATATAATCCGTAAAATGTACGAAATAGTTTCGTAAAGATTTTCGTATTCATTCGGTTCACTATATTTATTCAGTATGAGACGTGCTACCGGTTAGAGTGGTTTTTAAATGTAATAACTATAAGTGTAAAGTGGAAAAATAGTGGAAAAAATAGTGGAAACGTGTTATTCAAAAGAAATTTTTAGGAAAATATCAGGAAAATACCATTTAAGATTAGTAAGTATTGTAAAAAAGTATGTGTATCCATTATTTTTAGTTTTAAAGGTGATCTTAAATAATATTTATTAAATGTTTGTGTGCTCTAGCTTTCGACATCATTTTCAGTATATAATTTTCGTAATACAAACACCTTCATTAAAAGTTTGAGAATTTAATCTGCACGACATGATAGCGAAAGAAATAATGAGAAAAAATGCAATCTGAGAACCAATAAAAGTGTATTTTTATACCTTTTAAAAGCTCAAAGCGAGGTTAAGATTACGGAACAAATCCACAAAATTAACAATCTGTGAAACAAATATATCCGTTTTCCGATCATACAATTTTTTTTTCTTAAATTTAAGTCCATCGTACACAAATGTGTATGTAAATAATTAATAATCATAGTTTGTAAGGGTTTTTGTTTTTTCATGATTCTGTTTCGTAACGTACACAATTGTGATTACCGGCCGGAAAACGGATATGCTACTAAATTTATCTTAATTCTATTTTGTTATTTCAGCAAACATATTTTACAATTCGTGAAGGGCAAAGATCACTTATATACAACAAATTTGACTATATGTTTCCAAAATATTTCTAATTTTTCAAAACGCGTGACGACATCTCGGTAACTGAAACATCTAAAACATCCGAAACAACGATTGATGATCCTGTGAAAAATATTTCAATCGAAGAATATTTAAAAATTAAAACGTAGTTAAAAAATTTGCGAAGCCCGAGGAAGTTGGTTATTCAAAAGTGGGAAACAACATCCTTGTAAAGAACGAAAGAGCTACTATCAAATGAAGATAAAACGATAGTTAACATTTTCATTTACTGGCTTATTCTTAACCACCCGATTATGCCCGTTTTGGTAATATTCTTTGAACTTTATTGTTTATATTTTGTGATTTAACAACCTTTATTTATTTGTAGATCGATATTGATTTTAACACAATAAAAACCATATATTCGAATTAAAACCATATATTCGAAATGTGATATTTTCATCAATAACATAGACGGTATTTTCAAAGAAGTACTTAGCGTGATAACTCTAATAAACGATTTAAATAATTCAAATTTAAACCAATGGAAAGGAAATGAAAATACTTGTAAATGAAGCAAATTTGCAGATAAGACTATACCTACTTAAATTCGCCAATTATGAATTTTTGTTTTTATTCTATAAATTGAAATAACAACAATTGGCTAACGATAAAAAAAATTGATCAAATATTTGAATAAAAAAAAATATTAATATGAAAACTATAAAACTTAAGAAATATATTTTTGTTATTTATCATTTTATATTAAATAATTTTATGTTTGATAATAAAAAGTAGAAGATATCTTTTATTTTACAATTGAAATACTTATTTTCTATATATCCTATATATTGTATATATATTAACGGGCATATATATCATATACCCAATAAATCTATTAATTTTGTTAATTACAGAAAAAAAGATTTGTAAACGTAACAATACAATTTGTCAACTTAACGTGGTATTTGTAACTATGTTCTACAGTAGGCCTCGTTATTTCTCGAAAAACTTGTAAAAAAATTCAGCTAGGTCTGTTAATTTTGTAAATTTATTTCGTAGAGTTATCAATTTTATTTGATCATGTACACTAACATGATAACAAAAAATTTGCAAATAATACAACAACTTATGTGAATTTTACAAACAAGTTTCAGAACTTTTACAATATTAAACGTTAATTAAACGAATACAATTTGTAAAATCTACGATAAATTCCATTCATAACTCAAGAAATATTTGTACGTATAACAAATATTTTAGTTATTCTCTCTAACATGTTGCGTACATTTTACATTTTCAATTGTTAATTACACCGATAAATCATTACAAATTTTACAACAAGTTTTGTAAATAATAACAATAACTAACTGTAGATTTAACTTATTTTGTTTTGTAAATTTAACAGTCGACCTTAATAAAATTACGATAAATTTTGTAAAATTTTTACAAAACATGACAGAAAAATTTACGAATCATCCGGAAAATACCAGGAATTCAAAATGGTTGTAAAGTTTACGAATAAAAAAACAGTTTATTTACGATTTGAAGCGTTGGCAGAAAACGAACAACATTTTGTGTAAAATTAACCAGTATTTTTTGTTAAAAACACCAGATTTTTTTTTTGAGTGTACTTTCCAATTGACTGTCTTTATCGACATTCTCAAAAGCATAACCAAAAAACTCAAGAAGGTTGCTCAAAACTGAATGTTTTTCATAAAAACCATGTTGTCCTATGCTTATGAAATTTCTAACTTCGTTAAATAATAATCCGTATACTCCTCAAAGATTTTGCTAATAGAGATATTGGTCTATAATTTTCTATGCAACTTTTATCACCTTTCTTAAATATTTGAACAAGAAACGCAGGTTTCCACCTAGTTGGAAATACATCAGAGTTTAAAGAGATATTGAAGATGATAGATAGCGGGTCGGCTAGTACCTCTTTTAACTGAGAAATAAAATAGTTAGATATGTTGTCAGGACCCGAGCCTTTGTTAACATTTAATGACTCTAGAATACTTAAAACATATTGCGATGAAAAATACGTTATTCTAGTTAACTGAGTATCCGATCTGTGTACGTCAGTGGAACTGTCCGGCCAGATAGAACTGGGTATACAAATGGAATCCTAGTAATCAGCAAAAAAAAATGCAAATTATATTACTATCATGGGATTCACTGGCTCCAAATTTCATGGTCCCAGGATAACATGATTTTGAAGACAGTGCTTGTGAAAAATTCCAAAGAAGCTTAGGACTACATTTTAAGTATTTTTTAGAAATTCAGAATAACATTTACGTATTTCCAATTTGACTAATCTGCGAAGGTTGGAAAAGATTGCATAGTCAGTTGAATTTTTATAAATTTTAAAAGTTTATGGTACTTGTGTTTGTTTCGAATGAGATTTATTAATTTTGATGAATACCATATTGGAAATGTAGATAAGACTTTTTGTTTAATAGTTTAAGTTTAAAATATCTACCCAGTGTGGTGTTTAGAATATCGACTGCATTGAGTTAGCAAATATTTCAGACCCTCTAAGTAGCTAGTTCCTCTCGGATACGTTCATAGTTTAAATTTTTAACATTGGTGTATAAACAAGTATTATATGGCAGTTTTTGAAGGAGAGGTTAGGTAGACTGATAACAACTGTTGGATGATAATTGCCCACCTTAGAGAGATAATCCCGAGCATGATTAATTTTTAACGAATTATGGCATACGTTGGAGAATATGAGGTCTAATTATCTATTATTACAGTTAGTCATATGGTTATGTTGATAAAGCTTGACAAGCATAATTGCATCAATAAGATACTGAGCTGCTCTACCTTCAGAAGAAATAGCATAAGATACGTTATCTTCCTCCCAGGATATACACAGTAAATTGAAATCACCGATGACTAAAAAGTTATAGTTAGATAGATATCAATAGTTAAAGAACTATCGAGAATAGATACGCTCAAGAAAGTTAAATTTGAGGACAAACACGGGGATGGAAAAAACCAGGGGCAATCCCCCGCGGGGAAATAAAATCCCCGGGGAAAATCCCTGAAAAATCTACGAGAAAAAATCCCCAGGAAAACCAGGGAAAAACCCGAGGAATTCCGCAATGGAAAAACCCGCCAAAAAAATCGAGTAAATCCCCGGGGAAAATCACGGGAAAAAAACTTATTCCTGGGGTAAAATCTCTGGAAATCGTCCAGGAAAAACCCCGGTAAATACCCGAAGAATTCCGCAATAGAAAAACCTGGGTAAAAAAACTGGGTAAATCCCCGAGGAATTAGCCAATGGAAATCCCTATGATATATTCCCGGGGAAATTCCCAGGGAAATCATATATATGTATATATATTTTTTAAATATATAAATAAACGCAGGGGGTGTTCACCGGGGAAATTCCAAGGGTAGGATGACTTCCTCCAAGTTCAATATAAGGAAAAATCTAAATGTAAACTCTGCAGATTTCGAATAGTACCTGTGACGAGAAGGTGTTAGAATCGAATATAAATGCCGCCAATATTATTTCTCTCTACCCAACCTAAAGAATATTACAATTCTATGGTGGATTAGCTTTTTGAAGTGACAAAACACAAGTTGTGCTCATAAGTTAACGTGGGTCTAGGTTCCCTACAAATTTAACGAGCAAGATACAAGAATAAATGAAATTCGATAAAATACCAGCATATGTTTGTACGGATTCCAGCATTGGTGAAAAGAAAACCTAACAAATTTAATGATAAAATAACATGCATTGCATACCGCCGGTTCTACGCCATTATGAAGTACTTTGGGAATCTGCAGGTAAATCAGTAAAAATATGCTTAAGATCATAAGAGCATCTTCTTTTGAAGAAATATTGAAGGTCACTTCACTACTAAAGGCTTACTTAATTGTATTGTCGCGTGAACCAATAACCACAGACCCTTCAAATATTACTTTTTTTAATTCCAGTACACTTCCAAATCAGTGCTCCCTTAAAAGTAATTCCATAAGAAACAAATACAAATTCATATTTCCGCAAATTAAAGAAATTTTCAGGAGAAGATAGGATACATACTTGGTAACCCTTTCAGTATCATGCATCAAAGGAATGCCTCATTTAAGAAAAGCCAATAAGAAAATACAGAATTAGCGCTAGGAAATCGCTATGAAGGTGAAAACTTTAAAATGAGGCAAGTCTACGCCATTTTAAGAGAAGTAAACAGTAAAATGAAATTGGTACCGGAAAACATCGGGTTCACAAACGTTAAATTCAAGGCAAGTTCCTCTAAGAAAGCAAACATCAAAAAACTACATCGAGAAATATACGTCAAAGCGGCAAAGGACAAAGAAACCACTCTGCACTATTTCCTAGATGAATTTGGCTGAGTGATGAGCTAATACGAACCAATCAAAATCATAGTAGCAACAAACATTAATCAAAACTAGGCAATGGATAGTACTCTAATGGTTAACATCAGTGTACAAGAAAAATTAGTACATGCACAAGAACTCGACAACTTTTTGGAATTAGAAGAGGTACCAGTTGAATGTTTCAGAAACGGTTAAATTAGATCCAAGTGGTACCTTATCGTTCAAAAAAAAATGATACCAGCATTATTGGTGCTTCAAAACAAAGAGTTATAGAGTAAGTTCATTCAAATTCAGAAAATATTCCAAAACACTGAAAAACTACGACATCTGTATGTAGGTTTTATGGGAAAATATGTGCAGAAAACACAAAATAGTATTCGGAGCCGACATAAACAAAATACATATATCGACAAATTGAACGTACAAAGGAAAACCAAGATTATCAAAGCATAATATGGAGGAAGAATCCGAACTAAGAACGTTACATAAGCTAGCAATGGATGAAGTTGAATACTTTTCAATGGTTCTAACTAGTGCTAATATCCAACACGATCACTACTTTTACAAGAACAGCTAATCAAATTATTTTAAATGGGTCAATTTCCACTGAGCATTGTAATCCGTTTCAGATTGAGGGTTTAACCAAATATCGTCAGAAACTGAACTTAGGTCTCAGGTTTTCGCCAATTACCATCACATCAAAATTTATATTAGGAGAAATGTGGACTACAGAAATAAAATGGGACAACAAGGTGCCTAAATAAATTAAAGAAAAATGTGTAAAGTTGCGGGTACTGGCACAGCTTGAAATATCATTTCAATTCCCCGTTGTATAGAAACCGTCTTCCAAATAATACAACGATGGTCACTGTCATATGATGATAAACAAATCTATTCCACCGTAACAAATAACATTAAATTTTTTTTTGTTCTAACGAAATATTTTAATCTGTTAAACAAAAAAGCCGAAACCTTATATCGCGAGTGGCAACAAAAACAACAATACCATTTAAATGTTACGGAAGCCGGAAAAAGGTATCGAAACAACAAAAAAACTCTTTAATCGATTAATTCTATTAATTTTTTACTTTTGTTTTTTGTCGTTTTACAGTCGGTGAATTGTTTCGAAATTATATGGTTCATGGCGTCCATGAAGATCACACTTTCAAACAATTGTCTGTATATCCAAACATATAAGATGATGACTAGGAAAAAATATGTATTTTTTTCTATGAGAACTCAATGGTTCTTGAATTTTAACACTTCCGATTGAATTGTTTTATAATGCAAGCCCATAAAATATTTCATTACGAATTATGAACAGTTTCTGCTTCGATTGTACTTATTAAAATGGAACATTTTACATTATTAATATAAGGGAGAGTAGGGAAGAGGGCGTGGAATTTGATTTTGGTTAAAAATGTACCAGATACTGAAACAACGAAAACTAAAAATTTAAAAATATTAAAAAAATAATTTAAAATAATCATTAACTTGATCATTCTATAGAAAGGAGCAATATTCCGTAATAGTCCTCTCCTCGCGATATTTAATAGATACTGCAGTTTTCAAAACATTTATAACGAAAAAATGGTGAAGTGAATATGATGTGGCCAACACCGATTTTTTACCACGAATACAAACATAGATCTGAAATATGTATATCACACTTGATTTCTAATGCGAAATATTAAACTTACTGGACTTTTGGAAGGACTGTCCTTTATAACCAGAAATTAATATTTCTGCTTTAATTTCAGTAAAATAACAGGGACAATGCTTGTTTAAAATTTTGGTTTTAATTTATTTGAACTTTTAATCCTTTGTCGTAATGGGTTGTCGGATAGCGAAAATTGACTCATTTCTGGGGAAGATGGAGCTGGACCCCGAAGAGAAGATGACACTCCGACAAGGGGTCATTGTTGTGTTCATTTTGATCTCGTTACGATCGGTGATGGAAATGAACACAACTATGATTCCCTGACGAAGTGCACAATTCATGGGCCGACCGCTCTTCCATGACAATACTATTAGCTTGTACGGAGCTTTGCAATATCCAGATGGATCTACGTTAATCGGAACTATCTCCATACGTCCTCGATTGCCAAGATTAAATCATAAAAAAAACTATATTAAACCTTACAGCACAATTAAATGTGATCACGTATAGACCAGCTGAAACAGCTTAGCGATGCAAGTGCATCAAAAGGAAAATCTAAAGTGGAAGAAATACAGTGTGACATCCAGCAAAAGTTTGGAAATCGTGTCAGCAATACTTGTAAAGGCCATATTTGGTTGTGCCCCGGCGGATAAACATATAGACATTGATAAGGCTTACATATTTCTATGTAAGTTCTGTTTTCACGAACTAGGTTAGGTTTCAGTGTTTGCTATTGCACACTTATGCCAATTTTAGCCCATTGTGAAACCGCTCATTTACGGTGCATTATTAACCTACTCACCTACCCACCTACTCACACAACTTCAGTATACTACCACCTGCACATTGCAAGCTACATGTCAACCTCTACATGGACGTGGACGGCAGGTCGGCGCTAAGTTCTGCTCTCCATCAGAGGGTCGCAGTTGTATTTAATAACATAACCGATCGTTAACTATGGCGAAAATCAATTTACCTCTAGTTTCTGATGGGATTCGAATACAGTACCTCCGCGTTCAAGTGCCGAAGCATTGACCACTGCACCATTTGTCCGGTAAGAATAATTAACTTACTTCGGCTAATTTTAAGACTCTGGCACAAACCGGTTATAACAGGCATAAAATAAAACCAAGCGATTCCTTGCCGATAAACCACCGGAAACAAACGTGTTCTGGGAAGGAATGGCTAATACCAATAAAAATTGACCAGTCATAAAGATCAAGTAGGACGTCTCATTAAATTTTTTTTATTATTAGCTATAAAATTACCCTAAAATAGAAAAAATCGGTCACAAGACCCAAATGAGGATTCAGCAATTTTTCAGTGAACTCGGGATTTGGAGACGGAACATAAAATTGTATTCTGTAACTGAAGTGTTATAACGTCCATCTTAAACGAGAGATATCAGCAAAAATTAAAACCCGTGCGAATTAAAGCGTTAATAAATAAACCTGGAACGGTATGTTTAATCAAGCCTACTCAAAAAGAGGTAACAAAAAAATAATATGCAGTTCAAAATTTGTCTAAATTATTAGTTAAAAATTCCATCAAAATTAAAAAGAAAATTAAGATTTTAGTGAATGACATTCCATCTCTATAAATTAAAAAAAACAAATTCGATAAAATCTAAGGTTCTAACAAAAGCCCATGGGTAACTATGGAACGGTGTTCAAAATTTTATCTCAATTCAATCTAGAAATTCATTTTGATAAATGTGAGATTCTAAAAACAAAAAGGAAATTTCTAGGAAACACCATCACCCAAGATGAAGTAAATCATCTTCCGATCAAATAAAAAAAAATATTATATTACATCGACCGTTACCAGGAACGTAAAAAAATGTTTCAAGGTCAAAACATTTTAAAGGTGGCGTCACGTCTGCGAGAAATATCCCTACCCTCACATCGTTTATGCAGAATGTCCATCGCTGGTCCATCGTAAATTGGTTAACATCGTTCTGTAGCACTCCGATGAGGGTGATGGCCTCGCCAACGTCATTTTCAAAAAAGTGCGGCTCAAAATCCGCACTTGATGAACCTCGTATCGGTTGGCATCTTTCAATATACGGTAATTTTGCTTGTAACAAAGCCGTTTATCCAAAAATGCGCCTCGTCGCTATATATGATTTTTGATTTTAAAAATGATTTTTATCATTTGGACGTGCTGCACAATTGGGAACAAAATTGGGGACAAAATTGGGTACACAATTGGGGACAAAATTGGGGACAAACTTGGGAACAAAATTGAGGACAAAGTTGGGGACAAAGTTGGGAACAAAATTGGGGTCAAAATTGGGGACAAAATTAAGGACAGAATTGAGGAGTTGGGGATAAAATTGGGGAAAAAATTGCTGACGGTATTGGGGAAAATTTTTTATTTGTTTTATTTTTTTATTTATTTACAATGCAATCTGTTTTGGGGCTCAGGGCTCATCCTGCTCTTTTGTAGTTGAGCTTTTTACGTCCTTAATTTACGCCTACTCAGCCAACTCGAGGACGTACGGCTATAGGACCGATTTCCGATCTGCACATTGCAAGCGTCATGCCAGCCTACACTGGCATGGAAGATTTGTCGGCCCATATGTTTTGCACACCGATAGGGGGTTATAGATGTGTTATATTACACCATCATCTGTTAATGAAATTTTACTTTGCAGCCTGCGCCTATCTAGATTTTAAAGCGGTACCTCCCGATCCATACTCCAAACCTCTAACCACTACGCCATTTGGTCGGTGGGAACAAATTTGAAGTCAAAATTAAGGACAAAATTGGGCACAATATTAGAGAAAAAATTGGGGACAGAATTGGGGGGAACAAAGTTGAGTGACAAACTTAGGGGGCAAAGTAATGGGACAAAGTTAGGGGACAAAGTTGGGGGACACATTTGGGGGACAATGTTGGGGGACACTGTAATGGGACAAAGTTGGGGGGCAAAGGGGATAGAGTTCGGGGATAGACTTGGAGACACCGGTATGGGACAAAGTTGGATGACAAAGTTGGAGACAAAGTTGAGTGACAAAGTAGGGGGACAAAGTTGAGTGACAAAGTTAGGGGACAAAGTAAGGGGACAAAGTTAGGATACAAAGTTAGGATACAAAATTGGAACAAAGTGGGTAGTTGGGGGACAAAATTGGGTTACAAAAATGGAGGACAATGTTGGGGGACAACGTTGGGGGACAAAATTGTGGGACAAAGGTGGAAGTGAAGGTTAAGAGACAAAGTAGGGGGACAAAGTTGAGTGAAAAAGTTAGGAGACAAAGTAATGGGACAAAGTTAGGGAACAAAGTTGGGGGATAAAGTTGGGGACAAAGTTGAGGGACAAAGTTGGGGGAAAAAGTTGGGGCACACTGTTAGGGGACAAAATTGAGGGACAAAGTTGGGGACAAAGTTGGGGGACAAAGTTGAGGGAAAAAGTTGAGGGACAAAGTTGCGTGACAAATTTAGGGGACAAAGTTGGGTGACAAAGTTGGTGGACAAAGTATAACGATTGGGTATTTTTTTTTTACAATAAAATTTTAAAAATTGGTTAACGGTGCTATAATATTGGAACTCCAAACCGGAATTTACAATGAAAATATTATTGTCCTACCTTACCGAAGTAGGGTTGATTTATGGATGATCATAAAAATTCATAATCGTAAGGCAGATCCTTATCACCGTGGTTTGAGTCATGGATATCCATAATAATTTTCATTGCCAGTACATTAGGGTTCGCTTAAGCTGTAAAAAAATATTATTTGTCATTCGCATTTGACTTGGGAAACATAGTAACAACAAGTACAAAATAAAAAACGAGTTTAACAAATTTAAAGTGAGAAATCACACGATAGCGGCGCATACACGCTGGACACTTATCCTTATTTATTCGGGAAGATCAATCAAATTAGGCTAAGCCTCGGTTTTGGTAGTCCCCCACCTCGTTTAATGTTACTATTACACTAGGGTTATAAGGCCATCGATTAACCTTCAAGGGGTGCTATATACTACCGTGGTGGATAGGGGAAAACATAGAAGTCCGCAAACACTCACCATTAAACCAACCCTCGGTTTGTCTCATTATATCGTGTGAAAAATTTAAATCGGTTGTACTCATTAAATCGACCGAATAACAAGGCCTTAAACGGCTGAGTATACAGTGTTAAGAAAAATAAAAGGAACTTCGTATGTTCGTATATTGAATTCCATATAGCATAGACGCAGTTCAGCTCAACCACGAGCGCTCGTGGAAGGACCGGAAAACAGCGGATAAAAATAAACGGGTGAGTTTAGAACCGGTACTTTTTTTTGCCTTCTTAAAACTGTTAACAATTTATGGGGATTTGAGTATACGAGTATACATAACATTGATACAACCACGTCCTTCCTTTATAGGGGGTGGCGTGCATAGAATATCGTATGAATTTTTTATTATGTCAAATTATTTTACTTTACTTTAACTTGCGCATGTTAGATTTAGTTATATCATAGTTTACCATCTATACAATTAAAATTATAACAAAGTCTTAGATGAATTCAATAAAATTATTTAATTGGGATAATTTGAAATAATGTGGTATTAAGTTAACATACAGGAGGATGATGTGAAGTGTGAAAATATTAACGGTAAGAATTGGTCGCAAACACCCCTTCTTGGATTGACATGTAAATTACAGTACGAGATTCGAAACTAACACACCCTGCATTGACCTAGAGCTACCAGCAAAAACATGTCAGGCTTCGAAATAAAAATCTCGCTACAAAAGGTGGAGAAAAAGGTAAGGGACAAAGGAAGGGGACAAAGTTGGGTGACAAAATTCCCGTACAAAGTTGGTGACAAAGTTGAGGGACAAAGTTGGGGGACAAAATTGGGATGAAATTGGGGGAGACAATTGGTGGTCAAATTTAGGGGACATAGTTGGGGGACAAAGTTGAGGGACAAAGTTGGGAGGCATAGTTGGGGGACAAAGTTTGGAAACAAAGTTGGGGACAAAGTTGGTGGACAAAGTTGGGGGACAAAATTGGGGACAAAGTTGAGTGACAAATTTGGGAATTCCCGACAAAAAGCTTAATTGAAAAGTAGAAAATTTATAAAAAATAGCATTGAATATGGTCAAACTAAAGGAAAACCGTTGTGCTTTCAGTTATTTGGGAATTTGATGAGAAGTTTTAGGAATTTGATGTGATTTTTGAATTCTCGAAAAAAAGCTTAACTAAAAAAATGTTAAGTTTCTAAAAAATAACATAGAATTCGGAAAACCCCAAAAAACCGTTTTTCCTTAATTTTTTTCGTGAATTTGATGTGATTTTTAGATTCTAGATAATTAAGCTTTAGGCCCAGAAAAGTAGGAAACCATATAACATTCAAATTAAAATTCTGGTAATTTACAATTCAATGATGTTTTTATAATGGCTCGCAAAAGTCGATGATCTATTAAAAGATCGCTGAGCTATGGCATAGATTTATTTTGTACATTGTATCTCTATGTATCGATTGCAATCGATACATAGAGAATCGAATCGATTTCAGTCGAATGAATGTGATCGTGCAGTTATAGTCTTACCACCTGATGTAGAAGAACTGACAGACGAAGAAAACACAATTGATGATAATATTGGAACTAGTATGGAAAATGATGGGGGGCCCTACAGAAATTTTTGAAATGCTCACAAATGACATGGAATCGTCCGAAAGCGAGGAAAATGATATTCCTTTAGCACATTTACATGGAAAAAGCGGAAATTAAAAGTTCCAATTGCCGAATTGGAAAAAAGAATGTAAATTACAATGGGTCAGAGAATGTAAAAATTGTTCACCAATGTGAACAAAATGTAAAAATTGTTCACCAATGTCTAGTATAGTGAAAAATTTGAATTTTTTTTTTTTGATGAAAGTGTATCTGATTTTATTGTATCCGGTATGCTACAACTGAAAAGAACAAACAGGGGTATTTCGTGTGAAGCGGCGATATAAAAATGTTCATTGGATTTCTGATATTTAGTGGGTATCACACACACTTGGTCAGGTATCACACCTGACCAAGTGCAAGAGATTACTGGTCTGATTGTGAAGATTTAGGGGTACCACTTGTTAAAAATTCCAACAAAATTTGACACGATTGAGCCAGTAGCTTCAGTACCGACATAAAGCAGAACTCAAATCGAAAATGTCAGCTCCTCAACCAAGACATATCTATTAGTACAATAGAAACATGGAAGGAGTGGATCATTATGACTGTCCTGTTTGGTCGAACAAAATAGCAATAAAAGGAAAGAAATGGTATTAGAATTTATTCACCCCAATAAACGGGTACAATTGTATGACAAAAAAATAGTTTACACGTTAGATTGCCGTAAGTTTTTTAAAAATTTATTTTGGTCATGGTAGAAGTATAAAAAAAGGCAGACCAGACCGCTCAGTATACCATCGACATCTAGAGCGATAATAATATATGACGTCAGACTAGATGGAAGAGAACATTATCTCGTACAACAAAAAAACCAACGTCGTTGTCAATTGTCAAAATGCAATAGTAGACCACTTGCATTCTGTAGTAAATATACTGTAATTTTGTGCACATCTTTTTTCACCCTCCCGAAGAAGATTAAATTAATGATCAAAAAGAAGAAGCACGAAATATGAAAATTTTGATTGCAGTTAAAAATAATTATGCACAATGTAAGCACTTTTTATGGAAGTTTCGGTGGCTCAGGTGAAGGAAAAATTGTGCTGCCATTTGCCACAACCGGATAAGCAGCCACTTTGCTTAAGGGAGGACGAACGATTCATAGTGGATCTAAACTTCCAGTACCACTTCTTAATAATTCAATTTCATAATACGAATGACATCACCAGAAGCTGCTGTTTTGCGTGAGGCTGCTCTTATCGTTATCGATGAAATTACAATGCTTCCTAAAAATTGTCTCCCCGCATTGAGCTCTTGCGAGAGGTGATGGTAAATGACATTAGCTTCGGAGGTAAAGTATTGATCCTTTACGGTGATATTCGTCAGACGCTACCAGTCGTTCAAAGAGGAACGCGCATTGAAATCATCGAATGCTGCATTAAATCAAGCCCTCTATGCAACCACATTGAACAACTTCCTTTGACTACCAACATGCGCAGCGAAAGTCATGTTAACCTTGAATGAATGGCTTCTGCAAGTCGGATCAGGAACTTTGCCTGCAACACTTGGCATTTATGAGGAGGACACAATTCAAATTCCGACCGAAATGCTTTGAATTCAAGATCTAGTCAGTATGATTTTTAATAATATTGAGCAAATGTCAACAGATGAGCTCTCAAAAAGAATTATCGTTGCTCCAGCAAATGCTCAGACGCTTGAGATGAATCGAAGAATAATCGACTTGATTCTTGGTTATGCAGAAACTTACTACAGCACGGATTCGTTAGAAAGCGAGGATAATAACGATGCGCACTCAACTTTCCCGTTGGATTCCTCAATGAACAGAATCCATCCGGCATGCACCCTCACGTATGAAAAAGGGTGTTATCATAATGCTTGTACGAAATCTAAATCCTAAGTTAGGTATGTGAAATGGAACGCGTTTAATTGTAGAAGAGCTATCGCGAAACTTTATTAAGGCCAAAATCGTTTCTGAGTGCAACACAGACTGTACGGTTCTAATCCCTCGATTTGATTTGGCACCTTCTGAGACCAATCTACCATTTGTTTTGCGACAACGACAGTTTCCAATAATTCCGACATACGCAATGACGATAAACCAGGTACAAGACCAGTCTTTTAATAACGTGGGAATTCATCTTCAAACGGCAGTGTTTTCCATGGGTAATTACATGTCGCTCTTTCCCGCTCAACAGATTCTCACCAAGTGAAAATAAGAATCGAATATAATTCACAACAGGGAAAGCTTCTCAACGATATGCTGTATAAGATAGCGAAATTTTGACAGCGAAAAATAAGAAATTGCTCTACTCACCGCAAGTGGCAGCACTATCATTAAAAATAATTAATTTTGTTATGTAATTACCAGCAGAAATTTTTCATTCATTCTGTACCACTTTTTTCACTAAATAAAATATGTCAGCGGAACAAAATAGTTAAAGTGATCCTTAAAATGGCAAATTGATTGATCTCCGAAGTAAAGGAACTCGGTATATGAAATCTTGAAATTTAACAATAATCCGATTATCCGCCATTTCTTCCACTAGTAACCAATACTTTCGGTTGTTTTCTAGTAGCTTAGGTCATACTGGGACTATATGGAAAATTTGTAAAAAATTCATAGACTAGAATTTGCACTAGACTATTACTTACGACCCAGAAAACCCCCTGAAAGATATTTCTTTTCTATTCGTGGCACGCGAAGCCTCCATGATCAATTTTTATCAAATTCGAGCGAGTCAAAGAAAAATTAAAGAATCGAACCAGCCGCCAACCTTTCGATCCTTTGAACGAAATTTTCCGAAATCTGAACCATACGAAATCGATTCCTAGCAATTAAAAACTTCCTTCACCAATCTTTCTCAAGATCTGGTTTTAGGCAAAAAGAGTACAGATATGTTTCGAAAAATCTTACAAGCCTAGAAACATTTAAAAAGCGGACTTGGGATCCACTGGGCAATCCTCTGAAGTGGTTTTCTAGAAATTACCTTCCATTCGACCCTCTAATGAATTTTCCCGAAATCTGGTCCAACTTCAATCGATTCCTAATAATTTTCAAATCCCTCTCTTAACCATTTTTTAATAAAATCGTACGAACCAGAAAAAAAAATTTAAATTGGGGCCCGGATCCCGCCTGATGACCTAACCAATTCCTTCAAAATCACGACCTCTGGTCCTCTAAAAATCCCTCTTAGGAATTTTCATCAAATCCATTTGAGCTGATTGCTAAATAAAATTATAACAAAACTAAACACAAAAAGGGTCTTTCGATAAGGACGCCCGAAATTTGTTAGGTTATATAGCAGCCATGTTATTAAAGCAGTATCTGTCAAAGGAAGGTTATACAGTTCGACACCGTGTGCCAATCAACAAATCTTATTTTCAAAATCAGTGCTTATCCTCGCCACAACTGTTCTGCCGAATCGAAATTTCGACGTTTGACGACGGCCCAATTCGAGTCAACGGTTGTTCCAAATACGTTTTTGAAAATTGGCCAATTTGAATTGAACTAAACCATTTCTCAAACCATTCTTATGCATCTAGCTTTATATTATGAAAATGGTTTTCGATTGAGTTTACAATTTGGTACTGAACAATTTACAAAATAAGGATTTATTAAGACAGTTTTAACCGATTAGGATGAACCCATGTGATTTGAAATGGGATATTTGAATGGAACAAAGCCATATCTTAATTGGTTTGAATGAAATCTGCATTACCGATTTTTTTCACTTTCGGCTACTTTAACAAGGTCTCGATATCATAAAACAGTACAGTTTCATTCAAACCAATTAAGTGTTTTGACTACTTCAGCCAAAAGTTAAACAAATTATATAATAGATTGAAATATCCTAGCCGAAAGATACTATTAAAGTTAGCCTAAAGTTTTCACCCGAAAAACGTTAATGCAGATGAAAACTTTGATATCCCAGTCAGAAGATGGTAATGCAGATAGTACATTTGATATACCAGCCGAAAAATGGCAATGTATATATTAAATAGTTTGAAATGTCAATAATGCAGATGACATCGATTAGTTGTATCGATAAAAAAGATTAACTTCCTTATCCAACCGAAAAAACGCTGGCAACACAGATTTAAAAGTCTAAATTAAATTTTGATTTTTCTCATTTTTCATGGATAAAATCGTTTGTCATTCTAGATTTAGACACGAATTTGACTATGCCGATTCGATAGCCCATGACCATAGGTAGATTCGGAGTATAGCTAATGGGTGGGTCTGATGACGTTATAGTGGAGAAGTTTCGATTTTCCCCCTTTTTCATGAATGAAATCTAACTATGATCATGGACTATAGAATCGGCATAGTCATTGGTGTCCATCTGGAAAAATCTCGAATGATAGACGACTTTATCGTCAGAAGAAGGAGAAAAAGGACACCCCTATAACCCGATCAGACTCATCCCTAACCAATAATCAAAATCTAGCTCTGTTCAAAAGGTGTCGAATCGGCATAGAGAGGATAGTGAGCATCTGGAACAATCACGAATAACCCACTCCTAACCTATAACATAAATCTACCTATGACTATGGGCTATCGAATCGGCAGTCAGGTTGGTGCCCATCTGGCAAAATCTAGAATGATGGATAATTTTATCGTCGGAACAACGGAAAATGAAACATTTCACCAGTATAACCTAATAAAACCCACTCCAAAAATATTTATAATCAAATTCTATTTGGGTCTAGTTCATCAAATTGGTACAGTCAGATCCTCGTTCATTTATCAGGTAATCGTGACTGCGTCTCATAGCTATTGTGTAGATATCTGTTATTGACATTTTCTTTTAGGAAATTGATGATTTATTTGTAATTTTTAAATCTGTATTGCCGGCTTTTTTCGGTTTCAGTATATTGAAGGTTATCTTCTTTATCGATACAACCTACATTATCTGTGTTACCATATTTCGACTGTAATAGCAAAGACACTATCTGCTATACCACATTTCGGCTGGAAACTTACGGCTAATTTTAACAGTATGATATTCAAGTAAAAGAATTCGCAGACTAAAAGGTCAAGACAACATCTGAACAAAATGACCAACCAGTGCATTATTAACAAAAGGGAAATCTCTCACAAAACCGTATAGATCCAACTTAAAAGTTCTCTGAACATTAGAAGGCCATCAACAGTCGCTTTGAATGGCCTTAGTAAACAGTTGTTAAAATTAATCTCAAATCAGAGTGACAGATAGTAGTCAGTATTGTGATGTTGTAACACGGGTGGATATGTTGTTAGGTGGCAACACGAGTACAAAACAGTAGGATGACTACGGCTCCATGAAAACAGTGGAATTACACCACGTTATTATGAGTTAAGTTACGAGTAAAGAGTATCCAAGGAAACAGAGTCTAAAACAAAGAACGCTGGCTAATATGATGGTCGCATCCATGACCTACGGGTGTGCCGACAATTAAAGCGCAAAGGGCAATACCTCTCGGTATAACTAAAGCGTATAGGACAGTTACAATTGCAACCCATACTGTAACTATTCTGGGTGCAGCCAATCCCAATTGATATATGGCTAAATGATCAAACGACAAATTGTTCAATGTAATGTCCAACACTAGTCGCTATACATTTTTCCATCTTCCTATAGCAGCTTACGAATATCATGTCGAGAAAACGCTTCATCTTTTAAAGCTATATCCATGGATCAACGCAATTTTTCGTTTCACATAATGTGAAGTGCAGCTCAGGCAGGCCATGCGTCGAGTGTTCCCAAATAGGTTTGATAATAGCAGTGCGACTATGCGAGTAGCATTTCACATGGGGCAAGCAGCGTTCAACATCTCTCGGTTTCAGTTCATATGCAAGTTTACATGCAAGTACTTCTTGCATTTGGGTCAAACCTTCAAATCACTTTCAGTCTTCGTCATCAAATTCAATGTTGTTAGACTTTCGAAATCACTCTCGATAACTTCTTTCACTTAAGGCAGCCTCTAGCCATATGGAAAAATATCATATAATTTTTTCTTATAAAATCACTAATATTTTAAGGTTGTGTTGTTGACAGGTGTCCAACCTTAGGATATGAGATATGACATTTTACATCGGTCAATATTAACCATAACTTACTGGTGGTACTATCTTTTGTCGAATTACGGAGACTTATTTGTATACAAAATAACATTTCACAATCGTAGAAATGTGTCAAGAGAAATTTGCCTGTGTTTGCATCAGAAGGATAAATTTTGATGGGATTATATTTCATATATTCTAAAAATTATGAAAATTCTAGTCCCTGAATTTATCCCAAATTTCCCAAATAGTCTCAGTATGACCAAGGCAATAAGAAAAACAACTGAAAGTATTGGTTACTAATGAAAGTTTTTGAGATATTGGCCAAAAACTGAAAATCACTTAATCGGCCGAAGAAAATCAAAAAATTCTAGAGAAAGTTCTAGTCCATAAAACTTTTCCAAATTTCCCACACAGTCTCATGAACTAAGCTATAAGAAAAACAACCGAAAGTATTGGTTACTAGTGGAGGAAATGGCGGATAGACAGATTATTGTTAAATTTCCAGATTTCATATACCGAGTTCTTTTACTTCGGAGATTAATCAATTTGCTATTTTAAGGATCTCTTTTAATATTTTATTCCGCTGAGATAGTTTATTTAGTGAAAAAGTGGTATCTTATGAATGAAAAATTTCCGGTGGTAATTAAATAACAAAATTAATTCTCTTTAGTGATAGTTCTGCCACTTGCGGCGAGTAGCTCAATCTCTTATTTTCCGCTGTCACAATTCCGCTATCTTATACAGCATCTCAACGATGACTGTCAATTTTCTCTGAAATGTTGTTTTTAAAGAAATCCTGTAGTTAATTTTTTAATAAATATTGTTCGAACAAATAATTACAGTTTTTTTAATTTTGTAATCTTATAATATATACATGCGATCTATTTAAAAAATATTCAACTACACTTTGCTGGGAATAAACGGGCGCGAAGCGCCCCAGAACAACCTAGTTAATAATATGTGGTAATTGTTTTCAATTTTTAGGATGAACTGGATCAGTGTTTTATTGTCGCTATAATTTAGAGATAGGTAGTCAGCACCACATTTCTTTACGCAGTTACTCTTAAATTTCGTCTTACTCTTGAAAACCGACCCCAATAACTTATTGATGCTTAGCCGGCAGTGACTGCTCAAGAGTCTCTGATGATAACCAAAATTTCTATGACATTTGAATTTTTTGAAGCAAGGTATACTTTACCTAGAATTTCTAGAATTTTTGAAATCTTACATAAAATTTTACCAAATGTGACAGATCTATAGTTTCAAGATCTATAAGACTCGTTTCACTTAATTACTAAAATCTAAACATTTTTGAACTTGACTTGATTGGGCTACATTTCCTAAGCACAAACTGTGTAAAATTATTTATCTCGTGAACGAATTATTTTAAAGCGGAAGTAGTAACCGCAAACAAATTTTAATTTTTAAATTACACTAACATACAAATAATTAAAATTTTGACAAAGAAAAGAATTTCCATCGAAACAACAAAAATTACAAATACGAGTATTTATGTACAGCAACCAAAAAGTAATATCCCGCGGATTACCCAATTAATATCTATCGACTAGCTATATAATAATCCAAAATTCAATTAGAGCTCAGTATGAATGAGATACATACATGTGTATACACTTTGGTCGGTTATACAAGCATAGGTTTCGTTTCGGGAGATACCCATTGTATATTTTGGAGCATTGCCATTCAATTATCCAAGAGTCAGCATGAGATCAAATTAAATATATATTTAAAATTTATAAAAATTTTAATAATAAAATCGAAATTATATTTAGAAATAAACTATACATACTCGTATTTCTATTAATACTCTCTTCAATGTGATTTGGTTGGCGGATGGATTCGAACAATATTTTTACCTTTGTCTTTAAAGTTAAAAACGTCAAGAAAACAAAGTTGTTTAACCCTTTAAATCAAATTTAATATATTGCTTATAAATATAATTCACGGGCGGATAAATTAAATCAAAAGTGTAATAATTATATTCATGTCATTGTGACTTTTAAAATTTGGTTTACCCTTTTACATATCAACCATACCCGGCTATATATTCATTTATATATCATTTCATGATTTAAACATACGGTCTGACATGGTCCATCGGCTCGGTGTGAATTTAATTTAAGAATAACAAATATTTATTTTTTTTATACATTTCACTCAACTTGAGAGATTTCGTTTAAAAAATTTAAGATATACAAAAAAAAGTTTAAAACATTTGCATCATTCATGTAGATTATAAGAAACATTTTTAATTAAAAAAAAAAAATCTTCTACAACACTTATATGTGTATTAAATAAGAATTGAGAATATATACAAGAAACATGAATATCATTTAACATCATGACAAAACAAATTGGATTAGGTTAAAGGTTTAAATTCAACATACGAGGGTATATCAAAAAGTCTTGCAATATCATATGAAAAAAACGAGTGAGTGAGACAACAATATATTTTTCAAAACCATTTTTTGTCACGATGAAACTTCTAGAAGAACATTTCGATGTAAATTTTACGGTTCGTTTGTTTTTGTCAATTTAGTAACATGTGTTTTGAATTTTTCTTAAAATGAATGAAATTGAATATCGCGCCGTTACTAAATTTTTCTATAAAGATGGACGAAATGCAATTTATATATTCAACTATATATCAAAAGTTTACGGCGAATCTGCACCATCATATGCCACAGTAACAAAGTGGGTAAAATTATTCAAAAGTGGTTGGGAGTCATTATAAGACGATAACCGCTCGGGTCGGCCAGCAGATGCTATTAGCCATGAAAACGTAATTTTGGCTGATTCTATTGTATTGGAGGACCGGCGTATTTCTGTTCCGCGGTTAGCGTGGAGACTTTCTCTTTCATACGGTACCACATATACTATATTACATGACCACCTTCACATGTCGAAAGTAAGTGCGCGATGGGTTCCCCGTTTGTTGAATGCTGAACAAAAAAAAAATGCGTGTTTAAACTTCAAAGGCGATTTTAGATATGTACAAAGAAGATCCAGAAAATTTCTTGGGTAACATAATAACAGGCGATAAAACATGGCTTCATCACTGGGATCTGGAATCCAAACAAGAATCGATCCAATGGATTAAACGTAGTGAACCACCACCAAAGAAATTCAAAACTCAACCGTCTGCTGGTAAGGTTTTGGCAACAATTTTTTGGGATGCTGAAGGAATTTTGATAATCGATTATATGCCACCGAAAACCACAATCACAGGCATATATTACGCAGAGGTTTTGCGAAAATTGAAAAAAGCGATCCGGGAAAAACGGCCAAGGAAAGTTAGGAAAAAAATCTTGCTTCTTCACGACAATACACCAGTGCGCAAGGCTAATATTGCTCAAGCTGCATTAAAGGACTGCGGCTTCGTGGAAATTCCGCATCCACCGTACAGTCTAGACTTGGCACCCAGTGACTACTTCTCTTTCCCAATTTGAAAAAAACACTAAGGGGCCGGAAATTTTCCAGTGACTATGAAGTACAGTCTGTTGTAAATGAATATTTTATGGAGCAAAAGAAATCTTTTTTTTTAGAGGGTTTAGGTAAGTTAATTGATCGATGTGACAAATGTATAAACCTTAAAGGAGATTATGTCGAAAAATAAAAATATTGCTGTCTCTCTCACTCTTTTTTTTCATATGATATTGCAAGACTTTTTGATTTGCCCTCGTATATATGATCTCGGCTTTAAGATATTAGAGTTTCTTAATTTTATTTTGGGCTTTTGGTTTTTGTACCACATTAAAGATGAAATTAATTTAATTTATTTCGTTCGGTTTGTTCTTTTGTCCGTCCGGTGTGATTGGATTTTGTAGGAATAACAAACAAATAAAATAAATAATTGATTCAAAATAACAACATGACGTGTACTCGCGCGTTTAAGGCTGTGTTTTTTATTTTGGTACATAAATGTTACAATAAAAATATTATTTTATGGAATTTTAATGAAAATAAAATTGTTAATTTTATATTGGCACTATAAGTACAGGTTTTCATTTCAGACCATTGTTGTAAATCACTTTAATATTTTAAGTTTAAAAAGAAATACACTCCGCTTCACTTAAACACGACCACCTATAATGTTGATTTCAAATGACAATAACTTCATCACTGTAGATGTCGAAACTTATAAAATGATATTGTAAAATAACCAGAATTTATTTAAACTCGACCAGCAGATGATAACATAGCATGGAGTCTACCAAGCATATGGTAACAAAGCACGGATAAAATAGAGCCGTTACTCGTCAGATGCCAGTCAAATCTTGTAGAGTGAAATTGTAGACTTTATACATAATATATTCTTACTCATTTTATTTTTGCTTTGTGCAAGTCACTGTCAATAAAATAAAAGCCGTCGACCAGAATTTAAATAAAAACCAACAATCAAAAATACAGTCCATTTGCCAACAAAATTGTTTATGGTCCTTCTAGCCGAATCTACAGCTATTTTGCTGAGAATTTGCTTAAGCAGACGTGAGCATGAAGTTTCTGGCAACTTTCTGGCAAACCTTATAAATCCTATTAAACTTCTAACAAACGTTATAAATGTAAATAAATCCTGACAAATGCAAATTGACTCATGATGCAATATAATATTAAAATTTAATTTGCAGAAGTTCTTTAGACCATATTCTGAGTTGAATTGCAAATAAAAATAATTAATCGAAACTACGAAAAATTAATTCAATATCAATATCGCGTAAAAAGTTATACCGTTATGGTAAAAATCTTATGATTGATTATATCATTAAACAACGAATTAAAAATACCATTTAGGAAAGTTTACACAAACAGCCACCATATACAAATTAACCAAGAGGGTCTAGGCAAACAAAAAAACAGTTTAGGTTTTGGAAATATAGAGAAGGGGAGCGGCCACGTGGCTTCGAAAAAGTCAGATATTGCTTAACATGACGTCACTAACAGCTTGTTAAATCTACTATATAGGTTAATTTACACAAACAGTACACAAATTAACCATAAGCGTTTAGGCCACAAACAGAAAAATACTTTAGGTATAAAAAATATACGAACGTTGGCTTGCTTGCTGTGTAAACGTTTTCTCGATATTCGAATTGTCCGATTAACTATATACTAAGAGACATTTGACATTGGGTTTGACATTTTAATTCATACAATCGTTTCGTCATTGTGTAATCTGTTGGTGAACAAAATCAGAAATTAAGTTAGGTTTAGGCAATAGTGTGCCGATATGATTGAGTGGTATATTTGAAATGAGAATGCAAATATCCTTAATCTTTATTAACGCTTCGGGATCTTGATCAGTGGTCCGAATGCTATGTAGAGTGTCGTTGCTCATTGATTCTTTATATTTGTAGAGAATAGAAGCTTGCGACAGGAAAGTTACAATCAACAATATCACGAATAATTAGCTAATTTGATGATGAGAGGAACTCAGTAGTGCATCTGCAAGTGTGAGATCTCACAGGTTGTCATCTTTCAGCAAAAGTAATACGTGACGCGCATTGTGACGTGTTTCGCAGTAATAACATGGAATGTTCGCAAGGTTTCGATGAAAATCAGCCCAATAACATTAAGCAACAACAAACGCGAAAAGAAGCATTGGCGTTCCTTCGAATGGACTGCGTATAATCGGCCTAATGTATTTTCCATGAATATGCCGTCGTATGCTTGGACTGGAATGCTACGCTCTCGTGGGTGGGGCTCACATTTTTGACTGTTTGTTCCACGTGGAAAATCGTGACACATCAGTATACATTAATGGCTTTGCGAATAGACCGAAAATACCTGGTCGGTTGCATAGTTCAAAAAACTCATTTAGTGTGTTTTTTGGGGCAGTTAAGGCTTGTTGTAGAGCAGTATCTTCTGCAAAATAAACACGCTGCCCATTTTCAAGGTGCACAGTCAAATGTATAACAGCTGGGTTTAATTCGTTTATGGGGAAACTCAAAATGCGCAAAAAAGACTCCATATCTGCTAATGAATAGGCCTATTTGATAATGTGTTATATCTACACTCAAAAAAATGTGACAGTTATGCTGAATAAATTGGCAATCTTTTTCATACAACAACTATCAATATAACGCTAACAAACTTTTTTATTAATTTGAATAAAATTTGACAAAAGTTTATCAAAATTTATTCACGAACATGGTAATAGTTTTGAAAATTTTATTTTCGTTTTGATGTAATTTTAATTAAATTTGATATAATTTTTTATTTGATTGATAAAAGATTCCTTCGATTTGATAGAAACGACAATTTATTTAAAAAAATGTTACTTCAATTTCAGAAAATGTTTATTCGTATTATAATATAGTGACTCACATTGACGAACATTTTTTTAATTTAATAATATTAAATCGTAAATTGATAAATAGTTTTATTTTTTTAAGAAATATATTTTCTAATTGATTAAAAATGTCACTTCAATAATAAAATAATTTTTCAAATTGATAGAGAATTTTTTTGGATACATAATTTAGTTTATTGAAATTGACGAGCTATTTTTTCACATAAATAGAAGATTTCTGATAAATTTACGAGTTTTAATTTTTATTGATCAGTAAAATAAAATAATTTTTTTTTTTTAAATCACACATTTATTTAATTCATTTATGTAACTTTATCAAAAATAAATCATTTTTAATTATTAAAATAAAATTTAATATAACTTAATAATAAGACAAACATTTTATTTTGTTAATTTTAAATAATTAATAATTTTAAATATATAATCCCAAGTTTGAGCCTAAGGCTAAAAATATTAACATCGAAAATAAGGCTTGAAATTTTGCTTAATGCCTTAGTAAAAAGCTTAAGCCTACTGATTTGTTTTGGATTATAGTACTTGTATTTATATAGACCTAAAAATAAAAAATTAAAAAATTTCAGCTCACAAATTGATTCTCGGTGCACCAGCGTGTTTTGATTCTCTTGGAACCAAATTTCATTGCATTTTTCTATATAATGCTACCCCAAAAACATCATCGATGTTAAAAAAAAATTTAATCATCAATACAATACCTACATAAATGTAATATCCCGATCCATCAATACATCATGGAAATACAAAAAGTTATTATACTGTGTATTAATGGATAATTAACTTTAACATTACTTTTGATTACTAGTTCAGTCTTTAGTCAATCCGAGTTTTTACCACAACTTTCAATATAGATAATTGTCTTAATACTATACCAATTAGTTTTTTTCAATTCTACAATTAAACTTCTAACCGTAGGATGTTTTTTGTCGATCATTATTGGCGATAAACTCAAAAAAGTACTGTTTATTAAAGCTCCATACTAGTATGGATGCCATTGGAAAATTTAAATTTAACACGTAAAATATTTTAAAACATATTTCAACTGCACGAATAATCGAAAAAACTTGATACTTTATTCCATCAAAATAAATAAATATTTCTACCGGGTCCTTCAATGAGCCTATTATTACTAAAAACGGTTGTATAGCTACTCCTTCATTAAGCTTTTGTTGAATTAGTTCTTCAATCTGTTGGACAGTAGCACCAACTAACATAAATGATTGTTGTGAATCTTTAATTGTAATTTTATTAGCTATTTTATCAAAAATGAATTGAGTTGAATAAAAACACTTACTTTCAGAGATATTTTTCTTTGCTGTTTTAGTAGATTAACCAATAAGCACCTTGCATTTTTTTCTTTAATTTTTGTTTCAAAGGCCTCCATAATATTAAATGCAAAGTTAAAATAACGTTTGATTATTAAATTTTTAACAAAGCAAAATTTAAATTTAGAGTTTAAAAAATTTAATTTATAGTCTTGGTAAATATTAATCTAAATCTAGTCCCTTCATTTACGTATAGTATTCCGAAGTAGAGCTCCTTAAGTCACCCAATGTTATCAAATAACGTACGGTTTTTTATACTGCACCCTTTTCTGCAATATTTCTGCAGTTGAATTACAGTTCGAAGTTTGCTGAATTCTGTAATTTGTAGTTGCTGAGTAGTGTTGTTTCATTTCGGCCCAACTGTACAGTTGTCTTTAGCAATTTAGCTTAAATTTTCTTCTATATTTATTTTAAATATTTAACAGAGATAAACGACTCCGTTTGTTGTTTTTCCTTCTGCACTCTTTTCTTCCAAACAGCGTTTTTTCTTAAACCTGCATTCTGAAGCGATCTTATTTGGTTAAAATAGTTAGAATAAATTTTACCCATGGGTTTTTCTCCTGGTACTTTAAAATAATACACCCCCTGAAAATAAATAATTTTATATAGTTTTTTATACTATAATAAACTTCATCGAGTTTTATTAAAATAAAAATATTTACCATATTTTTTTAGAGAAATAAGGCAATATTTTTTGCAATTTTCACCGACGTTTTAATATGGTTACTAATCAAATATTGAGAAATTTTAGTAGCTAACAAATTACGTAAGGTATCGCTTAAAATATTATTTGATTTGTAAAACGACATAATTTGGAGTCCGGTGTGGCTTTTGTTTAATAAACCACTGATATTCAGATTCACAATTTTGTTAAGGTCATTACAACTAGACGCGGTGCTGATTGGTACATAATTGCTGCTTGTTGCTTTTGGAGATAGATTCACGGTATTTCGTCCAGCATGTGAACCATTGTGATCTTTTGTCATTGATTGATTTATTTCGTTGGTTTGCTGCCATTTCGTTAAGTGATAATCCAATTTAGTTTGAACTCCAACAGGCGTTTTTTTATAAAATTCTTTTTTGAAATTTTTTGTCATTAGCCTGCAAATTTCCCCATGTTTACATAATTTTCCGTAAAAATAGAATAAATAATAACAATTATTAAATTTGCTTAAATGCTTTTTCTGATATCGTTACCAATGCACGTTTGAATCAATAGTTCTAAATTCCACGATTTCAACAATTGGTAAAGTTCTTCCCTGGATTCAAAAGAAAACTGAAAATTTTCCATGTTCATTGCGGTCAAATTAGTATTAGTTACTTGATGGTTAGCATCTGAGTTTATAATAATGAATTCGTTTGTCGTTGTTTCTAGGCCATTACTGATATTGTATTCATCAGAAAATCACAGAGTCCGTCTTCAAATTGTAGAATGCTATCGGCTTCGACGTCGATTCCCGAAATATTTTCGGCCAATTTGTAGAAATGACATACTAATTTACATTTATATTATTGACTAATATTAATTACTAATGAAATATATATGTACTTACATTTCGTTAACAGCTTTATGAAGTAAATCAAATAAAAGACTTCTCACAAAACCTTTATTTTATAAAAATTCCCTCACACGAAACCAATATGTTTTGCTGTTCAATTCGACAGTATGATGTTAAATGGTTATATTGCATAATTTTACATCACATTTGCAAAAAAATGACTAAATTTTATAATATTAATAAAATTTTCTTAAAAATTCAATAAAACATCATCAAATTAAATAAATTCTATACCATAGGTGATCTTTTTGATAAACGTCTCTTAAATGGAGTAAAAGGGTCTATCAATTTGATAAAAATTTACGGAAATTTCATCTTAATTTAATAAGAAAATTTGACAGAACGTTTATTAATTTTAGCAAAATATTTCACATTTTGATGAAAATTTTTATACATTTGATTAACATTCGTCATTTTTACTACATTTCCTTCGACGAAATTTTGAAATCGAATAAACGAGAGAAAAAGTTTCCGAAATGAAATAAAGGTGGTTTTTTTTAATAAATTTAACAAATTTTAATTCAATTTAACAAATTATTGTATTGCTTTGATAAAACTAATTAAAATTGATAAATTTAGTTTGTTGGCATACTGAATCAAATTTTTCATCAAATTTAATTCCTTTTTTGTTTGAGTGTAGTCGTTATCATTTAAATTTTGAACAGCAAATACAGCCATATCGCAGCTGTTATGAACGTATTCAAATGTATTTGCTGGACTTCGCCGAACTTCAGAACTCAACGTTTATGTGTGCTTTAACGTTTTATAGCAACGGTGAATACGGAACGGCCCAGCGATGGTCAATGTCAACCGTTCAACAATTTGACACTCGTAATTGATAGGACTGGCAGAATAGATACGATTGGCAGAACAACGCCAAGGTACAACGCAAGTGGTTTGCGCATGTATTGATGCGTACGTCAAATACCACAGAATTTGGCATCAGCGCCACCTATGATACACAAACATAATTACTATATGAATTATTCACAGAAGTTTTATTATTCATGAACTTCTCAGAAGGTTTTGACGGTCAATTATTCTTGAACTTATGAATAATTTCCATTTTATAAAATATTTGGGGGTGTTGGTGCGTGGGTAGTGAAATTTCGTCAAAAACCCTAGAACCTGATCGCAGTGCCACCTAGTAGATCCAATTGTAAATCTAAACCATCCAGGAACTCACTCAAACAAACACACAAAATTTTAATAAAATCGGTCCAGCCGTTTAGAAGGAGTTCAATGACATACAATCGTACAGAAGAATTATACGTGGATGCTCCCCTTCTCTATATTTCCAAAACCTAAATTGTTTTTTTGTTTGCCTAGACCCTTCTGGTTGATTTGTATGTGGTGGCTGTTTGTGTAAACTTTCCTAAATGGCATTATTAATTCGTTGTTTAATGCCATAATCATTCATCATATTTTTACCTTAACGTTATAATTTTTTACACGATATTGATAATAAAAGAGTTTTTTATAGTTTCGATTAATTAGAATATTTTTATTTGCAATTCAATACAGAATATGGTCTTAAGAGCTTCTGCAAATTAAATTTTAATATTATATTGCATCATGAGTCAATTTGCATTTGTCAGGATTTATTTACATTTATAACGTTTGTTAGAAGTTTAATATGATTTATAAGGTTTGCCAGAAAGTTGCCAGAAACTTCATGCTCGTTAAGCAGACACGTTTTTTGAATATAGTGTAGTGAAAGTTTTTTGTGATTATGGTGGAACTATTAGTAGTACTAACGCTCGATTGATCAAGCATCAAGGGCAGTGATAAGAAACCAAATTTGTAACTGCTCATCAACCATTCAATTATACGACATTTGATTTTCAACATATGTATTAATGTTATGTTAATTAATTCTTAATTTAAATGTCCTAATTTTACTTCATGATATATACTTGTCATTTGCATTATATACTTGCATTACTTAAAGTACATTTTGTTAATTTTTAATTGTTGCTTTTGCATACAAATTTCCTCTCTGAGATTTATCAATGTAATATGCAAATAATTTGGAAAATATAATTGTTAATTCAGTCGTAAATAGTATATCAAATTCGAAATTCAAGTTAAACCGAAAATTAAACAACCAAACAGCTGATAATTTATAGACAGCTAAAATAACAAGTTATTTTTTTTTTATTGAGATCGCTTATAGCGAACAAATTATCAATTTGAGATCGCTCGTTAGCGAATATTACAAGACAGTAATACCACAAGCAAGGAATAATTCAACGAATTGGAAAACGCTCCGGTTCATTTTCAGGCAACTTCATCAAGTTAAAGGCATACGTTGGTAATTTATCTACAATCACCGCAAAGTTAGATGAAATTCGATTTTGTTTAAAATATACCGAGCACTATTTGAAGAATTTACCGAGGTGGAAGAAAAAATCTTCGCTCTAGATCAGTCATAATATGATTCCATCGAGCAGATATACTACGAGTTAATATCTGGACTAAATGAATAGGAAAGAAACACGAGTAAAATCATTGGTGTAATAGATACACAGATGAATGAAAGTGTTGCTCGAATGGAAGTGAAAACTAGAAGTGAAACTTCCTGGACTATGGGTGCCGTAATTTAATGGATACTTCACCGAATGGCAAACTTTTTACAAGTTAATTACCACTACCATTCACAATAGTGCCAATCTGCACTCCGTGCAAAATATCCAATTTTTGGTGCATTTGCTTGGAGAATAATGAGCAAGATTAATCCGCCACATAGATATTACCGAAATAAAATATATTCTGGCCTTAAATAAATTAAAGGAACGATACGTCCGCAACCGCCACATTGTAAATAAATTTATTCAAATATTTTTGGAGTAACCTGGTTTTGCGAAACCAAGTACTCATAGTTTGAGAAGCATGTATGATGTTTCAGACGAAGTGGTACGTGCTTTGCAAATCAATGGTTCAAAAAATCGATGGCACTACCGGGACATTATGGATCCAACATTCAGTCGAAGGAGGTTACCAGTCTATCGAAGCTTTTCTTAAATTCAACACAAACCGAGGAGACTCCTGAGAATACCAATACAAATCAGAAGAACATACAGGGGTACCAAAGATTAATACTGGACTCAAATCACAAAATATTAAATCGTTGCTGATGGAGTCAACTAGCTGTCCGATATGTAAACACCAATAACCATCAAATGTATCAGTGCCAGCTTTTTCAAAAAATTTAAATTCTGAAGCGTAGAGACTTACTCATATCTTCAAATCGATGTTTTAATGGCTTGGGTGCCGATCATACATTACGAGAATGACTATCACGACGAAGTTGTCGACGTCAACACCATTCGTTTATTCACCAGGCAGACCAAAATTCGTCAAGGTTCATCAAAGAACACCCCTGAACGAACCGGAACCTACCATCGAACCACGCATAGTCAACGTGACGAAGATAAATCTGACCAAAGCAAGGAAGTACAGGTAAAATCTACTACCGTATACGTGTCTAATGCATAATCACAGTTAGTAATGTCAATGACCTGTGCCGAAATATCATCAACCATTTCAGTGTTGATAAAGATAAAGTATCGTACTGGATAGTGGCAATTATGCCAAAGGCTATAATTGGACTCTGGGGCAGAGTCCCCTTTCATATCGGAAAACTGTGTCCAGAAGTAAGGTTTAACTCGAAAGGAAGTAAACACGACAGTAGAAGGATTAGTTGGTCAACGAGTAGGTCAAACTCGAGACTATACGCATTTAAAATTAAAACCAGCCAGACTTTTTCTCGGAATTCGTGCTGCCCATTCAAGCGTATATAGGACCAACCATTACTAATATTAGATCGCTACTAGCATTCAATCATGAATCCTTAGATAAGTTAAAAAATGAAATGCTAGCAGATCCAAGTCCAACCAATAGCGCAAAGGGTGGATATATTAATTGGGGTTCACTACTTCTGGTCATTGTTATCTGGGCAATTACGCAAGGAGAATAAAATCATTGCTCAAAACAGCAAGTTAGACTGGATCGTGACAGAAACCATCAGTAACAGTTAAGTGGCATCTGTCGTGTCAATCCCAATCGTAAATACATATACGAATACTATGGCAAGAGACCGGAGAACATATCATCGATATTTACGAACTAAATAACGTCACGTATGGTATCTCATCACCGTATTTAGCTATTCGCACGCTTCATTCAGTTATTTGCCGATGTTGATGAATCAATGTACCCAGAGGCAGCACAATCAAGTAAGAAAAGTATGTACGTAGATGATGTATTGAGTGGTGCGGATAGTGTGGAAGGCTATGCGAATTTTTGGCGAGATTGTGAAGCTGCTAAACCAGCCTGAGTATAGCACACAAATATTGGGGTTGAAGTGGAGACCGAAGCTGACCATTTTACTTACCAAATTAACTTAGATGCCACACCAATCTTAACTAAACGCAGAGTTAGTGAAAGTTGGTGTGGCCGAATCTTCGATCCACTTGGCCTGTTATCTCCGTTCGTCTTAAAGGTCAAGATGATTTTTCATAAACTGTGGATGTTAAAATTATCATAGAATGAACCAATGCCACCAGAAGCACGTAAAAGAGGGTCAAAGTTACGCGAAGAAGTTCTCCAATTACAATCAATTGTAATACCACGATGGTTAGGACAGCTCAACGAGAGCAACTTGCTGCATGGTTTTTCAGATGCCAGCAAGAAAGCGTATGCTGGTGCCGTATATTTGGTGACCAATGCTAATGGGATCAGAGAGTATGGATTTATTACTGGCAAATCGAAATTGGCACCAGTTCACACCGTATCATTGCCAAAATTAGAATTATGTGGAGTCTTATTGGTAGTTGAACTATTGCGGCACTTATAGGTTGTATTCTAGACGTTCCAGAGGATCATATGGATCTCACATAGTACTTGATTGGCTGTCAGTAAAATCCTTAAAATGCTACCGCGTGATCGTTTGCTTTATGTACCATCCGCCAGCAATTCAGCAGATTGTGCAATATACAAATAAAAAAATAAATTTGCTTAAAATCGAAAAGAAACATAAATTTCGATCGATAAGAAACATAAATTTGAATCGATTGAAGGGTAAAAACACATCATTACCATGATGTGTCAGCAAAATTTGTGGATCCAATTGTAAAGAAATTATCGACTAAATACACATAAATAATTTTCATTGTGGTCCATCATTTTTGTTGCATACGATACGTCAGATATATTTGATAATTGGTGCTAGAAAAACTATTCAAGATATACTCCAGAAATGTGTGCCATGTATTAACCAGAAACCATAGTTTATTCAGGAAAAAATGGGTCAAATGCCCACTTACTCAACCCACACTTACCTCCACCACACATTGGAGAGTCTTTAGATACATCAACCGTGAATATAGCGTTCCCTAATCCAAATTTTAGACTTCCGAAACAACACTTGGAAATTTACAATTGGAAGATGGCTTACCATGGTGACGAGAAGAATGAGGTACCAGTAGAACGGTTTTTATATAGAGTTCAAAAAATGGCCGAGGTAAATGGTTTAAGTAAAGACACACTGGCTGCGAATCTCAGTGTATTGTTGAAATACCGAGCGCTAAATTGGTACTGGGAATTCCAAGAGACATATGGGATTGTCAATTGGGATACGCTGAGTCAGGCAATGATGCAAAGATTCAGAACAAGAAGGACTGATGATGATGTGAGACAATCACTTGAACGTAGGAAACAACGTACTAACGAATCATTTCTTGATTTCTACCACGCTATACGTAGTATAACGTTGTCTTTGATGCGCCCATTGACCGACGTCGAACTCATCAACCTTCTGACGAGAAATATGCGTGGGGGGCTACAGGCCAAGTTTGCGGGACAACAATTTTTGAATATTTCGGAAATGGTAAATAAGTGTGTCACTGTGGAATACACCTGGAGTAGAATTGGATGGACCCCGGAGTTATACCACCAAGCCAAATCGCGTCAGGTCAATGAAGTGGACATGATTGGAAGCAATGTATGCAACGGTGCCTTCGAATACCATTATTCTGAGCAGCCACAACATTCTAATTCGGTATGTGCCGCTACCAGCACTTCGAACATTATATGCACAAATAAATATCCAACATAACCTTCGAAAAATCGATACTGCCTAATACTTGCTGGAATTGCCTAGCCCCCGGAAATTTTTACAAAGATTGTGCAATGTCCATAAAGCATCGATTTTGTTTCAGATGCGGAGCTCATAACATTTTAAAGTCCCAATGCTTAAGATGTAATTGATCTCAGAAGGGAAACTTCCGGAGGGACTTCAGCAATTCTGGGATGCTGAACTCCCAGACGTCAAAAAACCGATCACCCAGTCGTTCACTCGAGGAAGTGGCTACCAATACGGACCCGGAGTTGTACAAAATGATCTTGCTGAGAGAAACCAACACGAAAAGAGACCCTTAAATCAGGCAATTCCACCAGTAACCGAAAGTTCAACTGTAAATTCCCGATTAAATCGCTCAATAAAATATTTCAGACTTAGAAAAATGACGAAGAAAATGGTGTGTAATTCAGTCCTTGCTAGTTCCAGTGATTCTATGCCGTACGCCGATGTGTTAATTGATGGAGTGCCGTACCGTGGGCTCCTTGATAGTGGAGCTAATGTGACTGTATTAGGAAATAGTGCGGAGAAATTCATAAGATCACATAACATAAAAATTACTGGTCTTCCGTCCACGCTCCAAACAGCCAGTGGCCAAAAACAGCGTGTCTTAGGTCACTTCATGTCCAAGGTTTCGTACGCTTGAAAGATAAAACAATAAGGATTCATGTAGCTCCTGAGCTTAGTCAGTCGTTATATTTGGGCATAGACTTTTGGGAGGCTTTCGGTTTGGTTCCCACTATGGTAAACGAGATAGAAAAGTTGCAAGAACCATCAAAAATCTTTGTTGACCCGCAGAGGCATGAACTAGACGGTCGACAAAGTACCATCTTATCCAACGTAGTGAGACAATTTCCTTCGAGTGAAGAATTAGGTTTGGGACGTACGCATTTAGTAGAACATAAAATAGATGTTGGTCAAGCATCGCCGATTAAACAAAGGTATTACGCAATATCACCGGTTAAACAAATTGAATTATATAGTGAGCTAGATCGAATGCTAGCACTAGGCGTAATTGAAGTGAGTCAGAGCTCCTGGTCATCCCCAGTGAGCCTCGTAAACAAGGCTAACGGAAAAGTTCGGCTCTGCTTGGATGCACGGAAGCTGAATGCGGTGACGGTGACAGATGCTTATCCTTTGCCTCTGATCGACGGACTTTTAAGCCGATTGAACCAGACACGATTCATTAGTTCCATAGACTTAAAAGACGCCTTTTGGCAAATACCCTTAGATCCAGAGTCAAGGGATAAGGCAGCTTTCACCGTCCCAGGGCGTCCACTCTACCAATTCATCGTCATGCCGTTTGGGCTGTGCAATGCGGCCCAGACGATGTGTCGACTGATGCATAAGGTTATTCCTCACCGATTGCTTGACAGGGTGTTTGTCTACCTTGATGACTTGCTGATCATATCGGCCACGTTCGAATATCACATTCTCTTATTATCTGAAGTAGCGAGGTTATTGCGAGATGCAAAACTCACTATAAATGTAGAGAAAAGTAAGTTCATGCTCAGGGAGACAAAATACCTTGGTTATGTAATCGGTGATGGATGCCTAAGAGTGGACCCCTCCAAAGTCCAAGCAGTTGCCGAATACCCCGTACCTCACACTACAAAACAAGTAAGGTGATTTCTGGGGATGACAGGATGGAATAGAAGGTTTATCCCAAACTATTCCGCCGTGGCTGCACCTATTACGGACCTCTTAAAAAATGGAGTAAAACCTAAATGGAACCAACTAGCACAAGAGGCATTCGAACACCTTAAACAGGCATTGATATCAGCACCAGTGCTAGTCAATCCTGACTTTAACAGGCACTTTTATATTCAATGCGATGCCAGTACTATACTGGAGTGGGAAGCGTACTTTTCCAAAAGGACGGCGATGAAGAACATCCAATCGCATGTATGTCTTCGAAACTAAACAAAGCACAAAGGAACTACACAATTACCGAGTTAGAGTGTTTGGCTGCAGTGATGAGTGTCAAGAAACTTCGGCCATACATAGAAGGATACTCGTTCACCATTATAACAGATCATTCCAGCCTGAAATGGTAAATGGACCAAAAGGATTTGTCTGGTGATTGGCTAGGTGGGCATTGAAGCTTCAACCGCACAAGTTTCAGATTGAATACTGGAAGGGTTCGCAAAACATCGTGCTCGATAGTTTGTCACGGGTTAACTTGGAAGAGTGTGTAGTGTCATCGGATGGGCCCTTACATTTACAAATGGATTCGCCGGCTTTTCAGGAAATTGAACAAACCAAGAACAAAAATTTAGCAAATAATCCGGAAGTTATTACCAACTTTAGAATACTGGATTCAAAACTATATATTAAACATATAACTATGAATGATATCGTGACAGATATATCGCCGTGGAAGCTAGTAGTACCAGCTGGTCTTACAGAAGATCTCATTAAACAAGCCCACAATCCACCATCCGCAGCGCATCAGGGTATTGCAAAAACCCTCGATTTACTACGACGACAATTCTACTGGACATCAATGGTGACACAAGTCAAAAGATATGTTAACGGCTGCAATGGGAAGCAATGGGAAAACCAACGGAAGTGGTGAGGCCGTTTCAGAGATTGTATATTGATTTTCTCGGTCCATATCCTCGGACCGCGAATGGTTTTACACACATACTGATAATATTGGACCAGTATACCCGCTTCCCTATTTTAGAGCCGTTACGCTCCGCATCAGCTACAAAAGCCTGTCAGTATCTCGAAGAAAAGGTGTTCCAGCTTATTCGGCGTACCGGAGGTTTTATTCTCGGACAATGGTCCACAGTTCAAATCGGTAATCATGGCGGATTTGCTAAAGAAGTACGGCGTTAAACACGAATACACCGCGATCGATTCGCCTCAATCAAACCTCTCGGAACGAGTAAACCGTTCAATATTGTCCGCCATTAGATCGTACATTAAAGACGACCATAAAACTTGGGATCACCACTTATATGAAATTGCCGGAGCCCTTAGAAATGCAGTTCACTCGTCTACGGGAATGTCACCGCATTTCCTCTTTTTTGCGCATCATAAGATCACGCATGGTTCAATGAACGCAGTGCTTAAAAAGTTGTATTCAATGCATGATAACTATGTGGAAATTTTATCACCCGCTGATCGTTTGTCGGATGCACAAAATGTTATTATGCGCAATTTTCAATCGGCTTATGAAAGAAATGCATCAACTTACAACCTGCGCAGCCATCCAAGATCGTTCAATCCAGGGCAAGCTGTATACGTTCGTAATTTGTCGTAAAGTTCCACACCAAAAGATTTTACAAGTAAACTCGCTCTAAAATTTATGAAAGCAGTAATTTCAAGACGTGTCGGGACCGTGATATATGAAGTAACCAATGATAATGGTAAAATGTTAGGCATGTTTCATGCTAAAGACATACGATGAAATGAGGTTTGCTTTCGGTTTGATGATTTTATTTTAATTTAAAATGCGTTTTCTTAGTTATGTTTCATATTCGCGAACCACGAATTTGTATGAACATATATTGCCGGCTTTTTGAGACATTCTCAAAGTGTGGGGCTGCCCAACGGTTGTAACATGTAAGATGTTCTATGCAGGTTGAATTATTGGTCGAATCGTCGCGACTTAGTATATACACATGAAGAATTGCATCGAATGAGTTGAGGCCATCTGTCAGAAAAGAAACTGATTTCATTGTTATTCGATGTTAATTTGATTACGCACCAAAATATCGGGCAACCGAGGTCATAATTAGTTAATGGTATAATCAATGGTTTGAATAAAATGTGGTAAGTGGTGATGATGTAGTTCGTTCTTCATTTTTATTTCGTTTGCTATCTCCCTCCAAGTGGACCAAGTTGTCATTCGGTGTTTGAGCGTTGACCTATTTACTTATACCGTGTGATAAAGTGTATTAATTAAATAAAAAGCAAAACCAAAAATATTATTGAAAATTTAAAATACATTTATAAGTTAATAGTATTAAAAGTAAAATTATTATAATTTAATTGACTTTGTCAAGTACTATCTGCTGTAGTGTTTGTAATTTGTGTTATCTGTCGCGGAAAAGGTACGAGTATCCTTTATCAGTTTAGTTTGTCAATTTACGTAAACATGATTATTATTATATTTTGTGGTTTATGTGACAAACTTAAATTATGTACCTTGTTAACAAATATTTCCGTTGCTTTTGTGTATATAGTGTCTCAGCACGGAACGAAACAAAAATTTTCCTCATCCTCGGTCACGCCTGATATTGAGGTGTAAATATACTAGCTGTGCGAGGCATCCCGCGACAATTATCTTATTTGGTGAGGTGAGCAAAATCAAAACATTTTGGCGGAACTCGAAAAGAAAAAAAAAATTCCCGTATACGAATTTGCAGTTTGCATCGGATTATTTGGTACCGCTATATGTATACTGCAATTATGGACGAAGGCGCGAATAAGTTTGTTTAACCGCCATTACAACTCCATCATCATCATCATCATCAAACCAACATCGATCAGTTATGTTACTAAATTATTATTTATGCATGTTTTAATTTATTAAACTATTTATTTAACTATATTATATTATACTATATTTTTTTTTATACAGGGTTATCCAATTCGAGGTTGATAAAGTAGAAATCTGTATACCGACATCTGTCAAAGATAAACGTCAAGTACGCTGTCATTTATTTAGTTGACATTCTGCCATTTAAGAATATGGAGCATTTAACAATCGACCAACGCGTTAAAATTCTTAAATCTGCTGATGCTGATTTTTCGAACAAAATTTTCTTCAGTGATGAAGCTCATTTTTCGCTTGGTGGATACGTTAATAAGCAAAACTGTAGAATTTGGGGCTCAGAAAATCCACAATTGATTGTAGAGAAGCCATTACACCCGGAAAAAGTCACTGTTTGGTGCGCATTGTGGTCTGGTGGTGTGATTGGGCCGTATTTTTTGAGAACAACCATGGACGAACCGTTACCGTCAATTCTGAGCGCTATGGCCGCATGTTAACCGATTATTTTTTTACGAAAATCGAAGATTATGATCTTGACGATATGTGGTTCCAGCAGGATGGAGCAACCAGTCACGTAACACGAGCAAATCGAGATCTTTTGCAAGAGAAATTTCCTGGACGTTTGATTTTGCGATTGGCTGATGTCAATTGGCCTCCAAGATCCTGTGATTTAACGCCTTTGGATTTCTTTTTGTGAGCCTACGCGAAAGATCGTGTTTACGCAAACAATCCTCAAACTCTTGACGAATTGAAAACTAATATTCGTAAGGTAATGGCCGAGATACCGCCCGAAATGTGCCGAAAAGTCATTGAAAATTACCTCAAAAGAATCAAGGCCTGTAAGAAGTCCCATGGAGGACATTTGAATGATATCTTGTTTAACTAAAAATGGCAAGGATCAATCTGTAAAATGAAATAAAAATTACAATACATTCCGAATATTTTGTGTGTTTTTTTGTAAGTTTACTTTATCAAGCTTGAATTGGATAACCCTTTATATATTAATATATTATTTATAAATCATATTCATAATTTATATGATTAATAAATCATATTCATAATTTATGATTGTTATATCCCTGTGTGGTATACCATCAATATTTAATTCATCAAGGGTGTTGTTAGATATATATTCAAAGAAAAGTTGAGGGACCGCGGATCCTAATAATTTATAATGATTTAATTAAGACTCGTATTTATGATTATTCTAATGTATATTTGTTGTAAATATTTTTTTTTCTTTATTCCAATAATTAATTAATGATAAATTTGAAATTCAATTTCTTTTTATATTTTTCTGGATTGCTTCGGTATAATGTTTCATGTCCTCCATTTTGGTAACATGGGTTGTGCCTATACTTCTGCCTGAATGGATACCATTATGATGGGGTAAATTTATGAATAGCATGGGCTAGCACATTTTTTTTGTTAGTTAACAGGGGCATATCAAATTTGGAAGTATGATTTTGCCAATGGGGAGGGAGGCGTGCAGGTGGTCAACAACATCGTGACCACGTATTAAAGAAGATGGTTGTGATAATTACGTTGTGTGTCTTTTAAAATTTTTTTTGTCGATTCAGAGTATATGGCTCGGAGGTAGTGTTCAAATTTCAAATTTTCCTTTTTATTAGGGGTTAATATCATTCCTCATTTCTTTCACAAAAGAATAATATTCGTCAGTATGGACATCATCGCAGCACGACAAGATCTCTATGGCTAGTGACAAGGACTACGCCCAACCGACTTCACCTAGCTGGCAAATGTGCTACAGGTCACTATTGTAAGAGCCATGGGGATATTCTGTTAACGGAAGGACGATGCAACCCTTTGTCTAAGCTTCCGTTACAGGTGGATTACCTCGTGAAATTATTGAACTCGTAAAGCCATTTCAGCGAACAAGCGTAGATTTATTTGAACCACTACAAACTTATTTAATCTATGGACGTGGGCAAAAACGTTGAAAATCATATGGCTGCATTCGTCTGTACACACAAAAAAATAAGCGGTGTTAATAGATTTTTTATCCTAATGACTAGTTTATTTTTATCCAATCGGATAATTATTTTAAAATCTAACACCGCATCATCGGATAAATATTTAAGTTTATCCGATGGGATAACTATTTTTGAAAATAAAATTTGTTACCTCTTTTGGTGTTAAGGAATTTTTAACCGTTTGTGAATATGTTTTATATTACAAGGGAAACCTCGAAAAACTCAGGTAAACTCCTTTTGGATAAAATTTAATCCTTTTATGGTGTTTTTTGTAAAAAAAATTTCAAGGATTAACGATTTTATATATTACATTTCAGTGTTCATTTGAATTTTGTGGATATCACTTCACAATTTCATTACATTTTTGTAAATTTAACATAAAAAGTTATAATACTGTATATTAAATTTGTGAAATGTGGAAATATTCATGTGAGATCATCATTGTTAAAATGGTAAACAAATCTAAAATCTATTAAAATTGGTAATCTATTAAAATGGTAAACAAATAAATTAATGAAAAAAATGTGTGAATGAAAAATTAATTCCAATTTTTGTTCTTTTAATTTTTTAGAATTTGATGACAATTTCAGTGTGCTGCATGTATTGAAACATCTTTGAGATACTAAGAGAAAAAAAAATGTATGAACGACTGACGTAAACCTACAGCCATATTCATTTTTAGTATTTGAAAAAGTAAGTGTCCTAGTAATTCATATTTATAAATTAAAACGTAAAATAAAATAATAACATATATTTTCAGGAACAAATATAACAGATGTAATTACGCAGCCACACCTGATTCTTCGAGGTCCATCAAAAAATCTAGTTTTGTCGTACAGCATTATTATCGATAGTAAGGAAATTCCGCTATCATTGATTTTATAACCATTAATGTCTTTACAACGTTATTCAAGGCATTTTACCAAATTGTAAACCATATATTATTTATAAAATAAAAAGAATTATAAAATTAAAATTTATGTTATTTACTTATTTCACAAATTCCCAATTTGGGTCTTTAAAATGTCCAAGAGGATATTTCTAAAAGATAAAAGAGGTGTTACGAAGTTCATCAAATCGGTGTTAATATAATAATTATTTTAATGGATATAATTTATAAACAAATTCGGTGTAAAAGTTTTTATCCAATAGTATTTTTTGTCATTTTTATGATAACATCCGATTGGATTCAATTTATATATATCCGATCGGTGGGACACTATGTAACACCGATTCGGTGTTGTGGTGACCTTTTATTTTTTTGTGTGTATGTGTGATTTGTGACACTATGTAGGTGCTTGTGTGTTAAAATGTTCGAGATGCGCTCCATACAATTACCATTTTTTCCAACTTTTTGAGCATGAAACATTACGAGATTAAATAGGGTATCCTGACGAACTGCAAAGAAATGAGGCTAAATGGCTTTATGCCAACTTTTCTAGGATTTGCTACATGATACAAAGAATGGCAACCTGAGGCCACATGAGACAACTTGATGATTCGCATAGACATATTATATTTTATTCGAAGTTCGACAGCTTCGATATACTATAAGCAGGTATGTTTCAAATTCTCCATGATTCGCTCCAGAGAATTTACATTTTCAGACTTTTTTTTATAAATTTTTCAAAATGAACGTACCAAAAGAAAATACGCTAATGATCCGCATAGCTTTCAACAATTGCACTATGAACTTGGCTTTGTGCCAAAATCTTCTGAGTTCACTCCACACAAACCCCATTAACGTACTTCTTCATTAACAATAATTAAATAGAAGCATACCCACTAGTTAACTGTCGCAGACAAAATACAGCATTCTAGTTACATATATTATAAAGGCCAAAAGGAGCTAATACTGATACTGAATGTCTATGTCACTCATTTATATTGAAAGAAAATAGACGATTCTGAAGACAAAAATAGTGAATCAGATAAACTCGTTTAGGAAAATTTGAATGCACCAAACAAATCAAATAAATGATAGAACAATTAGCGAACTAAGATAAAGGTTAAGTTCATTTCGTACAAAAGCTTTTCAGGCGGCATGTTTTACCCAGTCTGTATATTAAAGACAGTACGAGTTAAATGAGTTTCTCAGAAATAAAAGTAATTTATTCTAAATGGCGACACATGTTACAAAAGATTTAATATTGCATTCAAGGAAAAAACTTAAAAGAAAGTTAACAACTAAGTTGCTTTTTTAGAATTACTTTTGATCCACATCGATAATGGTAACAATTTATTTTGATTGATATTACAAATATAGTTTGAACATTCTGGACTTCGAACTTCCTATTATTTGTCAATTCGGCATGTTAAACATTTGTATGAAAAAAAACGATAATTCACAAGTTATAATTCAAATATTGTCAGTAACAACTTCTAGTTAAATGTGATAGTGACTCATAAAGGAACATAAACTAATTTTACAGTGGCCAACGAGTATATGTTCCAGCTAGCGACACAGTATTATACATATCGTAGCAAAATTGGGCTTTCCTTATATTGAAGTAAATATAAAAATGAAATTAGGAAGCTCTTATTACGCGTTAGTACAGAAAAGAAAGGGAAGTTTTAAGGAAATTATCATCTTATTGATATTAAAGATAGATGACACACTATTTTTATTCATTTTGAATCTTTTGAAAATATATCTTCTCAATTTCAAAATGTGCCTCTATAGATGCCTTAAGCCACATTTTCACCCGCCAACCAATTCGGGGTTTGAAAAACAGCAAAAATATACAATTGAAATTTCTCAATAAAACTATTTATATGTTTCCGAAAGGTCAAAAACCCTTATTAATATAGAAATTGTAAAGTGCCATATACCGGGTAGAGGAAACGATCGACGATAGGAACAATTCCCATGTTTTATTTCCCAAAAACGAAATTTGAATGACTAAAGCTACACGGTATGGGTTTTTCACGTTATTATTACAGTTATAATGAGGGTTGCCTTCTACAAAATTATTATGTAATAAAGTCTATTACGTGACGAAACAAAATAAACTTTTCTTAAAATTTAAAATAAAAATAAACAACGCAATAAACATTAAAAGCCTTACCTTACATTTCACCACATTGTGCTAGGCGGCATTTATAACTGTATCACTAAAATGAACACTACACTGACAATATTTAAAAACGCATTTTGTACCGAAAAAGAATACACTTTTGCACATAAACATTTCACATAAATCACTAAATGTAAATATTAAACAAGTAACGGATTACCGTATAAAATTTTCCTCCTCGAAACTATGGATGAAAATTTTCATTTAAAATCGTTTTAAAACATGACTCTACTCACTTGAAAATCTAGATATAACTGAGCATACAAGTAGCATTTCAATCAAGTCAATCCCGTTATCCAGTCTGAAATACAATTTAAATGTGTGTGTACCTGTACATGCAAACCCGGAATAATTTTTATTTACATCTAATTGATCTACGAAATTGTGTATAGTAAGATGTAGATGTATTGTTTTGCATCATATTTTAGGTAATAGTCGATGTAATATAGGGGAAATCGAAGTTCAACTATCATGATAGCAAAATATTTCACGACAGCGATAATCCACGAAACTAACAGTGTCCGCAAACAAGTAACATATTTTGTTACAATTTATCAAACAAATTCAGGTAAATTATAGTAAAAATTACCACATTTAATTGTTTTTCTCAATTGGGGGTTTCCTTCAAAGTTTTTATTTCGTTGCTGCCGTATAAAACAGCGGAAATTTTCCAGCGAAAAATAAGAGATTACGCTACTCGCCATAAGCGGTACTACTATCACAAAAGCAAATTTCTGTTGTTATTTTATAACTAGCAGAAAATGATAATTAAATCTTATGTATACCTTAAATTGAAAAATGTATGCGTCCCTATTTAAACGTCTTATTAAAAAAATTTTGGCTCCATCCCTTCCAACTAAAACGACAGGTTCTGGTAGCTTTAGAAAAAATAAGCATAACCAAAAAGATATGCTAATAAAATGCCCTATTTAATTTTTTATTCGGACCAAAAACAAGATGAATTGACATACAAATAATTTTAGGCTCATTATGGCCTAACCACGAAGCATACAGAGCAGCAAGGTCTTGTTTTGCTTTGTAATTTCGTTTATGGTCCCATTTTCGGTTTAGGTTCTGCTAGCTTTATATTAACTGACCTGAAGTGGGGTCAAGGACGAGAGGAGCCCAAAAATGTTTAATTAGGCATTTTATTAGGCCATAATGAGCCTAAAATGATTTTTATACCAATAGATTTTGTTTTGCGTTGTAATTTCGTTTTGGGTCCGATTTTCAATTTGGGTTAGCCAAGAAGGAATAAAGCCTTATACTTTTTCTAGAACGAGCAGAATAAAAAAATTAAATACTATGCATTAAATTTGACTAAAATTATCTTTTAATTTTCCAAATGTTTTAAAATCATTTTCTGATATGGGTTCTACTATAACTTCTTCTACAACAGAACCCATCATTTTAGTTGGAAGGAATGGGCCCTAATTTTTTTTAATAGAACATTTAATTAGCCATATTTATTCTATACTTATCCATACTATCTCGTAATGTTCTGGTGTATGGGGTTTACTAGCTTAGGAACTAAAATTTATTGACCTCCGAGGTTATGAAACTCTGTATAAAAATTTTGAAATTTTATAATATTCTATATTTCATTTCTTAACGTGTTATGATATAATTCGGTCAGAAGTATTGGTTAAAAGTTTTTGGCAAAATTTTGGGGTGGGCTTATGCTGAGCTAAACTTGGCCATTTTAAAACAAACCGTTATGAAATTTGATTTCTATATAGACTGATTTTAAATTGAAACATAAAGTTTAAAAAAAATTATGGTATTTGTCCATTCTAAATGTTTGAAATAGTTTTGGACCTAGAGAAGACTCGATCAATTCTTTTAAAATTTAATTATCCAAGATAGTATTCTAATAAAATTACTCATTGCTTTCTGTAAATTTATCACTGGAAACCCATTTCAAATGAAATCTTTTGGCCAAAATCTATTTTACTCGCCAAAGCAAATAAGCATCTTAAAATTCGATTTGCATACAAATTGATTTCCTTGCAGGTGTTAAGAATTCCTAAAGGTAAAAAGAAATTAATTAACAAATTGAAAATCGATTCATATTCTTATTTACCTTTTGTTGTTCTTGTTACATATTTGTTATTATTATTATTCACGTCAGAACGAGGTCAATTAATGTAGTTACTAGTTATATGTGAAATTGCCTTAATATGTATGACAGGTTCACAATAATTTAATTCATAATAATGACAAGGTCTCAATATGTTTTTTTTTGCTTAATTTTGTTGCTCAATTGTTTAGCTGCTATTTAATAAGATAATAATTTTTTCTATTCGATTTTGAGACTTGTCAGGTGAGGATCTTTTTTATTTAATAAATAATAATTGTTTAATATTATAATAATAAATTTATATACATAATATAATACATTTTGTACGAAATTACGTTGCACATATATAATATCTATGTAAAATAAAATTTGTAGTGTTTGAAGATATAAAGGACATATATTCATCTATATATTTTTACCTATAATAAATTAATGGTGTATAGAATAAATCACAAAGAAAAAATTGATAGACAATTTAACCTTTTATTGTTTTATTTAAACTATTATAAATCCATATAGTATTTAACAATTGTGTGTTCGCGAATAATTTAAACATTCGGCATTTCACCAGGCTCACGCCGCTCCAAGGTTCTTCGAGCCGGATAGTGCTACGTATTCAGTATTTCGCCAGGCTTACGCCAAAACATAGTACTATCCGGAAAGTGCTATAGTGAATTAGTGGTTAACAATTGTGATAAAAACTAAAATCTAATAATATTATAGACAATTATTAGTCTAGTCATATAGTGATTTTGTGTTCGGTATAGATTGCTACGAATTTTGTGCACGAGTTTCGCCCTCTAAAAGTGTATTCTGAAAAATTTTCTGTGTAGTACAAATGGCGGATCTTGGCGGCTTAACCCAAATGCGTGGTAACTTAAAGAGTATTCTGACTAATATTCGGAAATGGGTCGATAAAATTGATCAATCAGTTTTTGTTGAGCAAATGGAGGTGCGTTTAGAAAAGCTTGATAAACTTTGGGACGATTTCAATCAGGTCAATGACGAAATCTCGATAAATGGAGGTGAATCTGATGCTGACACTTCTCATGATAAGTTTTTTGAAACTAAAGTCCTGCTAGCTCGATACATAAGATCTCGGAACGAGTCTGCTACTGGCTCAACAAACGATCAAACACTTAGGCTAAAGTCAAGCATCGACCAGTTGATTCAACAGCAGCGATCATTTTTCGTCGGCTTTACTGATTTCTCGAGGGCACAAACAGTTGATTTACGGCCAACACGCATTACAATCGAACCTTTCGATGGTAAATACGAATGTTGGATGACCCTTAGAGACCTATATTTGTCTTCAATACATAATAATGATAAATTGTCTAATGTGCAAAAATTTAAATTGTTGATGAGTGTTTTGAAAGGTCCGGCGCACCAACTTCTCGTGAATATTCCGGTAACCGATGCAAATTATCCTAGTGCGTGGGAAAAGTTAAGTGAAATATACAACAAGCCTAAAATCTTAATACAAGCTCTAATTAACAGGTTTATGAATCAGGGTACCGTCAACAAAGGAAGCAAAACGCTGAGTGAATTAACTGAAGCTGCAGACGAGGTAATTCGAGGTTTAAAGTCAATAGTGAAGAGGTGTAACATTCTGGAAGCGTGCCAACCAATACAATCTCAAACACATGAA